>JAWWEW010000165.1:22374260-22395898 GCA_035583185.1 Anabacerthia variegaticeps | reverse complement strand
CTAGGGCGGTGAGTGCGCGTCCCTCCGCGCAGCGGGTTTTCCCGGAGCCCCAGCGGAGCCTCGGGGATCGGGGGCGCGGACCCCGCTGCGGCCGTGCTGGCAGCCGGTCCCGGGCGTACCCTCGGGGGTACCCCGCCGACGGGGGAGGGATGGATGGATGGAGCGGTGGACTGACGGAGGGACAGGGGCGGCAGGAGAGGGGTCAGCCCTTGTGCTGGCTGTGCGTGGTTGCGATGGGACAGTCTCTGTCCTGGCCGTGCCTGGTCCGGTGAGATGGGCGGAGGAGCGCTGCATCCTGGTGGGAGAGTGGCAGGTTACCCCGAGGCAGTGAGGGGACAGTAGCCGTGCCGCCCTGCGAGGTGGTGCGCAGGCGGTCACTTGGCTTTGTGGCGAGGGCTTTCTCCTGGCTGTCACTCGACTCAGAGGCTGGCGCCCGATGTCGCTTCTTTCCTGAAAGTGCCCCATCTTTTCATGCATGCTCGGGAAGAGTCACGGGAGGACCACAGTCCCCAAATGAGTACCTCATGTGCCTGAAAGGGAAGACTGTGTCCTGACCACTGCACAGGCTAGGAGGTCAGCCTCGATGGCTGAGCAGTGCCTCGGGTTGGGATGAAGTAAGCTGGTACAGCTGTACTCCCATGGAATGCAGCCCTGTAGGTGTGCTGGGAGCCCTGGCTGCAAGGAGGACTTGAACATAGTAGATGGGGTGGTACTTGGGCTGGGGATGGAGGGAAAGGGGCAGGGTGAGAGCTGCGATGAAGGAGAGAGCCGGGACAGACACCCAGCCACCGCAGAGGGAGAAGGTGAGATAAGCCCACTCTCAGCATGCTCTGTATCCCTGCCTGAGGTTGCACATTCCTGCATGCTGAGATGTCTGCCATGCAACTTGCGGGGTCTGGCTGTCCCAGCTGAGCAGGTGCACAGCTCTGTCTAGAGCAGCAGCAGCTCTTAGGCTTTACAGTTGAGTACAGCTCCGACTGAGCAAACCGGGCTGAGCAAGAAGCAGCACCTTGTTCAGTGCCTCTTCCTTGCCCTGCCTCAGTGCTGCTTGGAGTTGGAGTCCACTGAGATGTTCCCTTACTGGACCACTGTCCCCGTCCCTCTTGCAGCTGCCCGAGAGTCAGAGCCAGCAAAGCCAGAGCTGCAAGTGATTAAACGGGTACCATTTAATCTCTCTGCAAAGGCTGGGAGTTACAAATGCCAGTAGCAACCAAGGCCTTGTTGACATTAGGGCTACCACCAGCTCAGCTGAGCCATGAGAAACTACAGAGTATGCAAGAGCACTGACTATTCTGGATTTGACATAAATAACTTGTTCAGTAACTCTATCTGCGCTATAGCAGAGTCTACTGAGTAATGACATTCAGGGCCAGTGGGTGAGAAAGGTGATTTTTAAAGCAAATAAATAGCAGTTATGCTTCAAGCAGGGGAGTTGCCCCAGGGAGAAAGTTTTCTTAGAAAGGTTTTGGCAGAAAAACAAAAATAAGCTCCCAAGACTCAGCATGAGGGTACCTCAGCTAGCCCTAGCCATATCTCAGCTAGGTTGCATAAGTACACCTGATGCATGGACAGTAGTGTGCGAGGGACACCGTGAAGGTGTGGTGTCCTGGTGCTCTCAGCAGAGAAGGGCTGGATACTGATGGCAGCTGGCAAAAATAGGACTTGGTTGCTTTACAATGTGTCTGTGTTCTTATTCTTTGAGTGCAGTGCAGAGCAGTCAAGGGAGCTGTTCTCTGGGTAGGTGGTTGTCCCAACCAGAAGGCTGAGAAAGTAAAGTTTGCCATACAGTCTCAAGAGAAATTGACCTTTTCTGTTTGTGGGCCTACAGTGAGGTGTTATTGTAGAGATGTGAGCACAAGAGCATCTCCAGAGAAGTACGTCAAGGCAAGGCTTGAGGTGGCCATTAATCTGTGGGAGAATAAACCACACAAATGCCCTGCCCTGAGGTTTTCTGTCCATTTGGAGCTGCTTGGAGGCTGGGGCCTGAACCAAAGGGAAATGTTTTTCTATTGTTCTCAAAGAGCATCAAGCGCTGAAGCGTGCAGAATGCCTGGAGTACATCTGCAGCTGGTGTTCACTTGTCCTGCAGCTCTCTGAAGGTCAACATGTTGAATAGTAGGGGCTGGGAGGGATGGTACATGCTGGCTACAAGCATCAGTTTGATGTTGATCATGTTTGGATCATGAAATGTTCTTTGCTATGTGGGTATTTGGTCCTCATCCAGTAGGTACCCAGTTTTCTAATGAGAACTGCTAAATGCTGTTGGA
The DNA here is from genome assembly GCA_035583185.1 of Anabacerthia variegaticeps. Taxonomy (NCBI): domain Eukaryota; kingdom Metazoa; phylum Chordata; class Aves; order Passeriformes; family Furnariidae; genus Anabacerthia; species Anabacerthia variegaticeps. The sequence goes on along the minus strand of JAWWEW010000165.1, from coordinate 22,393,631 downwards.
TCGCAAAGAATATCTCCCTCTGACGCAGGCAGGATGGACTGCCTTCCCAGCGGGCTGCCCAGGAGGCTGCATGTTGACCTGGGTGGAGCTGGGGGCTCCTCTGTGCATGAAGTGGGGGTGTCTGTCTTCTTAGTGCTATGTTTTGGGTTTCAAGCTTTCTCTTGGCAGAGGAAAAAAGCACACGTGAACCAGAAAGATGTTGAGATTGTTTATGTTCTGCTTCTGGCCTGGTGCCAGAGGGAAAGGCTTGGTGACCTTGGCACTATTGGGACATTATTTATAGAAAGTAGATCTTCTGGGTTTTGTATTTTTGATGTAGGAATATGAAAACAAGTCTCAGCAGGAAAAGACCCAATGCTGGCCCCCAAATACATCGGGACCTTTTCCAGACCAGGAAAAACAACACTTAAGAGGTGACCAGGTGTTCCCAGTTCACATTGCTTTCTGCCTTCCCTTGGAAACTATGGGTTTGGTTTTGCCCTGGAGATGACAGGTTATCATGAGTTCATTCCATGTTCAAAGAGTTCTTGCTTAAGATGCAAAAAGGTGTTCACAAAGAAATCTGGCTATAACCAAAGATATTTTTTGATGGTTTGGGCATGAAGGGAATTGACAAATTAGTCTCTGGCCAAGGGTTTCTTCTTATTTCCATGGGTGCCTCCATGGAAATGAAGCTCTGTGTCATCTGCAAGGCTTAATGCATCTCAGTGTGTTTCAGTGCCCATCTGGGGTACTGATTAGTGTGACTGACCCTGGATGACAGATTGAGAGGATGAGGCTTGGAGATGGCGCAGGGTCTTACTGGATGGCCTAGCACGCAGTGCTGGTGCCACAGCCCTGTCTCCCAGCAGCAAACTTTCCTTCTGGGTTTCACAATGTGCACAGATCTCTTATTCTCATTCTGTGCAGTGGGTGTGTGTTACAGTTAGCTAAATCTGTAGATGTCTTTCTATGCCTCTGTATGCAAAACAGCAACTTATTGCTTTGGTTTTGATGGGGAAATCCTTGCCTAGGCTGCACCTGATTCATCTCTACTGAACCTTGGTTGGACCCTTAGCCAGCTCATCTTACAGGGCAAAGCCAAGAACCCAGAGTCTGTAGAGAAAGCTCTAGTCCAGATTTATGCTGACTACCATTGTGGTTGTGGGGAGGGGAGACCTGTCGCCAAAACAGGGAAATGATCAAAACAATTCTAGCTGGGTTTAGTGCTAAAGGTGAGCAGCTTCTGCTGACGTTGGTAGTTAGAAACTGTGTGCTTTCTTTCTGAACCTATGGGGCAAAAAGCAGAAGCCTGAGCATAGGGACTGGTAGCTGGCTCCACTGCTGCAGTTTCTTAGAAGTTTTTGTTAGGGATTTGAATTAATATAATTTAAGTCAAAGGCACCAATGAGAGCATAGGGAGAAAAACAGTTAAAATAGATCAGCAGTTAGATAGTCCAGTCTCCTGGGGAGTGGTATTAGCAGTATGAGTTAATGTAGCAGAAGAGCGTCAGATAATACCGGCCACTGCCAACCTAATAATTTGTTTGTTTGAAGGGATTCTGTGTTTTAGAGGGAGATTAACGTGTAGCCCCTTTTGCAGCTGCCTGCTGCTGCAAACCAGAGAGAAGTTCCTCCTTTTCTTATTAAAATCACCAGCATCACTTGAACTGCCCGGCTCAGCAGGGCAGGTGCAGGCAGAGCAGCACACAAAGGCTTGCTGCCCTCATGTTTTTAGCTATATCCTGCTTGGGTTGAGAAAGTAAACAGTTTGGGGCTGTGTCAGCAGCAAAGCAAGAGACCTACAGAGAAAACTCACAAGTCTTCAGGAAACTCCGTGCGTGACTCAGACGGTGTTTTTATCTGAGTACGAGTTCATTCAGTAACCCATGATGGCAGCAGAAGCACTCTTTTGTAGTGGTGCCACCTTATGAGTGAAACACAAGTCTCTGGTGTTGGATCTCTGTGGTCATAGAAAGACCTGAGAAGCTCTTCCAGCCGACAGAGGTTAGTCCAGGAATCCCATTCCTGAGCCCTAAAATCACTCCAGCCCTTGTTGGGCACTGCAGTTTCTGGGCTTATAGCTAGGGCTGCTGTAGATGGAGATGGCTATGACAAAGAGCAGGCAGTTTCCTGAGATCAGCCATGCTTCCTAACCTTCCAGATGGCCAGGAAGGTGTCTTTAATTCAGCCTTCCTGACTATCTGGCCCTGCCTTTCTATGCATGACATGCAACCAGCTAGGCAGCAGTCTCACTGGTCTCCTGTACAGTGTTGCTGCAAAGCTGTGAGAAGTACGTGGGCAATGGCTTGAGCACAGCCTGGGTGCAGACACTGCCATGTACGGAGCCCTCAGGAAGGACTGTGCCATGGAAATGGGTGGCTGTATTGACAGTCTTAACCTGACCTCCAGGAAGCAGGCTATTTTCTGAAGAAACTATGTGTCTTAAAGGTCCATGGTTTTAAGTCCCTCTTAGTCTTTGTTTTGGACATTTAGTTTTAGCTGCATGGCATGCCATTCATGTTAAGTGTTTGGTGTATTCCAAGTAGGTAGAAATGTGAGCTGCTTCCTTGCAAAGGGGAGAGAGAAACTCAAACCCCACAATACTCAGTCGAGGGGAGGTGATATTGGCTTTTCAGCAACACTTTCTTTGTGGCCTAGGAAAAAAGGTTTCTGTAGAAGCTGTAATAAAGAGCACCTAAATATTGCTCCACAGAAAGTGGAAATCTGCCAGGAGTCAAAGGTTGCACTGAACAGGACTGAAGAATTTAGATCATCTGTCTGTGCATTCCCAGGTTGTTTTCATTTTAAGTGAGAATAAAATTTAGTGTCTTTAATATCAGCATTGCTGGTGGAGTGTCTGTAAGTGCTAGCCACAGATCTGACATCCTTCTGATCAGAAGGCACCTATAGTGCATCCTCCCACCCTCCTGCTCTATTTGTCCTGCCCAGTGCAACTTTTTGCTCCTTGGGGTGTATGAATGTCTTCTTGTCTTGTCAGGCAAAAACCCAGCTGCTGTACATCATTAGTTCAGCCACTTCCTTCCATGAACTGTGTAAATGTCCACTGTTTATGGACAAGTAGGATGCATTGAGTGTTGATGGTTAGAGGAATAATAAAGCAGATGAGCTTATCCCCTCCAGCCAATTTATTCCCTTCGTTACATCACCATGCAAACTGAGTTCCCGTCATTGTTGCTTGCAAAGAACATGGGGGAGAAGAGGCCAGCCTGCAATTCCCAGAGCCACTGCTGCATGGGAATGACATTACAGGTAAGGTAATGGGGACACTCCTATGTTGTGAGCTTTTCTAAACAAAAGGCTGTGCTACACACTTGCTGACAGAGATATATATATACACACATAGCACAATAGCAAAGCACCATGTGTGTATACACGCGCAATGCTGATGAATGATCCTGATATGACTGGAACTTGAATCCAAGTGTCTGAGACTTAAAGTTGTAGAAAGAAGGGAAGGTCCTTAAACAAACCTTGATATTAGAAATGGGACATCTGGCAACACTGTGTTTTCCGTGGGGTCTTGAGACCTTGATTTGTCAACGCTGGTGCTGCTACCACTTGGCTTTCTGAATGTTCCTGTTGCCCCCTGGTCCCTGGGTAGAGGAGTGAAACAACATAGGGAGAAGGACTAGTTAGTACTGTCTTTATCCTTTCTTTCCTAAGACTTCTTTTGCATGTGCCAGGCAAGACAGGGAGAAGGGTTCTTGACTGTGGGACCTCTCAGTTCTCAGATATCCCCTGTGACCAAGGTTATTCATGCCATATACTGGTGTCCATCCCTTTGCCTCCTCTCTGGTATAAAAAGAGAAATCTTGCTTTAATTCCTTAGGCAGATGTGGGTCCTCTGTGTCTGTGACTAATAAGAGCTGCTTAGGACAAAGCATTTCCATACCCATCAGAAGAGAAGGAACCCCTTTACTTGCATGTGGTTGTCTAGTTTTTGATAATCCTGAAGTGTGACTCAGTGCTGTGGGCGAGGGGATAGTGTCTGCCTAGGAGCAGGTAGCAAAAAGCTGACTGCAAGGATCAAGGATCTTGTCCATCTGTATAAAAGCAACCAAAAACCTAGTCTCACTCGTCATCTGGGCTCCTACCTAGAGGATGTATGGTGTATGGAAAGAGGTAAACCATTGCAGGAGATGATGCATCTTATCCTAAAATAGGCACCTCTGGGAGCTGGCTCACCCTGCCTATTTCCCAGGGAGCCAAAAAGAGGGAGGTGAGTAGATGTACAGGTTCATGTTATAGTTCATGCTTCCAAACCCCACTCTCTCCACCCATGAAATGCTTTTATTCTGGGCAGGGGGCAGACTGTCTCTCTGCAAGATCCTCACAGTACACATACACTGGCCTTTTGTGGAAGCCCAAGAACCTGTCATGCATCAGAGACATTGTCTCTTTCAATCTCCTTTATATTAGTTCCTTTTTCAGATGAAAGCTTTCTAAAGGGGACTTGCGTGCTGAATAGCCATTGCTGATAATGCACATTATGAAATCTGAAAGGAAGGTTGAGATTAAATGTCATGCACTTCACAGTCGGAGAATTCAAAGAGCCTTGTTGATCTGTGCATAATTCGGGGATTGACAGCTCATGCATAAACAAACATGCGCACATACACATACACTTGTGTGTGTTGAGAGTTTTCCCTTGACTCAGCAGCACATAAAAACCAAGTCAGGTTGGTGTGAGTTTCTGGGGGGTGTGTAACATTCATGAGGAAAGGCTGTGGGTTCTTCAGGACTCTCTGACTTGAGAACCACACAGACAAATCTAGTTGCTTCTTGGTACTGTGGTGGGCTTCCTCCCACCTCCCTTCTCTGTGCAGCTGAGCAGTGGCTGCTTTGATTTTATGCATTTGAGTTTAATCTGACCAGGACTGTCTTCCAAGAACTTCTGGCGTGTGTGAAGGGAGTATCAATGTGAAGGTCACGGCAAGGTATCCACAGTGCTTTCTCCCACTAGCAGGGAATGAACACAAGACAGAACGATGTCATACTAAGCTGATTGTTACTCAAGCCAGGAAGGGCATTTCTGCCTCTGACACAATGTGTGTAATGAACCAAGTGCTGCACAGGAGTCTGTAGAGCAGGACAAGGTATCGTGAGCGGGCAGTTGGCACCAGTGCAGTGCCTGGGCCACTGCCTTTGAAATGTTTTACCTGCTGCATGTGAACCATATGAACTCCTTTTCATATACAGCTGGGAAGACTGAGGTCTCAGAGGTTGAATAACCCAGTCTTGATTTCTTGAAGGAGCAGCAGCACTGCCAAACCTATAATCTAATATTTTGGTTTTCAGGCTTCTTAGTATGCTGTGCTGGAGTTCTGTTCCTAAAAAACAGCTGGTTTCACTTCCAAGTGCTTCCTTGCAGGAGAGATGAATACTTGAGGTTCCACCTCTTTTTGGGGGATGCTGCAGGACAGTACTCTACAGACACGTCCCTATGCACCTTGCACTGCCCAACTAGCAGGTTGCTAGGAGTTTCTTTAAATTTGTTTCACCACTGATTTGTGAATTAGCAGAGCCTGTGCTGGCTCTGGCAGCAGCTATTTAGAAGTTTTCTTTTAAATCTGTCCTTCTAGCTCCTGTTTGCCCAACATGAAGAATTTTGCATCTAACATTTTTAGCAGCAACCTGTTGCTATAGAAACTGCTAAGGTGTCAGAGCGAGATTTTTGCCACTTTGGGGTAGGCTACCAAGTAGTTAAGTATGTGTTTTGTTGGGAGGACTTCTCTGTCATGCTTTTGCTAAGCAACTTTCTGAGCTTGTCTGCATGCCTGGGCTTATTTCATGTCTAAAGAGCCATAAGGCATTGATAAACCTGGAGTTGTAATGGTGTGTGAATAAGCAGGGCTTAATATTGGTGAATTATTTAGGAAAGATATTAGAATGTGTTCCCAAGCTGCAGTAATGGGTCCAGGTGGTGTGTAGGGTGGTAGTCCAGTGCTGAGAGGTGACAGGTGGTATCACTGTCTATGGTAACCTAAAAGCAGGAGTCAAGGCTCTCAGTTGCATCTCGCAGCAAGAAGTCTGGGACAAGCTGCTGCTCTCGCCCCTGAGACCAAAACATTGGTGAATGCCAGCATACTTAGCTGGTCTGGCAGTCTGAATTCTCTTTACTAACCAGCAAGAGATCCTCACCATGCAGCAGGTCCCAAAGTAAGTCTGCAGGAATCAACCCAAGTCTTTTATTTATATATGCTTAATTTGCCTATCTATAACTTATTACTTATAAATTAAATGCATTTATATAAATAATATGCTCTTATAGGATGTGGATGTAATCATGTACTATGGGAAATACTCTGTAACATAGGGTTGTTGATAACTCAGCTGTTGACTGACTGTCACTTAGGCCATTTCATATCAGGCCTCATTTACAGGACTTCTGTGTCATAGAAGCAAACTTTACTTCTTGCACAATGAGAGGTGTGAGTCCTGTGAGTGTCTATGTGCTTGGGACTCAGGAAATATCCTGGCTAGACCAAAAAGTAATCTCCCTACTTAATGCAAATTTATTCATCTGCCCTTTTTCTCCCCATTGTGTGTGTGCCTAGACTGCACATCGGGTCATATCATGACAGACTGTGGAGATGAGAAACCCTTTGTTTTCTACACAAATGGAAGAAAATAATCTGCTGCTGCTGTTGTGTCCTGCAGGAGATGTGCTCAGACTGCGGCTGCAAATTCACCCGCTAAACAGGTTGGGAATCTGCTTTTCAAATGCTGAAGTGGCATAGACTGATTTCATCTTCCATTTCATGGTTGTAGACATGTTAGTAGTGTATAAATCGCAGTAGTTGCATTGTGCTGGGTAAGTTCCAGAACTGCAAATAGAGAACTAATGTTGCTGAAGGTGGAGACTGTCTTCTTTGGGAAGGGAATCCATCAAGACTGCCTTTGAAATCACAATTTCAGTGACAGTATACAGGGAGATATTGTGCCTGTGTGTGGCTCAGAGGACTTAATCTCCCAGATTGCAATTTCTTACAGTTTTGGGTTCTGGAAAGGGACAGAGATGGAAGGAATTGCTGGGAATAAAGAGCATTGCCTTCCTGGAGCTTTTATTCAATGCTCTTGTCAGGTCCTTGGGGGCACAATGGGGAAGTATGGGGAGGTTTAAGGTTGTCTGGAGAAGAGGTGCTAAGAAGCACCATTCTACTGTGAAGATCCAGTATTCAGCAGTGTTGTGGGTAAGCAACATGTGTATGGGCTTTTCTGTGGTCCCAGGGTTACTTTCCATAGAGATCCTTTAAGCTTGTGTGAGGTGTGAGGCAGAGGAGATAAAATGCAGATTTGCATCAGATTTTCTGTAAAACCAACCTCTATAAACCAACTTCTGTTGCCCTGTTTGGTTGACGGGCTCACCTAGCTTTTTAAGCTGTTCTTTTTCAATAGCAGGGATTGATTTACTTGGTTGGGTGTTTTTGGTTTATTGTTTTTTTGTTTGGTTGGTTGGTTTTTTGGGTTTCTTTTTGTTTTGTTGTGTGTGTGTCTGCATATGGGTTTTATTTTTCCTTCTAATGTTCCCCTGTAGAAATCATCTGCAGGACAGATGGCCTGCTAAGCTTCTGGGACTGTCTCTTGCAAACACCTGTCTAAGGCAGCTGGGAATCAAAGAGGAATTCTCCTCTTTTAATGCCCTTAAAGAAAAACAGCACCTGATCCTAGTATGTCCTGTTTCCCTCTCTCTCTATCCTTCCAGCTCCCTGGGAAACTTAACTGCTTGGTTGTGGCCATCTGTTGAGACAGGGAGGGGCTGGGTGCAGGCTGTGGGGTGAGGATGGGAGGCAGCTGTCTGAGCCTTTGGGGAGAGCAAGGACATCCTTGGGGTGATGGATTGCTGTGGTTGGCTGGGCAGAGAGGGAGGAGGACGATGGAGGGGGTGGAGTTTTACATAAATAATACAGATGGCAGCCACTGAAGCAGCTTATCGTACCTTGCTGATCGTACCTTACATCTTTTGTGTTTGTGGCTGAAACATGCCTGGGCAGTAAGGGATCAACTACTTGAGAAGGCAGGGTAGCGAGGCTGGGCTTGCACTTGGTGGTGGGCGAAAGGTGAAGTCTGTCCTGCTGGGAGCCCACTGAGCGTGTGAAGCGGAGCTATGGTGGGACCAGGTGTCCAGCTGGGCACCTGTGGGGTGTCCTGCCTACTCTGCCAGTCACCATAGCTGCGCAGGGCGCCTGACTGAGCACATTCAGCGTGTCACAGGCTGCCCTGCCAGCTGCTGCGAGAGGCAAAGAAGCATTTCTCCCCTGAGGTGCTCCCAGGGCTCGCATGGAGGGGTTAGCGCGTTGCTGCAGGTGGTGGTTAGCAGGCCGGCAGGAGTGTGGTTGCTGTGTTTAATTATAGCTCCTGTTTGAGCAACTCGTAGAGCAACAGAGCTTTTTTATCATGTTCTGGTGAAGCTGAGCACTTTACAGTTTTTGATTGCTATATAACACATCCTGTGACACGGAAAGAAGCTTTCCTGTGGTCCCTGCAGAAGGAAATTTGAAACCTATGGGCAATAAAATTCTGGAGCTGGGCCATACCTCCCAGATGCTATGACTTGGTCTCTAATAGCAGTGTTTCTTAGGGAAGGATGTTTTTGTGGCCACAGGAAGCTTGGAGCATGAGCTGCCATGCCCAGGGGCTGCAGAAGAGCAGTGGAGGAGGGGGCAGGTGCTGAGCCTGCTCAGGAGATGCAACCTTAAAGTGGGTGGAGGAAAGGATGCATGTAAAGGGCTGAGCAGACTTTGCATGTCCCTCTCTTCGTGCAGTGGTGACAGAGTGGGCTACACACGTTAACTCTTCTCCAGCAGGCTGCAGAGACCTCATTGTTCCCAGCTGAGGGGTGATGCTGGCTGTATCCATTGTGTTTTGGATTGCTGGGTGCTGCTGCCTCGAGAGTGGTGACTCTGTGGCTCTGGGCAGCTCTGCACTCCTCACAAACAGCTTTGAAGGGCGTCTGGCTCTGTCTGGCCATGGGGCATGTCCAGCCTGAAGGGTGAGCTTTAGATGTGCCTGAGGCTCTTGATGCAGTGCAGGTGGTTTGGGTTTTGTGTGTGGGAGGTGATTTGGAGGCACCCAGTGAAGATGTCCTCTGACTTAAGGATCTTGCTTTGCATTTTCAGCATGTGTAGGGCCAGGAGATCTACTGCCTAGGTTTGCAGGTGTTCCCTAAGGAAGCCAGTGCCTGTTAGAGTTGCTGAAGGAAGTAGCAGGGCTGTGGCGGAGTTGGGCATGAACTTCTGGCAGGAGATGTTTCCTGCTGGTATTGCAAAGAGCTGTCGGTGCTGAAAGGGCTGGTGTTTATGTGGGAATGGAGTCCTGTGTACCTGGCTTGTTACAGGTGAGAAATCTGAAGTATCCCTGTTGCTTAGATGTACAGACTGTGCCAGCCTGAGCAGGAGCAGCAGCCACATTCTGCTGCTGTGATGGCTAAGTGCTAATTGTTTTTACTGCCTGAGCATCAGGTTATTTTTGCCGTGATCAAGTTTCATACCCAGCTAGCTGGTGGCAGAGAGGTCCTAAGTGTCTAAATTTCCACACTTGACAGAAACCTAGGCAGGGAGCTGGTTCAGTCACCATGGGTTTGGGATGTGCAGTTGCAGAAATACAGCATGAATATAGCTGTAACTTGATAGTTACATGGGAAGTTCTGTCTCAGGGTCCACTCCACCAAGGGCTTTCTGGGGAAACTTTTGTTAGGCTATTAGGAAAGGATGTACAAAGATGTTTTGTGTTTCTCAGGTGTATTGTTGGGTTAGACAGAGAGGATTTGCCTCATCCCTCAGGATTTCAGAGTCCTGAAGTATCTGATGTTGTTTACCAAGAGATTTTATGCATGTAAAAAGTGAGCAGACTGAATCTTCGTATGTGGGGCAGATAAAAGGAGGCTTGGAATTTACTTGATTAGGCAACAGCCTAATGTTTGCATGAGCCAAGATACTTGGTAGGTCTGTGTATCCTGTCCTTAATCTACTCGTGTTTTCACTGGCTTTCCTCTTTGGCCTGCCCCTGTATTTGAGCCCAGGCTTCCTTGCTGGCTCTGTGGCTGAGTAGGTATGGGGTCTAGAGCAGCTGCTGTGGACGTGGAACTGTCCTCACCACTAAAGAGATGGAAATGCCACTGCCTGGAGAAACACCAGATACCTGGATGAGTCTACTACAGCTGCCAGGCCCTTGCAAGAGAAATGCCATGGGCATAAGCCCATGTGTGAGGGCCATATACAGCACAGCTGCTGCAGTGGGTGCCCCTCTCATGTGCACACCCCCTTATGCTGCTGCAGTGCTGGAGAACTCCCCAGGGCTCTGCTAGGGTGCTCCCAGGGGAGCTCCAGTACTGTAAAAGGACACTGCCCGTGCTTCATACTTACTATTGGTTCTCAACTTGTGGTCCATGGAAGATGCTTAGGCATGGCAAGTGCCCTGTTAGATTGTTACAAAGGACAAAGGTCCACTGCACCTTTTTGGTTAATTCTTAGGCATAACAAATCAAAGCAGGCTCAGTATGTTGATTTGTCTCAGGTGTATTGACTTGGGAAATCTAAAACAGGACAGCAGGAGTTCTCTTCCTGGCCTGAACATGATAGAGCTGAACAAACTTTTGTCCAGCTTAAATGTATAAACCTTTCACTCATTGTCCTGGCTTCACTCTGGTTCATTCTCTCTTCCTCTGCTTGCAGATTGGGAATGCCCTCAAACACATGGAGCAAGAGGTTCTGTAGTGCCAGCTCTTTAATTCAAGCAGCACTGCTTTGTCAGGTAAAAGGCTGCACCGTGGATGGCAGCACCACTGAAACAACATCCAGCTTAGCAGTAGGCAGCATCCCTGTCTTCAGGGCCCTGATGAGTCATGTCCTCCCAGGCAGGAAGGATACAATCCATCAGCAGCTTGGCATTGGCTTGCTGAAGCTGTAGGCAATCAGCTTCAGGTGACTTCAGGGCCTGGTTTCCCTCTCTCAGCACCGTGAACCTCCCATGATAGATGTGCAGTTCCAGCTGCTGCAGCACCATTGTGTGTGCAGTGGAGTCTCCTCTCACCCACACTGCAGAGCTCTCCTCTCCAGACACTGGGAGGGAAGCAGAGATGTTGGGCAAAGAGCTGTGGAGGTGGGGAGATTGAGCTATCATTAGCATGGCACCAGTGAGGCTTCTACTAAGCAGTAGCTATCACCACTAAGCAGTAACTATCAAAATTGAGTGCAGTATGCTGAACAGCTGAGAAAGGGAGCAGAGACTAAAAGGAGTTGTGAAGAAAAGGGATTTAGGAGGAAAACCCCCTCTTTCAGCTGCATATAGGCACTGTCCATCACAGAGAGCTGTGGCAGGGAGTAGGAATTGCCTGTTTATGGTGATTGATCTGCACAGCCCCTGGGATGCTTGGAAAAAGGATTAAGGAGGAGAGAATCACAAGAGAAGGAGGAGGTGGAGGTTTCCCTTTGAAAACTCCCAGGCTAATATAAAGCATCCTCTAAATTGTCAGTGTGTCAGGATATGTTAATGTAAGTATAATGTTTTCAAATCCTCAGCATCTTCTATCTGGATGTCACTGAGTTAGCTCTAATGCACTCATTAGCTCATTACCATTAATATTCAGCATTCATTAGGCTGGTTCTGTCTCTGGACTATGGGGCTAATGAGATGTGGGACTGGCTGCAGGGCCATGCCATAGCTGTGCTTAGCACTATAGGAGCGTGATTGTATGTACCAGAATGATTTTTGGTGATTGTTTTATTGGCATTTCTGTCTGGCCTGTGTTGTCTCATCTCTTGGCCAGTGGTTTACCACAAATTAGTGGAAACTCTTAATGGGAGAGCAGTAATAATGATGATGTGGATAAATTTCCACCAACTCCTGCCCTGAAAGCAACTGTCAAGACAACTGAAGGCAAGTTTTGATCTTTTAGCCTTGAGTCAGTAGCAAAACTGCCTCTGTAATCAGAGTTGTTCAGTGCAGTCTTCCTTGGTGAGTCATGGAGACCCTCCTTCAACCCCTACCACCTTCCTTTGCATCTTGTCTGCAGGAGAAATTCTCTATTCCTCTCCCTCCCTCCGTCTCTCCCTCTCTCTTTCCATTTTTTCCCTGAAAGGACTTTGGATTGCTCCCCACCAAAGCATGCAGGGGAGATAGCGTGGCCAATAGGTACCCAGCACTTCTACAGTGGTGTGAGAGCCCTCCTGACAGCCTGGCATACCTGGGACACCATGTGTCAGCCCTTCATTTGAGACTTCCCCATGTTCCAGAAGCTGCTTTGGGCTGTTTGAGGGCTGTGGGATGGCCTCAGAGTGGTCCTGAGGCTCAGAGAGAGAGAGGAGCGTTCACCAGACATGTGTTGCTTTAGGATTGGAATGGATAGCTTTGATCAGAAAATGCTGAACTAGAAATACCACAGCAACATGTCTTCTCTGGTTTCAGCAGTTCTGGTAGGAAGCCACTCGGCATCCAATCTTGTGAGTCTGGGTCAGGTAGGAGCAGAGAAAACTGCAAAAACTGTAGTAAAGGAAATTAAAGAGGTCAGGCTTTTCTTTTTGACATATCACTCTGGCTTTGGGGTGGATTTAGTGGGCAGATTATCTAGATTTGAATACACACAATTTATTGTGACAGTTTGGGTCAGCAAATTCCAGACATAATACATTTTTCAAACTTTTCTACTGTCAACTACCATTGGATCTTCCTGCCTTGTGCTTGAGGGTAGGGATGAATACATAGCTTCTACCTTCCTCCTGAGTAGGTGTTTTCCATTGTCCCACTTCTGAAATATTTCTAGACCCTGACTGCTGCACTTGGTTCTGTTCTGCCTTTCCAGGAACCTGGGCTTAGTTATTCAGTGGAATAAGAGCAAAAAACCCACAGCCAAACAACACCCCCCCCCCCCCCCCATACAATCTTAAAGAAGTAGATCCAAAGCACTGAAAAGCATTTTGGCTATGGTCTGCTGAAATTAATTAATTAAACCCTTCCTCACAGGATTCACCTTTTGCACTGTCCCAGCAAGACCTCTTAATTTTGCCTTACAGAAAGAGTTATGTTGGGCACTTGCAGACACGACTGGCTGTTCTTGTTTGAACCACCACAGAGAAGAGTTTTCCTTTGAGAGGGAGATCCCTTGCAAGACAGCAGGAGAACATTTGCATGCACAATGCCAAAATAACTGCCACCTCATTTCATTACTCCCTGAAGACTCGTGAAATATTTAGACATGAGCATACATTGTCTTCTCCTGGGGCAGCTGTGGGAAGGCTTGCCTGGGCATGGGGCTGCTGATGCTTGAGCCCGATGCTTGCTTGGGCTGGATTAGCTGTTCCTGGTGCCTGCAGGGATTTGTCTCTGGGAGGGTGAAGCAGCAAATGGAAAAAGGTGTTTGTATTCAGCTGAACCAAGATAAAATGAAGACAAATTGGAAGAAAAGGCTTTCCATACTGGTGGTTTCCAGGGTTTTATGATGGCGGGATAATACAGGGTGATTTCATAGGACTCAGCACCTCTCCCTTTATACCACCATGCCGAGGCAGAAGTTACCTTTTCCATCATAGCTTCTGTCAGTTGCTTATGTCTTTACTTACCCCAAGTAGTATTTGTAGTTTCTAGTTGCCATCACCTTCTGTTTCCCAGAAAGCAATGTATCTTCAAGGGAAGTCATGCTTCTGGCTCGTTGTTTAGGGGCTGATGTTTTTTGGCATAACGTGGGGGCTGCAACATCTGAGGGCAGGGGAGGAACACAAATAAATACCTGATACTTGTTTGCATTTTGGCCTGAAGTGGCAGCTGAAGGGTGTGATGTGTTGCATGGGAAAAGAAAAAAAGGCAAAGCATCACTTAATGACTTCAATTCCCCTAGTCTGAGAAGCACTTAATTCCCCTAATCTGGGAAACAGCAAAGAGGTACTGTTGGGCATTGCCTCATGCTGGGATAGACAAGATTATGGTTTGTAGGTCAAAAGCATTTATAACTCAATTCCCACACTAAAGCCACACTGCTGTGAATTTTTTCTTTTCCCCCATGACAGATCCCAGTGATGGCACGATCAGCCTGAGATGAGCCATCCTTAGCTGGGGCCGGCCTTGTTGCCAGGGCTCCCGGGCCCGCAACGATGAGGACCTGTCTGCCAGCCTAACAGAAAGATTTTGTGGTGGTGGTGGTTTTTTTTTCCTTTCAAACCTCGTGACATTTCATGTGACAGCAGAGCCGCTTCCTGCACCCTCCTCGTGCCACCTCACAGCCGGGGCTCCGTGGTGGAGGGCCACCACCATGGCGGCGAAGCAGCCCCCGCCGCTGATGAAGAAGCACAGCCAGACAGACCTGGTGAGCAGGCTGAAGACACGCAAGATCCTGGGGGTCGGCGGGGAGGATGATGACGGCGAGGTCCATCGCTCAAAGGTGAGGGCAAAGGAGAGGGAAGCACATGTGCAGTAATGATGGAAAAGAGACCACCTGCTCAGCAAACCGACGTGGCATGGAATTTTTTTAGTATCTAGTTTCTTTATCCGCTTTGGCAAAAATGGGCTCCCTGCAACATAAGGCTCCTGTAAGGGGAAAGGTGAAGGCTGTGGTGGCACAAGCAATGCTGCCTTTGAGTAGTGATGGGCCATGCAGCCTGCTGGATGCACAGAAGCTGCCCAAAATTGCTTTTTGTAGTAATAGGGTGAGCTCTGCTCTCAGCCTTCCATAATGCATTCCTGACATTGTATTGCCAAGACATGCATAAGCTAACTTGGAGCTGGTGCCACAGGACCGTGGCACCACCAGTGTCCACCAGCCAGTGGCCTGGACACTGGAGCAGCAGTTCAAGCCATGCCTCTCAAAACAGGCCTGAATTGCAAACAACCAACCTGTTTAACTGAAACACCAGAGCAGGAGGACAAGGGTGTGTCCCACAGGAGTCCTGTCACCAATGCTCTCCGGAGAATTTGCTGGCAGGGGATTGCCTGGCTCCTGCCTGGGGGTGGAGAGGAGCACAGAGTTCTCTGCAACCAAAAGATGCCCCAGTACCTTTCCCTGTTGCTGGTTTGTGTAGTCTTCCTATCCACATGGTTTGTCCATCCTCTTGGTGTGGAGTAGTCACAGCTGGGCATTGCTGTGGGCCATGGGAACATGAGAGCAGGACAGATGCTGTGACACTCTGAGGGCTCTGCTGGAGCCTGTGCTCCATCAGGATGTGACATGCAGGTGATGTGTGTGAGGAGTCAGTTCCCTTCTTATGTAGGTAAGAGGAGATGAGTTAATGTAGACCCTGTCCCAGCCCCATGCTTCAGGGGACTGATCCCAGTAAGGAAGCAGTAGAGGCTGCAGCTCCTGGTGAAAATCAAGGCAACCTTTGGCAAGTATTGGAACCAAGAGGTCACAAATGAATCCCTTGTCCTCTTCCTCCTTCCAGCCCTCTTAGAGATAAACTAAGCATGGGGTTGGGTATGTGGTTTTGGGCTGAAAATACTGCCTAAAAACTGGGGAAGGATCTGATCAGTCACTTTGTGCCTTTCATTTGAATTTTAGATTAGCCAAGTACTTGGAAATGAAATCAAGTTTGCTGTTCGGGAACCACTGGGGCTCAGGTAAGATCCTGGATCACTTTGAAGCTGGGTCATTGAGGTCATATGAAGCTTAGCCCCAGCATCCCTGAGAGCTCTGGCTTCTGACACCAGCTCTGCTGCTGTGTCAACATCATTGCTCCCTGCAGAAGCTTCTTGGAGGCTGTAGAACCAGACTTGCTCTGCCTTACTCCCCCATAAATCAGCCCGAGGCTTGCAAGTTCTTGACTCACAGCATGTGCTGGGAACTACAAGGACTACATGGGGCTGGAGGAGCTCCTCGTCTCCTGTATGACTGATGATGTGTCCTGTGGGGACCCTTCTCTGCACCATCCTCTTGGCAGGGTTACTTCCCTCTTTGTCTTGAGTGAGGGGGAGTTTGGCTCTGTCTCATCAGCAAAGCTGGTTTGCATGCTGAGGCTAGAGCTAGCGGGATGTGGAAAGCTGAGTCCTTCCATGGGAGGCTTCTGGCTGCCTCAGTTGTGAAAGGGGGAAAAATGAAGGCTGATGAAGGGGCAGGCCTACAGAAATGCCTTGTGAAGTATGAGTGATGGGGTCACCTCTGAGCTCACGCTCTGTCTTCCCTCTCATACAGGGTCTGGCAACTGGTTTCTGCCGTCATGTTTTCTGGGGTCGCGATCATGGTGAGTGAGGAACGTGGTCCTGGGTACTGCCAGCTCCTGACTGCCAAAGGGCACCTCAGCGTGGCTCTTTGGTCCCTGACGTTTATCTTTCTCCTCTGCCTCCAGCAGCTACCCCTTTGCCCTCGCTGTGTCTTGGTAATGGGCTTTGCCAGCAGCGTCCTTGGTGGTTTGTTCTCATCACCAGATTCTGTTTTCATTATCAGGGTCATAAACCACACATGGCATGGCAGCTTTGGCCATAGAAACTGGCCAGCTCATAGCTGACACGGTAATATTTCTTGCACCTCCGTAATTTCCAGTTTCCTGGCCAGTGGCTGCAATCCCAGGAAGGTGTGATGTTGGAGCACTGCTGTCTAAGAGGACACGCTTTGGTGGCCCTGGCCAGTGCAGGCTGCTAAGTCACTCTCTTGCCTCTGCCAGGCCCTCGCTTTCCCGGACCAGCTCTTTGATGCCATCTTTGAGGAGGAGTCAGTGAGCAGCAAGACTCCTATCCGGCTCTATGGAGGGGCCCTCCTCAGTGAGTGCCGTGCCACCGTACTGGGGCATGCTGCTGTCTTAGAGTGAGGGGCCGGGAGGGGACAAAGTCCATCCCCAGCCAGCCAGCTGCAGCTGGAGAGCAGAATGTCTGCTGTTAGCAAACACAATGTTGAGGTGTATTTTGAAAAGCTTGGCTACTGCTGCTTTTTCCTAGCAGAGATTCAGGCTTGCTGCAGGTAGGGTAAGAAGTCCTGCATGCTCTGAATGGCTGGGGAAGCAGCCCGAAGACCCCAGCCCAGGGAGCCTGCAGCTGCGCTGCGCCTGGGGCTGGACCCACGCGTGGGAGCGGGGCGGGAGACGGGGCAGACGGCGGCATCCCGGGCGGGCCGGGTGTGGGGCAAAGGACAGGAGGTGCGGGAAGCTTGGGGAAATGGTTTGGGAAAGAAGACGTGCCCGACCCTGGTGCTGCAGCGGCACCGCGCGGGGCGGGCGAGAAGCGGCTGCCCCTTCCCTCGCAGGCAGCGCCCCGCTGTCCCTCGCAGGCATCGCGCTCATCCTGTGGAACGCCCTGTACACCGCCGAGAAGGCCATCATCCGCTGGAGCCTGCTGGCCGAGGCGTGCTACTTCGCCGTGCAGTTCGTGGGTGAGCGCTGGGGGGCTCCGGCCGCGACGGGGAGGAGGAGGAGGAGGGCGCGAAGCCTGCGGGCAGCGGTGGGCAGGGCAGCGCCGTAAGCAGTGCTGGAGCATCTTCCCAGCCAGCTGCTCTCCCTTCTCCTCCGACATGGAGTAGCCTCTGCTCTGAGCTGCTCACTGGAGGATGAAACATCACCCTCTGACAATTAATTTACTTTTCTCCGTGTAAATGTCTTGTCCTTCACAGCCAGCAGGCTGCCTACATGCAGAGCCTAACAAAAAAAGGCTATAGCAATGTACACTAAAAAGGGGGATGTTCAAGTCTTACCAAAACAGAGAGTTAACAGTTCAGCTTGTTTCTAGGGAGTGTATCTGTATTTAACAAAGAAGGGTGTTCTTGTGTGTAACTCATGAACTGTGATGCTGGTTTAGATGTGGATGTTGGTAGCCAAAAAAGAGAGATGTTTGATAGAGGCAGTGTGCGTGGACTGTGCGTGTTTTGTAGACACTCCTAAAGTTGAGAAATGTTTATCAGCACCAAAGCATTCAAGACAAAAAGCAAACTCGGGAAGATGCGGCTCCAACATTTAGCACATGAGAAACTCGAATCTGCATGAGTGACCATTTCAGGCTGCGGCTGCCTGAATGTGCCTTTAAAGCAGGGTTTCTGTAAATGAGAGCTCTGTGGTTTGTGGCTGGCTGCAAGGCTGTAAAATCAAGTGAGTGAAGAGCCTCTGCCATGGATTCACTGTGCATGTGAGGGAGCCTGTGCTGAAAGCTCCTGCATTTGCAAGGCTCAGCAGCTCTTGCTGAGACACTGCGTTAGAGGGCAGCAGAAAACAGCCTTATGCTATTTGTCTCCTTTTGATTTTGTATCACCAATCTCTGCCTTGTCTCCCTCTTTCTCCTCCAGTTACCACTGTCTCCCTCGTTGAGAGTAGCCGGATAGCCACAGGTGCCATGCTCCTCCTGATCAGCCGAGCCCTCTTCATCCTCATCAGCATTTATTATTATTACCAAGTTGGACGTCGTCCCAAGAAAGTCTAATTCCTGGGCTTTTTTGTTATGGGAAGGGTGGGAGGGGGGAGTTTGTGTCGGTAATTTTGTATTATAATTTTTTTTTTTTTTTACTTAGTCCCTTTTGGTTCTAAAGTAGTTTCCTTCTTTACCGGCATGAATCAGTGTGCAACCTGGTGCTGGTGGCATTGCAAGGTTGAAATGAGGGGGGGAAAGCAGCATCGGGCGGGACCCTCCAGCCTCTCTGCAGGAGATAAGGAGCAGCAGGAGGAAGGCTCAGGGAAGTGTGTAGGCCTGGCAGGCTCAGGGAAAAAAGCCAGTTTCCTGGGGGGAACTGGCCGATGGGATCATGGGCTCTGAACCCAATGGAACAAAGCACAAAATAAGGCCAGCATATTGAAACCAAATCCCTGAGGAGACAGTGCAGTAAGATAACTGACAAAGGACTCAGCTACTCCACTTGGTAAACCTTGCACCTGCCTGATGGAGTGTATGTCCTTATGTTCCCCTTTTATCAAGTACTGACTGTGTAGGTATCTGAGAGCTGGATAGGTTCAAGTTCAGTGCTTTGCAAACAGCTCTCATTTCCTCGCTGTCAGATGTGCGTTTTTGTGTAGTTGATAGTTTTGCACCAGATGCTGTGCAGAGCTTGGCAGGAGATACAACAAAAGCAGACCCTTGCTTGTTCCTACTGCAGGGGCAACACTGGGAACTTGAACTACAAGATGGGAGAAGTGAAGGAAGCTATTGGAAATAGCTCTTTGAGCGCAAAGACATTCCCTTGTTTGGGGTGTTTCATGAAGTTTATAGGATGGGGTCCTGTCCCCTTGACCCTGAAACACTTCCTAGAGTTGCAGCTTTACTGCTGGTATTAGCAGAAGTGGGTGTGAGGTAGCATCTGATGTTTTAGTTAAGCAGGGGCTGGAGTGCTGTTGAGGTTAGCACTAGTAAGAGCAGAGCAAGCATAAGTACAGATGCTTAGGTGAGTGAGCAGCCTCTAGAGATGGTGTTCTAACTCTGCTAATATGCAGATATCACATCTCTTCTGACCTTGAGAAGAGAGGACCAAAGTTTGTA
>JAWWEW010000165.1:22318955-22374160 GCA_035583185.1 Anabacerthia variegaticeps | reverse complement strand
GAGATGGTGTTCTAACTCTGCTAATATGCAGATATCACATCTCTTCTGACCTTGAGAAGAGAGGACCAAAGTTTGTAGCATTAAGATATTTATCTGGGATGAAGAACAGCAAGAAGCAGAGCATATGAAGGCATCGTTGCCTTTTCTGGTTCTTTCAAGGCCAGACTAAAGGTACTTTAGCACTCATTGGCCAGTTTCTCCGACACCTCCTGGGCTTAACAGCATTGGCTGCCTTGCTTTCTTGCGCTTTCCTTGTGGATTATCCTTGTCCACAGTTCAAGGTGGCAGTTTATGCTCCATGTGACTAAAGCCAGAAGGTCTGTGTACAGGATATGGACTTCTTACTCATGCACTACTGTTGACTGGATCAGAGCATGCCCTGTGATAGAGCTGATGTTCCAAAATGCCAGTAGAAAGATGCCTACACAAACAAAACTGCTTGTGTGAACAACAGCCCTCAAGCCACTGGTGAGACTGAGATCTATGGCTATTGCTATTTAATATCTTAGTAGAGTTAGAAGAAGGTAGTGGGTAGTTATTGTATGTTGTGTTAGTGCTTTTGGCATTTAGAAGCAGCTGCATAAGCTTGGGACACTCTATGCATTGTACTTACTGGCCATGCAAAATGTCTGTCAGGTAAGAATATTGGAAACATCACAACTGTAATTTAGTTTCTTGCTTAAGAAGTAAATCAAATGGAGAGGCAACATCCAAGAGCAGGCTAAATTCTGGAGCCTCCCGACAACACATACTTGTCAAGCTGCTTTGAACATGTCCAAAAATTATACTGAGCAACTAAAATTTTTAATTAAGAGGAGTGTTCCTGTTCAGGTGGAGGAATTGGGCTCTAAGAGGGAATCCTTTTCCCTGTGAGGCAGGTAATGACCAAATGCAGGCTGGAGAGTATCAGAAATTAGACCAAGTGGTGCTATGTGTGGGAGCTGGAGCATGGCAAATTGTGGCTGTTGCTCTCACCCTGTGCGTCACCTGCATGGGCAGCTGCAGTGGCCTCAGTGTGGCACTGTGGATGTAGTTGTTGGTATAGGTATGTGAAGCTTGATTCTTTGTGTTTTGGGGCGTCACATGAATGTATACACAGATTGAGGGTTTGGGGGGGAGGGAGGGAAATTATGTTTCTGGGACAGACAAGTAAAATCTACCACAGCAAAAGTAATCTTGCAGAAGAAGGAAATTGAGAGTCTTCTTAATGCTGCCTCCCATCCATGTTGGTCAGAGGTCCTGTGAACCTAGTTATGACTCTGGTCTGATTAGCGTACCTTAAAATGATATCCCATAGGTGAGAGAAATGAGTTACTGCATTATGTCAAAGCAGCTCTCCAAAGACTTCTTAATGGTTAAATCAGGTGGAAGGGTGTGGGAAGCTTTCCAGAGTAGAGATCAGATGAGATCAGATTCCTCTGGTCCCCTGCTTAGTAGCTGCCTTTGCAAAACTTGAAATAACCACTTCTAGATTTGCCAGTCAATGGCTTTTTCTGCTCCAACATAGAGGAAAAACTGGCGGGAGTGGCCAGTTAAAAGATTTCATACTACTTGCGACCTAGTCCTTAAAGTGGAGAGATGGAAGAAGTTATTTTATTTTGATGCCTCTTGCTCCATTTTGCTATAAATGGACCATGTAGAAGTTATGGAAGTGGACTGGGGCTCTACACCTCCTCTACAACTAAGCTGTGGTCCCTGGCATGTCCCTTCCCATCAGCAAGGTGCTGCAGGAGAAGCATAACCAGGCCCACTGGAGGTGGTGAATGGGTAGCAGGTGAGGTCTAGGAGGGTATTTTGTATTTCTCAGGGTGGTTTGAGGATGAAGCTCAGGCAGAGCATCTGCTGCGCTGCCAGCAACCCACTTCACCTGGTTGTCTTCACTCTGTTGTGAATGAGGGGAAAGGGAGGAGGTTGCCAAAACATTTTGTACAGAACTGTGTCCCTAAGGATAGACATGCTGGCATCACAGCTGCACATGGCAGTTGAGCATGTAATTTGGGATCAAAAGCCTAGGGCATCACCTCAGGCTCTGCTACTGATCTGAGAAAAAAGTCCGTCTCCACAGGCATCAGTTTCCTTATCTGTTATACTGTGAGAGAGGCCTTGGACTGGTGTTGTCTCCTAAGGGAGACTGCAATGAACTACCTGCATTTGTACAGTGCTGTGCAGGGCTGGGAACCCCAGAGGGTGGTGCTCCAGGCAGGCACAGACCAGGACTTAAGGCTGACCCCCTTTCTCTGCCAGGGACAAACACAAACCCTTGCATTCACAGAGCTCTCACTTAGGAGGGTGAAGAAAGCTCATCATTCGCATAACTCCCTACATCATCTTATTTACACCTAACCAATATCTGGCAAACTGGAGCTGGTGACAAAGGAGAGGCTCCGTCTGTCCTAAGCTGGCCTCTCCTTTCTGATCAAGAGTTTTTACTTGGGGGGAGGGGTGGGGGTGGAGGAGTGATGCAGGGCAGAATGGGACACTTCAATTTATACCTCATTTTAGCTGCTGTACTTGAGTTTATTTCTCCCCTGGTTAGAAAGTAACTGTAAACACCAAGCAAATAGCAAAAATTAAAGCTGTTTCACTTCACTGTCACAATATCTTTCTTTTTTTTTTTAATTTTTTTTTTAAGAAATGCACACAAAAACCGTGCAGAGAGTGCTTCAGGCTTGTGTTCTGGTTTATATTACCAAAAAAAATTTCTTTCAATATAAAAAAGCATTACAGTAGGGAATACAGGATAAATTAGCTCCACTATCTAATAAAAAGTACATTTACAGTTTTTTTAAAATAGATTTCAAACATTATTTCACACGCAGCCCTTTTCCCAGGCATTCATGACAGTCATTTGAGCATTAAATAACAGCCAGGAGGCAAGGATGCTGAGAGGGGCTGTGGGCTCACAAGCACAGGCTCCTCTCTCCTACTCCATCCAAGGTGCTTGGGCCATGGTCACAGTGCTACAGCGAAGGAGGCAGCAGCACAGCAGCTGTCTGGTCTCCAGCCTGCTCAGAGCTCTTCAGTGAGCAGCGACTCAAGCTTGAGCTCCTGACCCCAAAATATTCACCAGAGCTGTTAAATATAAAAATACAATTGCTTTTCCTGCCTACAGTTCTGAAGACTACTGTACAACAGAGGGGGCAGCCACATAACCAAGGGACAAAACCAACAAATTTACATGCTTTGCCATACAGTGGGAGTCTGCTTTCTGGGGTTGTCAGTTCATTAAATTCCCCTGAGGGAAATTCTTTCTGCATATTACCAACTGCCACAGGTCCTCTCAGACTTGCATGTATCCTTACAGCTATCTCCACTTCTTGTTTAGAATGTGCTGCCTGGCCTTTGCTGGGGTTTTGAGCTATGTTCCAAGTGGCACATGAGCCAGTCTGCATAGAGGATTTGAAGCAAAGAGCAAAGAGCTGTGAGGGCTCAGACAACACAGGAGAGGAGAAACAGCTGTGCACAACCCAGAATAACAGATGAAGAGGACATCCTTTTGAAGATACAGGGGATACCATTAGGGAGAGAGGAAAAGAAAGAAAGCTAAAAACAAAGCAATGAGTACAGAATTAGGTGAAAGAGAAACATGCCAGCAGAGATCCTACTTCAGGCATGTGTATTTAGTACTTAGTGCTCTGGCTGCTCTGGTTTGGTTCCCCCAGCTCTGACAGGTTTTTGTCCCTTTCAGCCACCCACACAAATAAGGGTATTCACCCTCCAGGCTCTGACCTGAGGATTCGGCATAATAAACCAAGGGGAAAGAGAAAAACTGGAGACCAGGGGAGGCAGTTCTGCTTTTCTCAATCACCTCCAGCCAAATTACCATCTCTTCTGACAGTTTTGTTCTTGCCCGGGGAATTGCTCTCCCAGAACAGTCACTAACACCACTTCTGAGGCAGAAGGAGAACAGATAAACACACCTTCTGCTTGGCCCATTCCCTACAAGACTAGTAGATGCAACAGATATTTCTTATCTTAAGTGCAGCACCTGCTGTCCAGTACAAATACTGATGGGTTTTGGCTAACCACACTGTTCTCCTTTACTGAACAACAGACCCGAATTTAATGCTAAACTGCCTTATTACAAGAAGGTCTGGAGCAAAATGGTTCAGAACAGCTTTCCACAAGGTTTAATGCAACATCTGGGGCTGCTCAGCAGCCCTGGCTGCCTATTTCATTGCTGGAATATGCTGATTGCAGCACAGGGGGGCTGCAGATCTACCTGCCCAGCCCTCTTCTGCTGATGAATAACTTGTTGTTCTCAAACGAAGCTTAGAAAAGCTCCTAATGCCTCCTTCCTGTTCCCTAGTATCTTAATTCCCCCACCTGGATATTTAGCCAGGATCTTTGTCCGTTATGGCTCAGGCTTTCTGCTGCTTTTGTTCTTTGCCTGTAGTCTGTGCAGTGCCACTGGGAGAGCTCAAGGGGCACAGACCCAGGGGTGTAAGTGAACAGCCAGAGGATGTACCTGCTGCTGCTGCTGCAAAGCCAGGGCACGAGGTTACCTCGTGGCCTCAGCTCCCTCCTTTTCAGAGGAGCTGATTTGAGCCTATATAAAAGTGCTCACATAATCTGAGCCTATGAAGTCTGTAAAAAGACCTAAGCTAAATGAGAAACCACAGCCCCTTCTATCCTCCCCGAGGTAAAATGAGTTTGGGTTCAGGGAGTGACCAGATGAACAATTAAGACAACAAGAGTTGATGATTCCAGAGGAGAGAAACCAGGGTCCTGCCTGAGTTGATATCCATGACCACTGGAGCAGCAGCTGGAGCAGTTTGGCAGCATACTGGGTTCTTTTAGAGGCTGCTTGGGGCCTCAGCAGCTCTAGCTTAATCTCTGACCAAGGTCCAGTCCCAGGCATCTTTCTCAAGTTCACTTCCAAATGACTGAGTAGATGACACGTTAGTTAAATAACAAACCATCTCAAGGGAGGAAACACTCTCAACTAAAACAATTCTGACTTGATTACTTTCATCATGAGCCCATGAGAGAATCTCAGGGGAAATTCTCTGAGGAGAAATGATGCCAACACACTGTTCCAGGCAAACAGCATGGGAGTGGTTGACAAACCTCAGCCTTTTCCATCCAGCACCATGCCTGGACCTCTCCTTAGGGCTGGAAAGCATGTAGGAACCACTGCAAGTATTTATGCTAAGAGAGCACCACAAACCGTTTTTTTGCAAGTATCAAAGGAAAGGCAAAGGCTGAAAAGATTTAAATATTATATCCTCCCCTTCTCAGGAAGGCAGCAGTATCAATTATTCTTGACCAGAGCCATTATTTTTCCCAGGAGATAGGAACACAGCAGGTCTCTTTCACAACAATGAACAGTAAACCTTAGTAAAAACAGAAAGGTAGGCACCACCAAACTCTTGACCCTCAGCCAGCCTTAGATGAGTCCCATTGCCAAGTTAGATCATGCTGCCCCTGCTTGGGAATCTGGAGAAAAGCCAGCCTCACTGAAGTGCTTGACTTCTCAGACAAGTTTCATGTGACAAGGGCAAAGCTTCTACTGAAGAATCTGTGTTTTCATTCTGTGGCTGGAAATTAAAGCCAGAATCAAGCAAACAATGACTACCTACTTAGATGAGCCACCACCCACACGGACAATCAAGGCCAACCTGTTGCCTTATCCAGACCCTGTGTGTCTATTCTTCAGTCCTTTGCTATCTAAAGCACGATAAAGTCGTGCATGGTAGTCTCAGCCTTGTGGGAGAGGCAGCTGTGCTCATCCTCCCGCACCCCCTCCGCCGGCTCCATCAGTCTCTAGTGCAATCGGCTGCGCTGGGCTCCTGCTCCACACCTGCTGTGGGTGGCTCTGGGCAAGGGTCCGGTGTACAGTGTAGTGCACATCACCTCAAAGTTCCAGCCCCTGAAGTACAATCCTTTTGGTCATTCATATATTACAACCCTCTTTTTTTCTTTTTTTCCCCCCCCATCCCATTTTGTTACAAAAAATAAAGTTTTTTGGGTGTTTGCAGATTTTGTTTCTTCTGATTTTCCTTCTTTCTTCTGAGCATGTGGGGAACGTCGTGGTTCATGGACCACTTCTTACTGGATCCCTCGAAAGAGACACATAGCAAAGATCATGGCGAACAGCTGGGAAGAGGTAGGGGAAGAAGAGGGCAAAAACCATAAGAGTCAGCTGCATCTTCCATAAGATGGGCAAAGCCCCATGTGGCCCTGGAGTCACCCCCATTGCTTCCTCCTGCCCAGCAGTCAATGATGCAGTCAGAGGGACCCTTACGACCCAGGGGAGGCTGTGGCAAAACTTTTTTTCTTAAAGGCAACCCCTCCCTTTTTTCCCCTGCTCCCCATACACCTCCCATGTTCCCCCCCCCTCCCTTTCCCACCCTTCAAACTTTTAGTGGCTACAGCAGCAGCCTGGTTTTATTTCCACATGGTCCTTGGTGTTACAGGGCTCCACAATCCCTGCTCTGCACATTGTTGACACTACCTGGGATGGGCACAGCTGGGGGAGGCTGATGGGGCTCTCTGCCCAGGTCCCTCTCCTTTGCACCAGACAGCGGACTGCAAAAATACCCAGCCTTGCCCCTGCAATGCCACAGAGATATCACTTCTGGGATAATACCATGTCTGGTGGAAGCCTGTTCCTCAGAAACATCACCAAGGAGCCAGGTACTAATGCAGGAAAATGGAGATGCTCTGGAGCCAATACAGTGTCAGGCCCTAAATAGAAGCTATTAAAGCAAAGGCAGAGTTTGAACATGTTAACCAAGTGACAGATCAGTCAGCTCTGGGGTGCTGCTGCAATGAGGGCTGTGACTGTGCAGAGCCCCAGGGCAAGCGTTGGGTCCCCAAAGCCCCTGTGGCCAGCATGGCAGGGCACAAGCTCTGTGGCAGGCCTAGCACAAGGTGGCACTGCAAGTGTGTGGCACTGGTTATTTCCCTGCCTTTTTGTGTCACAGAAACAAGCACTGATCTCTTTCCAGGCAATTAAAACCACAAACTGATGACCTGCTCGCACTTTGCCAGAGCAGCTTCCCCTGGCAAGGGGGAGCACCTGCCTGTCTGCCTTGCTGCTGGACATCTACTGACACTGCTTTCCTTCTAGTCAGACAACAATAAGTACCTCAATAGCCAACACTCCAATGGCAAGGGCTCCTGCAAGGTACACGTAAGTCTCAAAGGAGTTCAGGATCACAGTGTAGCAGCCCTAGTAAAGACAAAACATGGTGATAACACACCTGAGCAGTACATTGCGTTGTTCTCACAGCGTAGCCCTCATTAGAACATGGGGTGGTCTCAGACCCAGACACGACAAGCACAGCTCCCTCTCACCACCTCACCCAGCCCCACAGCACAGGAGGCAGAGACAGTGCTGGAGAGGGGAAGGTTTTGCTGTAGTGTGATGGGGGTAGTTTACGCTCACAATCCCTCATTGACCACGAGTAACTGAGTTCTTGCAGGGCAGCACAGAGAGGAATTCCATCTGCAAAGGCCAGAGACTAACCACAGAGGGAAGGACACTCAGGAGAGGTGACAGACATCTCAGGCTGGCTAGAGAAAAGGATGACTTATTTAAAGCCAAGGAGAAGATTCTTAAATCATCTCTCACAGTCATCAGCTCTTTAGCAGCCCAGGACCTTTTCTCTGTGCCTTCCCTCAAAAGACCATGGCTGAATACCTGCTGATCTTCTAGCTATAGAAGAATTTCATTAAGAACTCAGGGCCATGGTCTATGGCAATTCTTCCACTTATGAAGTATAGCCACTGTCATCTTTAATGTAATTTATTATTGTTCACACAATTAACAGCAGGTAGATCTTCCTGCAAAGGTTTCAGGATGTTTCTGGAAATCACCAGCTGATCCTGGCCTCAGTTTTCCTAGCTTAAAATTCTAACCCACTGGGAAATTTCTGCAAACAGGTCACACATAAAGAGAAAAGTATATTGGATTTTGTTCAGTGTGAAAAGTAGCTTCCTCTCCACTGGGAATATATTTCACACATACATTTTAATCCAATCTATACTGCTGGGATGTTTCAGTCACCTGATTTTTTTCTTCTACTCATAATGAAAGTGTCTGAACTGCAAAGACAGCACAATAGTTATATGCTGATGTCCATGCCAGATCCTGCTGACTGTGACTGAGGTATAACCAGCAGAGAGCCAAGGGAAGCACAGGGAGAAACCACTCATGAGGCCAAGCCAGGGGTCCCAGACCAAGCTATTAAAGCCATGCTCTTGTCAACACGAGACTGCTCAGCATCAGCTCTCTTTCAGACATGTTTCTGCCAAATTTTTAAAGAAACGTATCTAGCCCAGCAACAAATGTTTGTGTGCTTGCCAGAACTTCAACCTTAACCCAACCTCCAGCACACCCTGCTCAGCTGGCTACAGACAGTGGAGAGCACACGTGCAGACAGCACTGTCCTATCAGCATGGTTTCCCAAGAGCTTGACTTTGCTCCAAGAATGCCTCAATACAGTCATTAGTTGCTTGGGATTGTCTCTTCTATTTTACCAAAGTGCACTACTGTGTGCTTGATGACGTTCGCTGTGCACATGGCTTCTCCCACCAACACTCTGTGGCAGCATGGGTCCACAGGAAACCTTCCCTTCCCATGGGAGTGGTAAGCCTCAGCATCACCACTTGGGGGAAACTTTAACCCTCTTTCTCAAAACGCATTTCTCTTTCCCTCCCCACTGTCTGTCATCTCTCTCCTCCCTATTTATTGACAGCAGTCAAACCTGGCAGAAGTGACACAGTGCAGTCTGCTATGATCTCTCACCCAGGGTCCCTTTGCCAACCATTTCCAGCTGCCAGTCAAGGAACAGTTCATACGCTGCTTCCAAACTCCTATACTCTCTTTCACAATCTGCTGTCAAGTGCTGAAAACAGGACCACTGCTTAGTCTGGAGAGAGAAAGAGGCTTGTACATAGGGTCAGTACAGAGCTCAGTTGGCTTATTAATGCCACCTCACCCCTCAATCCCTTAAAAAAATCTATATTTCTGATGATACAGCACAACATGAACTTAGCAGTGTATGTAACAAAAGGGGATTTTTAAAATCAGACATATGTCATCACTTCAAGATTTGTCAGCAGAAGTGTAATTAGGATGTGAGGTACGGTCAGGATGTGTCAGATTCACTAGCTACCTGTGACCACTGCAGCCATCTCTCCGCGCACTGTGAAAGTCCTTTTCCTAGAGTTCAGCCTCTCTTACCTGTCGGTTCTGAAACCTCTCGACGCCTGTGAGGCAAGCTTCCTTGTTGACAAACATCCCTTCCCGGCTCTGGAGCTCTCGTTGACAACAAGCCTCCGGTGTTGCCTTTTCCAAAGAGGAGTATGGAAGATGAGGGATAGCTTCAAAATCTTCTGGTCCATTAACTCCACAGCAGGCAAACTAGGGAGAGGCACAGAGAAGAAAGTAAGACAGAATTGATACTTTGCCCTGAAAGCAGATACAAGAAATCTACCAAAGACCTATTCTTGCAGGGATCAAAGCTTTAGTCAAGGCAGAGACAAAACAACTGTTGTTTCCAAAGAAGTGGGTTGTTCTTGTACCTTGGAGCTTCTGCTTCATCAAAGCCTTTCTATAAAGTCCCACTGTTCCCATGTCATACTGTAGATTATGAGGTACCACTAGGAATATTGTCACAAACTACACTGGGCTTTGGAGCATATCCAGAATGATTTGCTTGAGATCACCCAGCAAGTCTGTAAAGGAGCCAGAAGTAGAATCCAGGCTCTGACTGCCCATTCTCCCCAGAGTTAATGGCCAGGATTGTTGCTGCTCAAAGGCACTGTTAGGTGATTCAAGTAAGGTCCCTCTTTAGGATTCCAGTCAGGTCCTTTTTAAGGATTCAAGTCATACTCTGACTCTGTCTCCTTTCAGTCAGCAAAACGAAATGTCTTTATTATAGTCCTGAATCAGCATGAAGGGCAGCAATCTTTTCCTTTTAAGATTAAAATTGACTTTTCATCTGCAGAGCCTGACATCCTGCTTTTCACTCCTGAAGAGATACACCATGGGGTGTACTGAGCATTAAGCTCACAGGTGTACACATACACACAGAACTTCTTGTGGTAGGTAATAACAACTCCAATTCCTATGACAGTTGACCTGTAACCTGCCCAATTAGGAGGGTAATAACAAAGTCAATTTCAATGGCTAATATTTCTGTAGTGAAAACATATTACTAGGCACACTCCTGCCCAAACTGCCACTTACCAACTCATTTCACAAGAGCTGACAAAAAAGCATTAGTCACCACCAGTTTTTGGCTGCTGTTGGCTGCAGTAGTTCTGAAGTAGTCTGTAAGGTGAAAGGCCCAGGGTAAAAGCAGTGGTGTTCAGTTGCAGACATCTCCACTGCTTTCTGTGTCCACTGCTGAAAAACTGGGGCTACCCAGTCAGGTCAAATGTCTTAGGCTTTGGCAAAGCACAAGGGCTGATGCAGTCACTGGGAGTGTCTCTCTCGGATCTTGCAGCAGATCCATTTGAGAAAGACTGACTGCCAGCCAAATTCTCACCTCCTTCCAACCACAGCCAACAAGCCTTGGTGCTAGGCTTGACATGGCAGGATGGTGGAAGCAGGCTGACCCTGGGTGAGCTGATGGTGTGGGCTGAGCACCACGTTGGTGGTCACTGACCACAGGGGCACCATGGAACTGGCGTGGTCTGACTTACTGTGATCATAACAGAGTTCCAGGTGGAGGAGAAGACATCTGTGTCATTGTTCCTCTGGTAATGCTTCTTCAGCTCCTTGGTGAAAAATTCTCTGGTCAGCTGAAATGCACAGACAGGTGGAAATGTAAAGGCTACTGCCAACACTTTTCCCAAACACTTCCCAAAGCCCCCTTCTGTGAAGTCTGGGGTTTTTTTGGTTGTTTTGTATTTTCTTTTTGTTTTTGCAATCCTCAGAGGAGAAAAATGGAAAAAGTCACCATAACTATACCCAGGATGAAGGGTGGGTACCTGTTGAATAAAACTGTCACTCATTAAAATCAGAGACTGAGTTGTATCTGTACTTCTAAGATAACACTAACACTTAAAGGTTGGTTGGTTTGGTGTTTGGTTTTGTTTGTTTGTTTGTTTGTTTTTCAAATTTTCAGCCCTATCTGAAAGTGTTTCATTCAAACCAGTTAACTTGCACGTGTGAGGGAGCAGAATGAAGCCCTAATATGAAACTTTCTGGGAAAGAAAATGAAGTAAAAAATATATAACAAATAGAAAATGTTCAAGTCAGCTTATGAATCAGAAAAAAACACCATTTCCCTGACAATGCTATAGATCACCTAAACTAACCCACAGCGTGAACAAAAAAACCTCTTTATATTTCCAGTGTTTAGATAATTTAAACGTTTTTCCTAAGGTCAACAATATAAACAAGTGGAATTTCATTTACTCCTGTTTACATTTAGAGTAAAATAGAAAGAATGCACAATTTGGCTCAGAGTCTTGAAAAGTTAGACACCTTGGAATTACATTTACTTAGGATCACTGTCTGGAGCAATAGTAAATATACAATCCTAATAGTCTTGTTAAACTGAACATCCCAGTTCAATCTTGTTGCCTTTCTGTCAGTTCAGGATGAAAACTTAAAAAAATCCCCTTTTCGGGTTCCCAATAGGTCTTGACTTGTGTGGTCCCTTCCCCAAAATACCTTGCGATTTGTGATCCACACAGGCAAAATCTTCTGCCATTGCAAAGCTGCAGTGAAGGGGGCTGGACTTGGCTGACTACAGCTGTGCTCTAATGTTGCATATTTGCAGGATCAGGAATTAAGCTGCCTGAAAAATACTCTTTTTACTCCCCCCTGTTGTTCATACAGCACTGCTGACGCAGTAACATATACTGCTACAAGCTGGTTTCAGGTTCTTGATATGCAACGTGAAATATCGCACATACACATACATATGTATGAAGCCTATGGGTGGGCACAAAAGCACAAGCACAAAATTGTTTGTTTCTGTTGTAACTGTATGACAAAATCTAAGGGAAAAAAGACAAGGCTGTGTTGACCTTTCAAAAGACTCTGAATACCACTTAATATTGTCTTCTCTTTTACAAATACAAATGGAGGCCAAATTTAATGGCTACGTCGATACTGGGTCAAACTTTGTTGCAAATGCTTGAATCATGCAGGTAGCTCAATCTCACTACCTTGTAATTAGACATGCTGCTAAAAATTCCTAAATTACTTTTTTGGGGCAGATATTAACTTTTTTTGCTTTTGAATATTAAAATACCAGAGAACACAGCATTTTTCCTTTGGGAATTTGGTGCACTGAGGGAAGGTCAGGTTTAGAAGATGCTGAAATATATCCTCAGCGTTCTTTCCTCCCTTTCTGTGTGTACTTTATCCATGCAGAATCTAACCCTGCAGACAGCAGCACATTTTTTTTTAATGCTTGTTTATTCACGAAGCACAGACTTTGAAACTGATATTACCACTGGTAATAATCCCAGTTGGCTGCCTTTGTCAGGGTCTAAAACAAAAGAGTAATTTAAATATAAAGTGAAACTTTTACTTTGACAGCAGCAATCCCAGAGGAAATTGTTCAGTTTGTGTGTGATTTTTATGACACTTGGCCTAAAACAAAGCTGAATGCTGCAAGGGTAAGTTTACCAGGAAAACAACTGATTCCATTTTGTTGCTCTTAAACTGCTTGTCCCAAGCATCTGAAGCTTAGAAAAATGTGACCAAAAAAAAAAGGTAATAAAATAAGACCATCCCTACAGCATGCCCATGGCTTCCCTCTCACTGGAACTGTATCAGCCCTGACAAGGTCTATGCACATCGGAGTGCTACAGCAAGAACCATTCAGAGGGGAGCAATGGACCTACTAATCAAACTAGATCTTTGCACCCACTTTGGACAACACAGTTGTACCAACCACAGCCATGAACAATGAGGAGCTGTTCAGCTGTGTTTTTCTCTAGCTGTTCTGGGGGTGACGTCTCCAATACAACACATGCATGCATACATTTACATGCCAGTGAATGAAGTGTGGCTGTTTTGTCACACTGGTTCAAAAAATAGCTTGTCTGGGATTAGTGCAGCCAGATGAAGGGGGCTTAGAAAAAGGAGGGAATTTCTGCATAACACAGGCATGTAGGCAGGCACTGCCCAGGAAGGCCGCAGCCTTCTTATGCAGCACTGTATTCAAGAATACTGAATGCTGTGCAAGAAACTGCCTTCACAGTGCCTGCCTGGAAAACAGGACACAGTCCTATCCATCTGCACTGTGCTGGAGCATCCTAAAGTTTCTGACACAGTATAGTACTCATAGGTACAGTCACCAGTGCTGCACTTCTCACTTCCGTAGTGCCTTCCATCGAGACCTCCATCCACTCAGCTGAGGAAGATTCATGCTCTTTAGCTTTTGCCTTATGTCTGAGGAAATAGAGGATCAGGAACCAAAGTAAATTGCTTATTAAGCATTATAACTGGGGTTAAAAATTGAAATATCCTCACTGCATCTAAAACCCTGCCACTGGACTTCTATTCCTACCATCCTACTTTCTTTCTTACTGAAACAATCCACTAAGAGTCAACTCTTCCTCCAAAAACCTCTTTTTCAAAGGAAGAGTAACTCTGGTAATTCCATAGCTGGTTAACAACAGCCTGCCTCTTCAGAGACTGCTTTTAAACAGTTCTTGGGAAGTGCAGCTGGATTTGCAGATCACAGTAGCTCACCATTCCTAACACCACTTTCACTCACCCCACCACTCACTCTGCTTCACTGACTCTTCCTCTCATGTCAAATCTGAGCAGAAAACATCTCTTTTTTCCCATATGTTTGTCTCTTAATTTCTCTCACTCCCTCAGCTATTAATAATTTAACCCTGTTGAATGTTTGGGACCTGGTTTGGATGTAAAACGCTATACAAGGGAAAGCTGCACTGGACAATATCTGTAAAGCAAACAGATAAAGTGTATCTTCTGTCTCATTTTACACACCCAGTGAGACCACATCTATAGGGACTGGTGCAATGACCATCCCAGAATCCTCCCTGGTAAGCTTCCAAGAAATTTAGGTTGCCTAAATGTGCAGTTACCACTACATGCCTTGAAAGTAATTCGTTTTGCAAGAAAGAGAAAAGTACATCTGAACTTGACCTTAAATTGATACTGTGAAGAATTCTTCCTAACATAGGGTCACTGAAAGACCACCTCTGCCCCCATGGACATTCTTCCCAGCCATCTAGTCTCACCCTAACCCAAAAGAGGCAGCAAAATTGGCCACTAGTAGTTACAAAGCCAGAGGAGCTACCACCAAAATACATAACAACACCAAAAAAAGGGCATATTTTTTTCAGAAGAAAGCCAAGGAGAGAACAAACCACAAGAATTTGCAGACTGAGTTTGACTTCTGCATAGAGCCATCTCCAGCATGTTGGGATCTGACATCCTTCATTCCTTCCCATTTAAGCCCTTCCTGTCAGTCATTCTGACAGAGTGGGAAGGTGATGATACAAACAAGAAGACAAACTCAAGAAGGACAGAAGTTTGTTCTCCTTCATGTTTTATCTCACAAAACACCGCCAGAAGCCACAGAAGTCTAGAATAACCACTGTGACCTTATCTTGCAAGATAACATGTCCTTACATGCCCTGTAGCTCCCATGGGAGTGGAAGATACCGATGTTTTGCCCAGCAGCAATCTGTAAGCAAAGAGAACACA
Source organism: Anabacerthia variegaticeps (assembly GCA_035583185.1). Lineage (NCBI taxonomy): Eukaryota > Metazoa > Chordata > Aves > Passeriformes > Furnariidae > Anabacerthia > Anabacerthia variegaticeps. The sequence continues at coordinate 22,359,501 of JAWWEW010000165.1, read as the reverse complement.
GCCACCCTGCACTCAGGACTTGCAGCACGCCTGGACAGTTTCTTGTACCTTTTACCAGTTTCCCACAGAGAAGGTGGTAGGTGGGAGCCATCAGTTGCCAGCTGCACACCCAGTCCCTGATCCTGAGGGGCTGTGTTGTCTCTCTCTCATGAAGCCTCTACCTGAGTCTGCAGGGCACTTTCTACGTGTGTGGTCTGCTACTTGTGCTGAATCAAAGGAATTCTCTAAAAACTCCTAACAGCAGAGCTGTAACGACCAGAACACACCAGACCCACCATGCTGCAACCTATTTATGAGGCGATCTATTCCCATGAGGACACGATCTCAAAACCTAAGATGAAATGGGGCACCCACTCTGTGTGCAGAGTGCCATCTCTTCCCCAGTCCTTCAGATCTGAGGCAAAGATAAAAAAACACTAGCTTATAAAGGGAAAAAAATCCTCTTACTACCTCCCCCCAAGCCCACCCTACTGCACAAACACCACACTGTCATGCATGTGAGCTTCCTAAATCTTGATTCTTTTGTACCAAAAGCTTTTATATGAATAAAATTAAAAGTATATCCTGGTTCAAGAAAAGCATAATTATACATGGCCCCTCTATGCTCATACCATATTTCTCTCACATTCAATACAGGAAATGGGCTGTATGTTCTCATACAGAGGCCAAATAAACAAAATAAATACTAAGTCACTAGTGACCACCTCTACTGCCCAATCTACTTTCACACCCATCACTCAGAGAAGGATGGACCTTGTTCCGTCAGACTTTGGCACATGTGAACATGAAAAAAAACACACAAACCTTTGCTGTCTAGAGAAAGAAATGAAACTGTTGTTAGTACTAGTGTAGTAAAAGTCTACTACTAGCACAGGGGAGGTAAGATGGCCATATAATATGCATAGCCATATATGCATAGCCATATCATGAATAACCATATAATAATATGCATAGCATCAGAATTGAGAAAGGCTATGTCACATGAAGATTTGAAGAGAAAGACTAAACTCTAATCATGGCAATATGCAAGGGAACCATTGATAAGAGTGAAAAGTGGACATGGGAGACTTAGGGCCGGTCAGGAGGGATATCTTACAGCAGCATTGATAGGAGTCTGGTGAACACTACAACATGGAAATTTAAGAAAGAATATGACTAGAAGATTCACAAGAGAGCTTTTGCACTGCACTGCAAGCATTTGCTCTCTTGGGAAAACAGTTTTTACTATTAATATAAACACATGCTATATTGAGAAAAAAAAAAGAAAATAGTTTCTTTTAAGCTTAGTGTGACTTTATTATAAAGCTTCTTTCTGATGGAATGTGTGACTGGTTTGGCTGAAAAAGAGTCAGGAATACTCTAAAAGACTTGAAAAACTTCAGGAGTAAGTAGCCCCCTTGTGTACATAAACTACCCATCCTGCATATTCCAGGTTAGCTGGCACTCCCTAACCTCCTGGAAATTCTGCACACTCATGGTAGTAATGAAGCAGGCTTGCTGATATTTGAAACAAACAGTTGCTCTACAAACAAATCAACCAGCATTTAACATCACACTCCAGCTGTGTACAATCCCACTAGGGTTCAGTTTGCCCACCACCAGATACTTACATTTTCTCTGAAGACAAAAGCCAGGATTGCAGCTGAAAGCTCTGCCAGGAAGATTAACAAAATAAACATGAAGAACTGGAAAAGAGAAGATAAACAAAAAACACAGACATAGCATTAAGTGTGTGCAATAGGTAGTAGGAATACAAGGTTTTGCTAATCACCAAAGAGATGGAAAAAAATAACCGAGAAAACCTTTTTTTCCCCCCTTACAATTAAAAAAAACCTATGAGACAATCACCTGGAGCACACACAGTCCCTCTCTGACCTCATCACAGCACATAGGGTCTTGTGACCATTTTGCCTACTTCTAACAGGTAAAAGCAAGTAAGGCTACAGAATCTGGGGCATCCCCTGATAAATCTGCACCGGATCAAAACAATAAGGCCTACTTCAATGGAAAAAATTATATAATTGTAGACATGCACGTACAGAGTCAAAGCGTTCTGACTCTAGTGTACACGTCAAATGCATATGCAGACACACCCCTCATCACAATATAAACAACACAATTTTACTCTAATATGATCATGGCTTATTTTGTATGGAAGGAGGCAGAGGAATATATACTCTAATATTTATACCTGTGACCAAAAATGGACTCTTTTTAGAGTATTCTGCATTTCAGAACAAAATTAGCCTTGCTTAATATCTCCCTCCACATAATGGGGTTGCACTGAGTTAAGTATTAACCTCACAGAACCTCTACAGAAAGTTCATAACACACCATAATAATTAAATTTGATTATGCAAGTATCATCCATGTTTTGTATCCAAAGTGTGCATATTCATATCCTTAAATTAGGGACATACTGCAGACTTGAAAGAAAGCACAGACAGAAGATTAAGTGGTAGTAAAAAAGAAACAGGCATCCAGTTTGAAGTAAAACCATTTCACTTATGTCATTATAATTTAGGAAAGAGAAAGGAAAGCAAAACAGAGAGGCATGTGGCTGTTCAATTTAAACTGTATTTCACCCTGTTGCCCCTGCAGCCTTCTGCTGCTTCAATCTAGAAGTCTGGTTTTCAGACTAACTAAAGGCACATTGTTTCGGTGATGTTACCAAACCTGAGTAATTCACCATGCCTGCACCACCCATCCCACAGAATTAAATCAGATGCACTAAAGAGGTCTCATCCCCAGAGAGACTGACATCTTGTTGTGAGGGTGCTGTTCCCTTGTCTACACAGAGCACTCAGGTGCTGTGGGGTGTTTCCTGCCTGGGATGAGTGCTGGCACTCCCGTAGGCTCCCACTTCAGATCCTCCTGCCTGGTGGCACACTGCTAGAGGTAAAACTCAAGTAGAGAGGGAAAGAGTGTTGAAGGGAACAAACCTCCCAAATCAGGAAAGCCCTAAGTGACATCAAAGAACTTATGACTCTGCCTGTTCTTGGGTCTAATTCTCAGTTACACTGATACCTCATGTTAGTTTGATGCTGCTTCAGTCCATATGAAACAATAAAAGGAATAGGCAGAGATGTGTCCTCTAACATTCTTACAACAAATGTTGGTGTTGAGAAAGAGCTATGGGAACAGAGCAGAAAATGGCTAGGGCTCACATTCTCTCCCAAAATGGCATTTATTTCCATTCTTGTAGACAAAATAGTGGGCTTGAGGAACAGTAAGGCTGAACTAGATGGACATTTTCTATGTTCCTATATCCATAAAGAGAAATTACCATTTGAGAGTCAGCCTGTCTAAAATTCAAACATCCCAAGAATTAGCCCACAGACTCAAAGATGATTTTATAAAACTGAGTGACTGTTAAGAAATTAATTCAGATTTTGTTACGTTGTGAGAAAAACAGAAATATACAGAGAACCCTGTAAGACCACATCACATGGAGGGTAATAAATGTGGTACATGTTACCAATGAAGGTGGATGAAGCAACAAGTAAAAATAGGAAGATAAGTCTGGATTGTTACAGAAGGTCTTTCTGGAACAGAAAGCAGGCAGACAGGGCCAGAAGTACCATTGTGATCCCCAAGCAATGATTTTTGAACAGTGTCTGAAAGGCTGTGCATTGTGCACTTCAGTGATGGAGAAAGAATTCAAACTACCTGCTTGAAATGGGCAAAATATTGTTTTGTTGTCAATTATCAGAGCTGTAAGTGATTATTCCCCACTGGAAAAGCACACATGCACCACCCTGTCCTGTTTGTCTTCCTGCTTCTGCAGTGGAAACAAAAGAAAAGGAGCCTGGGCTCAAATGACAAAACAAGAAAATCAGATGAGCAGTGACTTTGGTTTCCAACAAAACTCTGTTGCTTGATTTTGCTGAACTAGTTAGCTCTCTAATTTATTCTTACTGCCGGAGTTTTCTGTGTAGCTTCTTTTTTTTTCCTGCTTAGAGACTGTTTTAATTTCACCACAGGAGGGCAAAGAACAAGTGATGAGAATGAACGCTGCTTTGCAAATTCACATCATCATCCATCAAGGGATCTCTGCACAGTCACTAAGGTCTAAGGTGGTGATCAAGTGATTAATCCCATCACCCTGCTAATTGCATTTCATTTACTGATTACTGGGAGACACACATTCACCCAAGCTCCAGCACAGGTCTGTGCAGAAGTGGAAGTAGTCATTCCCAGATTATCCATGATAAGCTTCATTATCATTCCCAAACTGATTTACACTTATATTGTGCACTCTGCATTACAGATTTATAACAGCTACTGTAGAAAAAAACACAAGCAGCCATTAGGGCTGATGAGAAAAGGAACATGGATCATCAGTGTTTCAGAACCTGCTCCCATTCTGCATTTTAAGGAGAATCAAAACCTGCTTATTATGTTTTCCTTCCAAAAATTAAATTGATTACTCATATATGAGAGCACACAACAGCCAGCCTGTTAATGCACAGGACATACTAGCCTCACATTCAAATTCAAGCTTGACACCCAATATCTGAACATGGGTACTCCCCACACCCAGGGCGAATATCCTGAGAAGCAGCATCTCTCATATTGGTCAAAAATCTTGCCTAAGCTCCTGGTATTGGTTACAGGTTTATCAGAAGTTTCCACAAATCAGTGCTTCATGTTTATTTTTCACAACTGATATACCATTCCAGTTTCAGAACTGCCATTCAAAAAGAGCAGCCTCTAGGACCTGCATTTTCATGCGGAGAAGTCTCAGGGTCTACTATACCCATTTTACAGGAGTGCAAATACAGGATGTATGCACTCAAATCTAAGGCTAATGAAGCTATCACAGACTGTTCTTGTTCCAAAGCTGAATTCAGTCCCATGGTGCAATGTTGTATGCTCAACAGTATTTTAGATTCTGATTTTTGTGGTGGTGTTTTGCAGTCAGAGGGTCTTCAGGACAATCTAGACCTGTCTGATTTGCAGGCCAATTTTGTAGGCCAAGTCCAAGTGCTGGGATATCTAGAAATCTTCACAGCTTTGTTCTTAATGCAACATGTTAGGTTCCACAGTGATGGAGGGTTTTTTACCAAAAGACAAGCAGCTTAATGAAAAATAAAAGACCTTGGAAACACAGAAGCCAGAACCCAGAGACTGCACATTTGCGCATCTGTCTTGTCCCTTACAACTTTTGTTTACATTTGGACTAAAAGCTTGAGATATACATTATGCATCACTGTGAAATCTCACTCAAGCAGCTCTCTGGCTCATCAATTCTTCAACAACTTTGTAAGTGGACTTGATTTGATCCAGCAACTTCTCCCCAAGCACCATCCCTGCCAACGACTTACACTCTCTCTCTGTAAGTGTTCCCAGTCTCTCTGGAATACAGTCATGAACATTTTGCCTCTTCAATGCCTAAGACTTTCTCCTATCAGACTTCAGGTTTCACAGGTGTTTTAACATCAGCTGATTTTAACATCAGCCAACGTGGCCTTAAAAAAGAAGCTAGAAATATATTTCTTCTCCCTTGGTATCAGCACAGGTCCTCATCCAACTGCTTCACGCTGCTGAACATAGGATGGCAGGTTGTTTAACAGAGTTGGCTTTGATACCAGAAGCCCTCAAAGACCTGATCAAAGTGGAACAATAATTTCTCATCCAGTAATCACTTTCAGAGTTACTCCTAGTCTAGGGCATTACTTCCAGCCTGTATTTTTCTCATATTTCATTCAAAATGAAATAATCATAAAGATAAATAAATAAAGCAGCAGGGCTCAGAACTATCTCTAAGAGTCAGAAAAGTAATAACCACAAAATCGAGTGCACTGGAGTATAACTAGAACACATGGAGGAATATTCAAACTTGTAACTGACATTAAATCAGGGAAGAGCATGGCCCAGAGCATTCCTCCAGCCATGTTACCAATCCATATGCAGCAGACATGGTCCAAACTGAAAATATTACTCTCCCATTCACTTACAATCAATATGTTTGTCAAACATAACCTCAGGCTCATTGGGCCTGATCCTTTGCATTTCATTAGGTTCCTCTGGGCAGATCTCCACAAACTTCACAGGGGATACATTTAGTTTTCAGATTTACTTCTGAGATGAGTCACTAGAAATCAAACCCACAATGGCTTCCAGGAAAGGGATCTCATTTGCAGAAGTGAGAACTCAAGGCATGTGTGAGCCAAAGACTAGAGAGAATTCACTGGAATGAAGTCACGCTCATCTCTGGGAAAAGATGGATTTGCATTCAAGAAAAAGGACTTTCCTGTTCTGTTTAAAGCTAGAAACAAAGAGACAAGCCTTTTTTGCACCATGAAGCAGCTGTGCAAGACTCAATCATAATAAAATATACTAAGATCAAGATCTTAAAAAAACCTCAAACAAAACCCACAGCAACCCCAAAGTGCCAACAGACACAGTGAAAGGATAAAAAGTCACATTTGACAAAAAACCGAACCAACCAAACAAAAAAAAACAACCTAATGACTTTGTCTTTCAATACATAACTGGTATTGCATTCTGGTAGGAGATAATGGCTGGAAACCCTGCTGTATCAGAACTTATGGGGGGAGAGGCAGGGCCAGAAGTGACTTATTTTAGCTCTTTGTAATTATTGATGAACACAGGACTGAAATTTAACCCTGTCATTCAGGAAAATTTGCCCAAATATAACAAATTTTTCATTTTAGGACCAGAGTAGACCGTATAAGGGAGTGACCAACTATAGAGAGCTGCAATGACAGGCCACCATACACCTCTGAGCTGGACATTTCTGCTGTCTTGGGGGGGACTCCCTTACACAGGAACTGTGCTCTACATGTTCCCTCTTCTCTGTTGTGAGCCCCTAAGGAATGAATCTACAAGTGGAGCAGTGGGTTTTAAGTGGTCAAGAAAGGATCACTTTTGGTCAATTTATAAATGTAAAAAAAGTCCAACCAACCAAATTTTGAAAGAAAGCTTAAAAATGTCAAAATACACTCAGAGACTGGGCTCAAACCTACATACAGAAAAAGCAAATTCTCTGTATTTCTGTGTGTAAAAGTATCCTAAGCCCATCTATTATCTAAAGAAGCAGTAGCTACAGTAACACCCATTCACGCACTTATCACAGCATCATCTATTCAGTCATCCCATTCTTGGGAAGCACCAAGAGGCCAACAAAGAAATGCAAGGACACTTACAAAAAGCAGGAGGCATTTGTTCTCACGGATGGCACCACAACAGCCGAGGAAACCCAGCAGAAAGAGCATTGCTCCCATAGCCAGCATGATGTACGCTCCTGTGAAGAGCAGAGGGTTGGCAGCCACTATCTCTCGAAAACCTGTGGGATCCACAATGACCCAGATTCCAAGTCCCAGCAGGCACGCTCCTCCCAGCTGTCACAGCACAAGGAAAGGAGAGAGAGGGAGATAGGTCAACATAAAACAACTGCTGAAGAAAAACTGGGTTCGTTACTATCTTTTGATCAAAGGTGTTAATTTGGAGAATTTATGTTTCTCCATTGCATACATTCTCCATTGTACAGGTGACTTCTGACATGCTGCTCTTACTATCTCTTGCTCACTGAATGACTCATTTGCAGCAAAAGTGCCTTTCTTTCTAGACACATCACTCTACCAACTGTTTATTCCCTCCCTAATCCAGAAAGACAGTCTTGATCTGCTGCCACATCTGTAGAGGACAGCTCGTTGAAGGGGCAAGCTTGAACCATCCCTGCCACAAAAGCCAGGGTGTCTGGGCACTCCCACCCTTCCTTTAAAAAACAAGAGCAACAGAGAATGATTGTTTCCAAGTGAAAACCTAGCAGGGCACCCAGAACTAGAAAACAATTTCTTCTGCCATTCAAGGACAAACCACATACATCACTAGTTACAGCTTTCCCTGTGGTCTCCCCTGTCAAGGACAGCAATAACTCAGAAAACAGTGATCATTGCACTGCCTTGCTGGATGTCTGAGCATCTTTGGATGCTGCAAAACACTCAGTGATTGCTAGTGCAAAGCAGAGGGGATAATCTGTATTGTGGCAACTTTACCAAATTAAAGCTTATCCTGCTGGGGAGCAACAGGCTGCAGGAAACAGAAGGATTCAAGAAAGAAAGTGAATTCTAAATACTTACAAATATAAAGAAATTGAAAAGAAACATCAGGTATTTCATGCAGCTCAGACAGTCCCCCTCCATGGTCTTCAGGCTCCTTGGTCCAATCTCTCCTGCAAAACAACAACACTTTCCTAGCACACTCATTTTGTATTGGAATGACACAATCCTTTCTCCGTTTGTATCTCCCCCAAGATCCTGTGGAATTCATTATACAGAAGAGCTCTTTTCTTACCTGAACAAGGCAACATAGCTAGTAAGAGATACTGATCACTGCTAAGTCCCTTTGCATTCTTTAAGGTCTGGCAAACACAGATGTGAAGAGTAAAATTGCAGGAGAGGAAAGGTCTAACTTTACACACTCCAGGCTGTTTAATGAAGTGACTATGTCTCCTAATGTGCCATTATATCACCAAGTAACCGAGAGGGACAGACAAATAAATGAAATAGTAAAACTTCCACTGAAACAGAAAACAATGTAGTTATGGTGCTGTGCACAGATGGATCCGTACATAGAGAAACACAGAGGCACAGGTTTGCTCAGCTCTCTAAAGAAGCCTTCCCAAAGCCCACATGCTTCTTAATGCATTTCATTCCCTTTCTGCACTGTGAATGCCATTCCCTAAGAAGATCTGCATCTAATGATATGCTATGTTAGCAAAATACACTTAATTCCCCTAAAAGAAAAAAATTAAATTATCCAAGGTTTTCACCAGGCTGGAAATAAAACATTCTTTCATTCCTTCATTGTTTTAGTTAATCCACAAAACTTGTGAGTGCTGTAGAGCCTCGTGGGGTGCTTTCTTCTGTGACCATAGGAACTGCCCTGCTTTAGCCAAAGAGCTGAGAAAACCCAGGGCAGGCAAAGCTCCCAGCATGGGGCTGCCTGAGGTAAGAGCCAGATTTTTCTTACACAGTGTGTTTGCTGCACTACTTTTACTTGTTTTAAAGTAAAATCAGCTCCTTTTTAGTGACAAAACAAGCAGAGACACAAATGGTGTGACACAGAAGTTCATGTGGACATGCAGTTGCTTTCCCTCTGCATCTACACGTGCCTGGGGCAGGACAGCAGTGTGCCTCTGTTAGATGGATATTGCCCAGGGAACATCCTTTGCTAGAGGGATGCTGAGAAGATCCACTTTGCTTCTAGAGAAACACAAACCTGAATCTGAACTTGAGAATGAGGGCGATATTCTTCTTTTCAAGGTTTATGTTATTATACCTCTGATACATAACTGTTCTGCCTAGAGAGACTCAAAGACAAGACTGTAACTGCAGGAGATGGAGTATGGCACAGAGCTCTGATGTGGGCACGGAAATGCCCACAACTTCCTGACAGTATTTAAAGCCATGTCTGCAACTTTCACAGAGAAAAGAGATTTCACAGAATGTTCTCAGTTGGAAGGGATCCACAAGGATCATCAGGTCCAACTCTTAAGTGAATGGCCCACATGGGGATCAAACACAAAACCTTGGTGTTATCAGCACCATGCTCTATAGATCTTGAAGTCCAGAAGGGTAAGGAGCTGGGGAGGGAATTCTTCAGTTTCAGTTAGCTCCACTAACACATGAGCTTGGACACTATAGTAGAAAGGGATATGAAAATACAGACAAATCAGTGAACTTCAAGAGCCCCACGATTAGTGCCACCTAGAGGTTCAATCACCACACAAAAAAGTCATGCTCCAATGAAACAAATGATGGCTAAAACTTAGTATATTAGCCAGAGTCTCAAAGTTATCTGAGAAATTTCAAAATCCTGCTGCCTTGAGGACCCACTTGCATGATCCATATCATAGTAGCCTTAGTCAAAAAAAGAAACAAAACCCAAAACAGTTCAGCCTTATTATGCCACTAGATATCCTACACACTCATCTCACTCCAGTCACCCACATGAAAAACATTGCCTGTGGTCCAAAAAGCAGCAGCTCCTAAGCCTAACAAACACTGTCTTGCTGCTTTGTAGCACTGATAAATCCATCCCCACCTTACTTTCCATGTCTGGGTCTGCTTCCTCTGTAAGACAAGCAAGCTCCCTTGGAACTGCTCTGATTTACATAAGCTGAGTACAGGTCTACTTTTCTTTTAAAAGATAAACCTAAGCTACAGCTCTTTGCACTGCTCCTGCCCGCTCATCCACTCAGTATGTTAAAAAGTTTTCTGGGGATAAGCAGGGAAGAGAGACTGTAAATCCATTAAGCAATCAGATCCTGAAACCTTCACTGTAAGGGCCAGGCAGACACAGTAACCTGGGAGCAGCACAAACACATGCACACTCAGCTTTGACAAACAAGGACTCCCTTCATTGCCTTGGCAAGAAATTGTCCCCACTGGCAGCAATGGGCTCAGGTTTGTAATTTCTAAACCCACTATACTTTACAAAGCAAAGCAACAACTAAGTGCAACCCTCCTCATTGTGTTGTGCTTCAAATCAGAAACACAAATGCTGAGGCTTACAAATTCCAGAATTCTTCCATTCAGGATGCGCAAATGGAAGTCAAGGGCAATAGTGTAAGGTTCGGGCTGGCAAAGCCAAGGGCAAAACATATCAGAGTTTCCACATCAGAAGCACTCAATGCAAACCTCCAAAAAATGCCAACCCACTGACCTGATCTGAGAAACAGGAGTTCTGAGCAACTGTTTCAGTGGTGGAACTTGGGGCTTGGAGAGACCCTCATGTACCAGCATAACACCCTTTCCAGTTTCTGCTGGGTACCCAGATTCCCAAACAGCATATGCAAGGTCATCATTTGGATCCTGTAATTGCACTGATTAAAACAGGACAAATCAATCAACAGCATGATCTGATCTCTTTCAAGGCAGTAAGAACTCTTTGATGGCAGAGCTAAAGCAGTCCCACATAGCTCCAGACTTTGAAGAGTATGTAACTAATGCTATTTACAAACAATACACATAAAATGCAAATAATATTACTTACAAATAAGTAATTATGAATTCATTTGTGCCAACTGCTGCCTTGCTAATTAGTTGAAGGTACCTGAAATCCCTGATGACAAGCTATATGGAGAAAATAACTGACTTTAGAGGACAATCCTGACCCAAAGAGCTGCTTTTTCCTTCTGTTTTTCTTTTTAAGCCATACAGACAAAAGACAAATTTTTTTTAGTTACTCCTACTGCACACTGATCGAAGTGAGATAAAAACTGAATGCAAATGTCTTAATCTACCTTTTAAAAATACCTTTTCTTCTCTCCTCCAGGCCCCAAATTGATGACAGATTAAGTTCTCCTCTGCAGGAGACATTTAATGCTAAGCAAACATTAACAGTCAGAACTGCAGAAGACAGCGGCTGACAGATACCCTCTCTGGCCTGTCCCATCTCAGACCTGTGAGACATATGAGATGTGTATGTTTTTGTCTGAATTGTGGCTATAAGTGTTCAGCTTTTTCTTAGGCAGATTACTCTACATTTCTTTCTTGCACACCCACCTCTATCACTCACAAATTTTATCTTGCAAAGTGCTGGGGAGGCTAAAAATCACCACCAGTGTAGCCAGGAAACACCCTAGCTGCTGTAATCATTTAGGAATAGTCTAGTTTTTTAAAGCAATGCATTTTTTTTTTTTTTAATTCTCCAGTCACCACTTATTTCCTTTCTTCTGTAATTTGCTTTTGCATGCCTTGCACCTCTCTTGAACTTCATGTTTCTAAAAGAGGCTGCTCAACTATACCCCCAAAAAATGCTCCCACATTTCTCTTTGCTACCACTGTCATTTCCCTGAATCCCCATATGCTTTTCACATTAGATTGAAACACATGGATTCACTTGAATTGTTCCTTTACCTTTGCTTTGGAGATAGAATCACTGAAAAACTTAGGTTGGACAGGACCTCTGGATGTCATTGAACAAAAACACACACTGCCTCCAACCTGTGCCAATTCCAAAGCCTGATCCAACTTCAAAGTTAGAGTATGCTGCTCAGAGTCACATTAGTTAAATTTTGAATATCTCCAAGGACTGAGATTCCCCAGTCTCCCCGGACACCTGTTCCAGTGTTTCATGACCTGCCTTGTGAAAAGGTTTTTTGAAATGGCCATCCAAGGTATGTCCAAGTTACCTGGTGACAAATGGAACAAGAGCATCTCACAGATGTGCCAGTCTACCAGAACTCTCAGGAGCACTTCATCTTCACAAATCTCAGTCCTTGCATCTTCCTTATCACCTTCCTATCCTCCACTTGAAAACAAGTGTATGAACCATTTTCTTTGTCCACCCCTAACATACTTCTACAGACAATTTATGTTTCAATACACAAAATTCAGTCATTGTGTACTTGCCTGATGGCTCATCACAGTCTTCCCATCTCAAATACTTGACAGAAAACACAGAATAACCAAGATTGAAAGAGACGTCTATAGGCCGTCTTACCTAATCCTTATGCAAACCACTTTTTCAGTCACTTCTGTCACATCATCCACATATATCTTCTTTTAATATAAATATGTCTTTGTTGTCAACATGCATGAAGACCTTATCCACTGAACTGATGTGTCGCTTCCTTTAAAACCTAAGAAACAGTTCTACAGTACTTCCTACAAAATATTAGCCAGTGGCTTGAGGAGCAAATGGTGCTAACTCACCTATTTTTCTATTCATACACAATGCAATGAAGTAAAAGCAGAAGACATGTTTGAAGCTCTCCAGAACCAGGGTCAGGCAGCCTTTAAAGGCATTAGCAAATATGGACTAGATTCTCTACCAAGTAAATGTATTACTTTCTAGAGGCTGTCCCAGCTGAGATGTCACTGGAAACATCCCTGAAGCTCTAAGCTGCACCACTGGCAAAGGATCACCACCACCTAGCATTGCTCCATTGGTCCTCTCCACAGCAACATGGCAGCCCGCCCTTTGGCTTGCAGATATTGAGACTTGGCTCACCATGCTTACCTTCCTTCACAAGTACGTCTCTCACAAGAGGATTTCTGTGCTCATTGTCTGCAAGCAGTATCCAACTTCTATAAATCAAAGTTGTGGGTTATCCTAAGAGAACAAATCTAAGGGCCTTCCAGAAAATCCTCTCAAAGTATTATTTCCACACAGTCTGCTCCTCTAGATACAACCGAGCTTAGAGACTGAAGAGGGATGACTTTATCCAGTACCTTGTGGGTGGTATGATGGCAGGTGAGCTGTGTATTTCTTACCCACCTCCTGCACACCATAGCTACATTTACCAGCCCTGACAGAGATACAGAGAAACCATCTGGCATGCAGAGAGACCAAGCCATAAGCAACACTCACCTTTACAAATCTTGTGACTGGAAGCACAGTGTCTATTCTAGTCTCTAACTGTCTGTGTGTCCCATGTATCTCTTTCTATCCAAGCTTGCCCTGTAAGAGAAAAATATGCAATTACTGAAGAAGTCAATAAAACACAATCATGTTAAATACACAATTTATTAAAACACACCATCCTGATGAATATACTTAGTCTAATTGCTACCTTAATTCAGTGTACATTAGCACTAATGAAGAGCTTTTAATATGCAGTGAGGGATTCAGTTTCTCAGAATATCTTTAACAATCTTTGGGCTGTTTAAAATGTCCGCAGACCACATGTAAATCTATAGTCCCATTACACATGCACCTCATACTGCAACAGGACTAGATTAATAGCAGCTGCACCTTCAATATTTTATAGGAGGTTTAGACAAACTTTAATCTACTGTGACTTTACAGCCCATTTTACTGGGAAAATGGAAAAGGCAGAGGAAGGAAGATGGAATGCATCTTCAGGAAGCCCAGCCATTAGGAGCAGCAGCCTGAGATATAGGGTGCTATCTCTCATTCTTCCAGCTAGCTCTCGTGCCAACTTGAACAAACTATTTCCTCTCCCTCTGCCTCATTATCACTGCCTGAGAAGACATAACAGTGAGGAACATCAAAGCCATCACCACCACCACCCTGTCCACCCAAAGGCATTAGATATATGGGTGCAGGCAGAGTGACTCAGGTGCACACTGTCACTGCCTTTGAGCTAACAATTACAATTTTCTCAGTAAATTTTCATTTCTGCCTGCACAATGCTAATTTTAGCCTGTGACTAGGTAAAGATGAGGTGCGACTACAACTACAGACTGATGTGCAAGGCATGTGTGTTTGACTATTGCTTTCTCAGGGCACCCTCTCCTAGATGGTTTTTTCACCCATTCGACACAGCCCACACTGCAGGGTCTGTGAGGAAGGGGCAGTCAACTCTTCAAACAGAATCCCATGCCATAAGAGTCCAGTATTAACATAGGGCTGCTCAGCACTGTAACTGACTCACTCACTTATGCTTTGTAAATGGTTTTGGCGTACTTGCAGTTTTGCTGAAGCCACTGCTTCCCTGTGAGGCATTAAATAAGTCACCTGGGTCTATCCCTACTCTCTCACTGCCAGAATTTCATCGTGATTTCTGGAGTGGGTGCATTTAACATCTGTTTCCCACAAACATTTGTAAATGCGCCTTTGAAAATTGCCTCCCATTAAGACTTCTGTGAGCAAAAGTCTATCGTTAGTTGTTGGCAGGAAGCGAACAAGGAGTTTCAAGGTGGCTGAAATTATTACAATATAAAACATGTAATGAATATTCATAGATCTTTTGTTTTGCATTAATCTCTCACATTTACTGTCTTTCCTCTGTCACTGTAAACCTACATCTTTAGATGAAGTGCAGGGGTGGCTTCCCTTTTGAAATCTGGAGGGTACAAACATCTATTGTCAATTGACCTGTCTCTGCTGTGAAGTGTTGAAGGCACATGATGAGCTGTGACTGAACTACCCCACTTTACAATGCCGGGTATGAAGGCTGTCCTGGATCAGTACAGCTTTTCCACCAGTGTGAGAGTTCAGAGGGTGCTATGTGACTGGCTGGAGATGGCTGCAGCAGGTTCAGGCATGTCTGAAGAGGTCTTTGGAGAGTCTACAGCTACGACAAGGGACAATGTCACTGCCTCACAACAGAAAGCCACTTTTTGACAGTCAGAGCCCAGTGCCCACCCTGGCCTTTTTATTTATTTCTTTGGTGTGTGGGGACACTTCATCCTGTGTTTTGCATGTGCAGTTGAGAGACAATTTCTTCAGCTGTCCTCTCCTGAGATGCCACTGTCCTGGAATAGCTGCTACCAAGAGAAGATGGCTCTAACTTTAAAGCAGAGATGACACTGTGCTATATAAACCGATCATTAGGAAAATAACCAGAGTAATAGGATTCCTGCTCCTACTGTGTGCGAATATAATTACATCCCTACAAGCCCTCAAAGGTCTGCATGGGAGAGGAATTTTCTTTTTTTCATTCCTCATAAGTCACAATATTTTAAAGAAATTACAGCACCACAGAGAGGAAGAGCTTAAATGCTTCAGTAGGTATCAGCAGGTGCTGTGTCAGAAGGGATGAAAGGCTGCATTTGGTGCCAAACAGCAGCAATGTTCCATCTTACCCTGTGGCCCTAAAGGGGAGGAAGTCCCTGCTAAACAGACTCACTTTGGTTAATAGCTATGATTTTGTCATTAGGGAGAATTGCAGAAAGAGCAAACTCACCATGCTTAACTGTGACTTGAGAAAGCTGATGCCTTTAATTACAGTCGCTGGGGAAACACAGTGGAAGCCAGAGCACTGGCTGAGGCCAAGCCTCATTCTTGGGGCTGTATGGTGCAGCCACGCTGCCTCAGCCAGCTGAGCAGCTGTGGCTGGCATGTTGTTCTGCCTCTGCGCTCACCCCACAGCCACCACATCAGCCCTCCTTGCTGAGCACTGGCTTCTCTTCACATTCACATTGCAGCTATTTGTGAGGAGCAGGTTTTGATGAAGGAAAAGAAGCTAAACATGTGCTTCCTGATTGTCTCATGCTGCAAGACAATTGGTGCTCCAGAGCAAAGAGGAATGGGGCAGAGAGAAGCTCATCCAGTCAACAGATAGCAAGTGAAACAAGAAATGAATGGAGGATGCAGGATGGAGAAGCAAGGCCTATCTCTGTGAGAAATCCAGCCTCCTGTATGTTGACTAGAGAAGGAAAGCCACCAGATGAACTGCTTACAGGTGTCCGGCTTCACAAGGGCTTCTAGCTACCACCAGCCCCCTGCACTCACCACATTTGCAGGATCTAGAGAAACCAAAACACATGTCAACCCATATGTTCAACCAAAGGAAAAGCTGAAGACAAAAGTCATGTCCTGCTGGATCTCTGCAACAGGTCAGTGCTTATATGGTGAAAGGTGAGAAGGAACATCTCTTGGAAGCAGGATTAGAATAATTTCATTCCCCTGCAATGGCTTCAGAAAAAAGTAAAACATTTGCTGGTCCTGAACTGGACCTTGGCACAAGTTGTAAGCATTATCCTACTAATTGTACTGGAATTTCATAGCACTTCCACAGCAGAATCGTTGCTATGACACAACTACATTACTGCATGTAAATCCAATTAGATTCCAAAGTGCACTGTGTAACTGTAATCAGCCCCTATGGAGAAGCAATGAGAGGACCTGCGCAAGGCCATGCAACTAGATACTAAATTACAGTCAATCTACCTCCTCTGTAGTTGCATTAAAATGCTAATATCACTGTAACATGGGTCCATTTAGCAGCGATGACTACCGTGCCTTGCAACACTGGAGTGAACGAGGCTGCTGCACTGCCTCAGAGCATTTAATTCCTCAGTACAGTTGAGTGAGCAGAGCCCTTAGGGGCAACTTATACCTTAAAACAATAACCTGATAGGCTTTTATAACACTAAAAGCATATGAGGCTTGGGACAGTGTTTAAATGAATCAGAGCTGCTGCTAAAACTACCCTAAATTTCCTACCCAAGCAGACCAACTAGATCCCATCTCATCCTGACTGCCTCTAGCAAAGACATTTCTGCCACCAAACGGCTGCGCAACAAGAGCACATCAGTCTTACGAGGAAGGAAAAAGAGGGCTGGACTGAATCCCTTAAAGCTTCATATAAATAACAGCAGTTTTGCAGCAAAACCAATAATACAACAATTGCCATCTACGTTTTATATTTGCAACTTTGCACAACAAAATACGTGAGATCATGTGGAGGTAAAATCTCCCATGTGCACACAGACATTCAAAATGGAAATTCAGAAGTCCCAGAGCAGAACCAATTCTCCTAAATGTTGTAACGTTTTGAAAAGTGCTAGGGTATGTGTTTGAAGTGCCAGTATGGCTTCAGGCCACAGACCACTCCATTTCAACTAGTGCAAATGTGCATACCACACAGCTGGAAACATGAACTGCTCACTTGGGCCCCTTCCCAAGCAAAGTTTGATAGGTAATCACATCTGGCTCTTTCATACAGCTTTTCACACACAGGCACCAGCCATCTCAGAAAAGAAGATACTGCATACAGAACCAACACATCTAACAGTCTGCAACTCTTTTAAGTTATGTTTCTTTAAAAAAAGTTCTCAGATAGCTCACAGGGATATTTTCCCTTGTATTAACTGCAGCACAATGGAACCATATGGTACTGATTGTCTGCCTTTCTAAACAGATAAAAAAAACAAGGCTAAGAGGAATGGATGTGCTAAACCTCCTGACCCTCAGCACAGCCCTCTGTTCACCAGTCCATACTGAGACCAAACCGAAAGCCATGAAAAAGCTGATCACTTCTGGCTGATAAGTGACTCTTTGCCAGGCATCTTCTGTCCCAGAAAGCAGTTATTTAGCACACCCACCAAAAGGGAGGCAGCTAACTGTGGCCTCCTATTTCTGAAACTATTTCCTTTCTGGATGGAATAAATGTCACCATCCTGAGTGGATCATGGAGTTGCATCACAAGCCAAGTGACATTATCCACTGTCATGTCAGATACTGTCAAGTGTTGAAACACTCCATACGCTTGCACGGCATTCCAGACGCTGAGGGGATTTAACATGAAGTGTAAATTCCTGCCACTTTTTCCCTAAGCCTGACACATCTCACCTTTACAACAACTGACTTCTCAGTGCTCTTTTCTGTTCTCTTTTTCTGTAGCCTTGCTTTGTTTGCAACAAATAGCAGTTTGTGGCATTCATGATGGTTTTGAAAGATTCAGGAATAAATCTCAGAAACACTGGACAGTTGCTGTGGCAACCTTGCCCTCCTCAGACCATGATTTCCAATATTTTAAGAAGTTTCCTGATATTTTGCAGGCTTCAGGGAACCAAGGCAGAGGAGGAAAATTATTTTAAAGATGTGACTAAAATGGATTACTGTGAGCCACAGGGCCTTGTCCTATCATAAAGATGATGATGTCCTCAGCAAGAAAAAGAAGCCATAGACTGCCTGGGCAGCGACACAAGACAAGGGCCCATGGGCAAAGGAATTCGAAACCCCTGCTTGTATCATCTGTTTTAATGCAGAATGGAGAAGCAGATCAATAGCTTACCTTCTTTTTGTTTGTGGTTATTCTCAGTGTTTTTTTGTAAGACAGAGGTGTGGAAAAAGTACCCATTGTTTAACATCATTTAATTGGGGAATAATAATCTTAATTGCTTTGAAGAAGGAAATCCCAAACAGAACTTTGAATGCATTAACTATTGTAAAAAAAAAATAAAAAAAAAAATCCCAAAAACAAGCAATCAAACCAAAAAACAACAAAACCTACAAAACCCCCAGAAAACCAACAAAACTCTCTGCCTACACAGATGTAAAAACAAAACAGTCAGTTTAGTCAGTCTAGAAAAGCAAAAGTGAGAAAAAACAGTCTGTAAGAAAAGCAGATCTTAAATGAGGGATCTCAGTAATACTAAATAAACCAGAATATAGTATTCTGGAAATCTGAGAAGTGGCATTATTTATCTGCTTCTGGTCATCTTCTAAATGTTTTTAATAAGAACAATAATGGTGCATCCCAAAGTGTCATGAATTCTAAACATAATAGGATATTCTTTATCCCACTGAGCTCATAACTTGGGGTGATTTATTTACTTAGAAAATACATACACTTCACAAGCTATAAGTGTGATACGTGCAGGAAAACTTGAATGCAGTAAAGGACATGAGAAATGACCTAGGGAAAAGAGGCAGACATGAATCTAAGTTATCCTGCTTGTAGCCAAACTGATACACATTTTAAAAATATTCCACATACAAATCTAAACTGAGTTTCACTGTAATCAGCACCTTTAACTTACTCTAATACATAAAATTGCAGCTAATGTGGTTTGAAAGGTAAATGTGACTGATCTCAACCATACCTGTCCCAATTAAGGTACAAACACCTAACCATTTCATGTGTTTGCTACAGATATTTTTGACTTGTGATTAAGAAAGAGTAAGAAGGAGCAGAGAGAGAACCATGACCGCAGCCCACAAGAAATCTTCAGATATTCTGCAGGAAAATAAACAAGAGTTAATAAATCCCATAATCTTGGCATACGTGTTTCTAAATGTTCTCTCTTCCTTCATAAGATGTATAATATACATGCTCCAGCAACGATCAGGTTCCAAGCAGACAAAAGACCCTAAGCACAATTCATACGTAGATGACAGGAGTGGAGGGACTAAGTGAGATATGAGCCAAGACTCAAAGGCTGGCTCCCAGCTGCTTTTGCTTTCCCAATGGATAACAGATACTGCATCAAGACACACAATGTCATGCTAGTGAATTTGCTCATAACACCTTATTTTTCTCTCCATCTGAACTTATTTTGAAAGCCTGCAGTTCACTGTCCCCTTCTCCTTTCTCTTTTGTCCTTACTTATGGCATGGGAAACATGAAAGACACCATGGCTGGTTATTGTTAATGCATCCAAAAGTGCAGACCTTAAAAAAGGGATTATTCTGGAACATGCCACAGTTTTCTTTGCTATTTGCACAGGCAGCTAATGATCACCCTAACAGCTTCTCTCTCTGAAGTCATAATAAGCTTACAAATGAAGCCATTCAGCACATATTAAAAAGCAAGGGATGCTCTTTTGATTACAGCCTTTATGGAAATCTCTGAATATTTGTTACTGCACAGCCGCAATTAGGACATGCTGCTGGGAGCCAGCTCAGCTGCCAGAGCAGTGGGGTTTGGAGACACCTTTAGTGCCATAGCAACACATTCACCTCTCCCAGCATCAAGCACAGGAAGCCTGGCAGCCCTCAAAAGCCCAGGTGAGTGGCTTCAGTTCTTCCAGGAATTAGGAAGTAAAAGGTACCTAATTAAACTTCCTCCGCTGATCCCTCAACCGTGTTTATGTAGCAACACAGACAGCTCTGCACTGCAGCTCTCATGAGTGAGTCCTGCTGACCAGTCACAGTCCTGCCAAGAGCATGGCATGGGGTCACACAGCTGCTGGACATGTTCCCACACCCTACTCTGGGGTCTCAGGGGTTTGAAGGCATCCACTTCACACTGTAGGAAACGCGGGCAATGAGAAGTATGCATGTTGGAGAGACTTGAGGAGGTAAGAGCTTTACTTTGCTGAGGTGCGAATATGGGGGAACTTGCTTCCACCACTACCTACAACGCTTCCCCTGCAATACCCTCATCCGTCCACATGCAGGGAGGGGAACTGAGGGGAACCACTTAACTGCTCAGAGGTAGATCTAAACCCCACTTATGTTGCTGACAGACCTAAAACTTCTCCAGGGGAGAAAAAAAAAAAAAGGAATTTTTAAGGATGTAAAAACCTTCAAAACTGGGGATTTTAATTGGAATTTGGTAAAACATTCCACTATAGCCAAAAGTTAAAAGAGCATATCTTTTTCCCCATAATGGAAGAGAACATTGTGAACAATATACCCACTTTCCCAAAGTATCCTTATTCTCTAAGCACGGTACATCTTCAGTGGTCTTAAGTGGAGAGACTTGGGAAGCAATTCATTTCTGCACACAAAGACAGCAGCTTACGTGCTGATGGCAAGGATCCACAGGCTTTCAGATAGTGTCAGTGGGGTGACTTTCACCCACAAAAAGTATAACACCTCCTCTTAGAGAGCTAGAACACTAGACAAGCCGCTTCTTTTCCAGAAAGGTATGACCTTTGAATGAAACAGATATTTTCTGCATCTCCAGGAGACTGGCTGAGGTTAAAGTGGGTCAAACCATGTAATACAGATATCTTTCTGTTGATAGTACCCACAGTGCCTATTAGGAAGGCTGCAATAGGCAAGACTATTTAATACAGTGCCAAGAAGTCTCCCCAGACAGTCTTTGTTTTAAGGTCTGTGAGCTTTGGGGGAAAGGATTATACCTCTGATTGTGGAGTGGTACAGGTTTTTAGCTCTATTGTTATCTAAATAACACATAACAGCAGCCGTGGAAACTCCACTACCAGCATCACTTGCAAGTGGACTGGGTATAGCCTGGGGCAAAACCTGAAGCACCATCAATCATACGTACACATAAAAACTGACATGCACTCACGGAGTATCCTAAGGACTCTTTCAAAACTGAAATAGCAATTTTAACCATGGAAATACTGATTAATTTTCTTTCACTCAGTCTTCACTGTTATTTTACCTGCTAGAAGCCAGGACTTAGAAACTAGAGACCTAAAACTACCTCTAATTCAAATTGGAGAGGTTGAAATAATTACAAATGTATCAGTGAATGATGAAGGCACAAGCTGCTCACACGGCCCTAAATCAGTACAAAAACCAATCTGTTAATGGACTGCTGAGCACCCTCCTCTGCACCCAAAAGAAGCGATCTGACGCAATGTGGCAGCTCCCATGTTTGAAAGTCTAGGCAACCTTTTTAGGGAGGACAACAGAACATAGTGATAAAAACAGATCTCCTGTGAGGGACAAGACTTCACAGGCTAACTTGCACATCAGTCAGGACTGGGCTGAAATCTGACTGCAAAATCACACCAGTTTTCAGTGGCTGAAGCTCACTGCAACCACGCTTTTGTGACGTCTCCTGTCTTGATCAGTGTGCAATTTGAAAGAAATGCTGCCTTTCAGCTAAAAAATCATATTTCAAAAGTATCAAAATGAGGTTTGCAGAGTAAAAAGCCAAAGCGCTCAGGTTTAGGCTGAGATAACACAGGGAACAACAGGATGTTTAAGCTATTCTGAGCACGGAGGGAGAACATTTTTGGGACATTCTCCCAGTTAAGCTGCAGAGTTGCTCTGAGCTCTGCCTCAAGGAAAAGAAAAGTTGCCCAAGACGTGGCATTTAACAGCTTCTTCTCCCATCACTGGTGTCAGCATGGGGAGAATAACCTTTCTGAAAACTCGTGGAGTCTTGCTACGAAAATACATTTGACAATAAATTTTATGACAAAATTTCATAACAAGATTTGTGGTCACCATTCTGCATGTCTGATGAAGCACAAACCACCTTGCATAAGAACATTAATACCATTTAAGCCCTAGATTGCTTTCCACATTACAGTCTGAAAGCCCTTTATGAAGCTGTGTCCTTTATGAAGCTGATGGGGCTTTTCTCCAAGATACCCAGCAAATGTCCCAGGCAGTTTCTGTGGTCCCCTGTCTAGAGCTCAGACCACTTTAGACTTTCAGTTCTGCTAACATAATGCACAGAAACTCACAGACATTAGCAAGTCATTTCAAGCAAGTGTATTGTTTTCATTCCCCACCTTCTGTATTTAATATAATTAACAACAACACTTATCTGCCTCCCATGGAGTCTGAGAGATTTGGTTCAGTATCCTATGAAATTACCAGGCTGCCTGTACCGAAAGCAGTTGAGCAACAACATACTCAGGAGACAATACTCAAAATATTGCAATTTTTATATGAAAACAAGCATTTTGAGTGACTGCCAGTATTTTCTAAAACTGTTCAAATACAAAACCACAGGTGGAATTCTTCATATGGACCACACAGTTCTGAGCTCATGGCACCTGGACCAAAAAACATCAGATGGCTTGTACTCCACCTGTTTCCTCTTCAGGTTCACACTGTCAGCTCCTCACTAGGAGCATCCCAAGTCAATGATCTACTGATGAAGAGAGACAGCAAGCTTTTTAATCTTGAAAGTAGACACCATCACAACAACACAGCTGAGGTTCCACACTGACCAGCATTATCAGTGCCCCAGGACTCTCAGACAGCCAGAGGTTGCACTACAGGCATTGTGTATTCAAGGGAGAGGGCATTCTGGTTAGAATCTGAGAACTACTGCCCACTTAATGCATTCTGAAACTTCACCTTCAGCACAGCACCCCGTCTTCAGGGCATTTGGGGTCAAGGATCAGTATCCTGGATGCCCCAGTTTCCAGTAAAGTCTGGGGAGTGGATATGGGGACTTTTTAGAAAATGCTGGGTTTACATTTGCTCCCTCAGAAGTAGCTCGAGAACAAAAGTTTTCCAGTCAGCACAGAGTATCAGGAATTTGAGGCAGGCACTTCCAATAATCTGATACTCGTAGAAAAGATGCAGTGAAAAACTTCCCCCAGTAAGGGACGACCTACTTGCAGTCCTTGGAAAAACAGGTTTATTCTTACATCTTTGAGTGAAACACATTAATCTAGACACAGGATGCACCCACGTAAATTTGCCTTCCCATACTTCTGTTTCTGCTTATTTGCAGAAGCCTTCTCCCACTCAGGGCACATATTTAACCTCCATCTTTTCAAGCTCTGCACCCAGATGCCCTAGAGGCAAGCATGACTCTGATGAGATGGAAGACGAAGTACCAGAAATGCACAGAGAAATATGAGAGGTGGGAGATGTGCTTAGAGATCTATCATTTCAATAGACTGTGCTCCTTTTTTGAGCCTGCACACTCCCTATGGACCAAAGAGAAAGCAGGTGATGCTGCTGGTCCACCATGGAAAACCCTGCAGAATAGCTTTGACTTGGTTTGTCCTTCAGCAGTTTTGCTGTTGAAATGCTGTGACATACTGGAGCTGAGCACCCTTCATCAGCAGAGCCAAGTTCCCCACTTTTAGCCCCTTGAGCTGCAAAAGGATGAGCACAAGACGTGCAGGCTCTCCACAAAGGTTTGCAGCTGCTCAAAAACAACGGGCTCACCTTGCCCTGACTGACCAAACAGCCTTCCCCACCTCCCCCAAACAAGGTCTCTGCTGGTATTTTGCTTCCTTATTGATTTCACTGCTTCAAATTTTGATTGACGGGCTCTATTTTATCTTTTATTTCCTAAGTTCCCCTCTCTTCTGCAATGTGCTGTCTTGACACTGTTATTTGCTCCATATATTGCATACCATATTAATCTTTTTTGTAATCTGATTTTTTCAAAGGAGTTGTCATTTAGAAAATCTGATTTTGCTGAGAAGCAACCAAAAAAATCTGTGCTTCAAAAAGAATGAATGAGAGAATGAATGATAGGATAAAAGTGAACACTACGCAAGCTCCCACTTAAGTACTTTGCATATCCTGTATGACATACCAGCTCCTGTAATTCATTTTTTGGAGAGATGACATCTCCTCATGTAATACATTACCTTTCCATTATCCCAGGATGACACTGCTCAGGTCTCTCAGCTAATACTTAACTGCTATTTTCCCTGCTATGCTGGGAAGATTACAAATTAATTAGATGATCCCAAAGCATGTTGGGGTAATAGGCAGGATACCCTTCTAGTAAAGAAGCCTAGCCAGAGGCGACCAGATAACTACGAAGGCTAACAGTAATGACCCAGGGAATTAATTTCTGTAAATCAATGTAATACTGCTAAACCTATACCAAACACCCAGAATAATGATTTTCTCACTCCTCAAATCTTTACTATTGGTTCAAGGATACTGAAATTAGTTCCTTCAACCGGGCCATTGTTTAGTCTAGAGACTGAAAAAAAAATCCATTTCAGAACAGGATATTTTCTAATGTCAGATCTCATTCAGCCATTTAACAGAAAAAAATGACCATGCTGGTGGATATGGTATAAGCTATTAACATACAAAATAAATTTATTTGAATTAATTAAGGCATTGATGTGCAAGAGTTTGGCTGAAGACTTTGAATATCTGCTTCAAGAAGTATGATACATTTATATGACTCATAGGCAAGATAGGGAGGAATTTATTTCACACATCCATTTTTTTAGAGACTGAAAATGCAGCATTTAGTTCACAAAAGCAGCCTTAAGTTACCACCTGTGGTTATGCCTCTGTCTTTGCTTGGAGATCTGCATTTTACAGCCTAGTTGTAGTGGCTTATAGAAACAAGGGAATTCGCCTGGGGCAAAGGGTTCTTAACCTCGATGTATTTGACAATATCTTCAGTCAGACTGTTACATTTTCCCAGCCACACAACCAGACCACAGCCTCATTAGAGAGGCAGCTCCTGCTCCAAGCAAGGCCACATTTTTCTAGCTGAAATAAAATGATATGTCATGACTATGTTCCCTTTACAGCATCAGTTTCTTTCCTACTGTACCTGAAGGCTTAGTGAGCAATTTAATAGAAACTTTACAATGTGTGTGCTTTTCTTCCTCATTAAAGATGATGTATCCATCCTTTTTGTTAACAGATCTAAATGGAAGTATATAAAAAAACTTTGTTCTTTCCCATAAACTGCAGTAGGGGATTTTGCGATTTTAACTATGCAGATAAGAGCTAAATTAGAAACTCTGTGTAGCATAAGAACATTATTTAGCATCTGTCCACTTCATACAATGTGCAGCAAGAGTTCTCAAATCAATAAACTTACTCCAAAACCCAAAGAAAAATCTTATCAAAAGCCTTTTTGTTCCACCCCTTTAAATACAGGCATTTTAGCCTTTATGTAGCCATTGAAAGAATGTTGATCTGACCTATGAATGCACTACTTTAAATATTAAGAAAGTAGTATTAATTACAAAGCTGAACAGATTCTGTGACCACCACAAAATAAAACACGCACTTTAAATGGCACAATTGGAAAATTAGATAGAAATATTGAGAAAATATGCTAACAAAGGTCTAAAATCAAAATCTTTCCCCAGCTCATCCTTCAGGCAAACATGAGCAGAGGCTGACTTCCCAGCCAGACAGAGGTCAAATGCCCTGTCCCATCCCCGAGTGCCTTTGCCAGTCAGTTGCCCTCCAGATCTGAGTGCCAGGATCCTCAGACAGCAATGCACAGTTTCTGCATGAGAAACAGGTGTATGAGAGACCTGGGCCGAACACAAATGTTTGTATGCTTGGAACTGCTTCAGGAAAAAGGAGAAAGTTACCGAGCTGAAAAACTGGGATAACACTGCTTTGTAAATTTTCTTTTAAGAACACACTGCACCCATTAACACCTGTGATATGTTTACTTAGAACATGAAGCTCTACTGAAATCCGAGTGACATTGTAAAGAGTGAACAAAGGAACTTTCAAAGTATGTTCTGGATGCTTTACACTGGCATCTATCCAATATATCTTTAACAGATTACCATCTTGTAAAATGAGAAATGTAGCGACTGGTTCACAGGGAGAGAGGTATGTACATACTTTTGTGCTTGTTTTTAGTGCTATGTGATATGCCAAGGAAGGATGCTATTTTTTTGTCAAGAAAACACCCACAAGTCATCCTTTCTCTTCACAAAGTAGAAACATTATGTTCTCTATCAGTTGGTCGCATGTTCAGTCAGGCTAGTGATAGGAACTCCTTTCCAGATGGCTCCAGCCAACAAGCACCTGGGAGCTACAGGTTGTAAGTAATAAGTTTGCAACTAAGCAGCATTCAAAGGGGCACTGCATTGGCAGCCCCATAACTATGTAACAGATCATCTGGGAAAAAAATGCACTTTTAACCAAAACGCTACCTGAGATCTTCACATATGTCTGTAGCAAAGGAAATGACCCTCAAAGGAGCACACCCTACTTTATGGAGTGTATGATCTCACTTAAAGAAGGCTCAGGCCTCTTAGGGAGGGTTATGAGCTTCCAAGCCCGTTCTGAAAAGGTAGTTTCCATGAGAACACTGACCTGCTGGGCAGAGATTAGTTGCAGGGATGTGCCATCTTATACAACAGCAGGATAATAAGACAACCTCTACATTTTGCAGCCTTAATTCTTCAGCAACACTGGTTTTCAAAATACCAAAGATAGGTAATGGGTGCAAGAGGAAGGTGTTTTTTGTCTTTACAGCTTAAAACAATAGCACAGTGACAGGAACTTTACAGACCTGGGATATTACTTGACCTACTCAAGCACTCAGGCCCCAAGCTCTTTGTCACGAGGTCTCTGTTCAGAACAAAGCCAAGTCTTTTCAGCTCCTCTTAAGTGGCTCTGCTAGCATTCATTAAAAGAACAGTAAAAGGGACAGCATATGGTTTGCTAATAAAATCTGATTCTGAGTTGCACTATGAGGAGAGGTAGCATAATTACATTAATAAAGGTAACTGAGGTCACTGCCACATTGTTGTTTGCTCTTTAAGCAAAAATAGCGTAAGGTGGCCATAATTGGGGAAAGGAAGAAGAAAGAAAAAGGAAAAGGCAGGAGAAACTGCTCTGCTTTTGGATATGTCTGACTGCATGATTATAGGATGCTGGTGATGTCTAAGAGGGAGCTACTGAATATTTAACCTTAGAAATGGAAGCTTGGTTGTTTCTTGTCCTGTTAACATCCACATGTATCTTCCATTAACTCTAATTAGGGCTAACAGGGTGTTCACTAAGTATCTCCATAATTAATGTTAATAGTAGTTACAGGCAAGCATTGATAGAAGATGAAATGCCAAGTTTCTTCTCCAGGGTTAAATACTCAGCAGCCTGTCTGTCTCTTATTTCCATTTTCTCCTATAAAGGCTCTCTAATCAATTACACATACGCCAGACAGCCCTATACACTGATTCTTGCAACAAGAGAAACATGCAGCCATAAGTAACAGTACATGGTGTTATTTACACAAAATATAAACACAGACACACAATACCTGGCACATATAAGACCGGTTCACGTCCCTGTGCTCACTGCTGCACAGATATCCCAACAGTGCTTTAACAGTGCAGACTGACACATCCCTTTTTCCTTCAAGATGCCTAGGCTTCACAAGGGAACAGCATTGTTTCTATCATATATTAAGATAAGTCACTTTCAATTAACAAACCAAAGAGCAAACAAGATCACAGCAACAACCTCAATTACCCTTATTAATGTCATTATCCCACCCTTAGTTGATAGACTGCACTATATTCTCAAATCAGACATTATTAACAAACCATTAAATTTGTAAATTAGAACAGCACAATTCTCAGCCATAATCAGAACAGCAATAATAATGCACCTTCTATTGTGCTTCTGGGTTGAGCCCTGAGCAGTAGTTCATGAAAAAAGCATTAGCAGACTGCTTCCAGCCAGGGGTCATTTGCTAGCACAAAGTCTCACCCTCTGCTCTCTTATTCCATCATAAGTGGAGAATTTTCATCAAACTTGTGCAATTCTGTGGCTGAGTAGATTTATAAACTGTCTTTAGTTGGGAATGTATTTATAAAACCTCAAGGAGCCAGAGGAGCATTCTGTTGTTTCCCTCAGGAGCTGCAGATACTATTTGTAGAAATCATAGGGTGTTGAAACCTTTGCCAGGGATTTCTCAAAGAGACAAAAAGCACCAGAAGAGGAATGATGGGAGAGCCTGTGCAGGCAGCCGGACAGGGAGGAAGGAGCAGGACAAAGTCCCACTGGTGCTGGCTGTTGGAGCCAGACAAAGAGCTGCACTTGTGGAAAATCTGACTCATGCATCTAAATCTTCCCTGTGCCCTGGTCCCCATACGCTTTGGGGCAGCTGCAGTCACAAAACACATGCAGACACAAGTCCCATGGAAATGAATAGGTGCTTTCTCCATAGGATGAGGAAAGAAAAAAAATCAATTTGTATTTTTATCAACTCACCTATACTGGCCCCATGCTACGTTAAAGAAAAGATGTCTCCCAGGACTAATTTTAAATCAGAACTGGTCATGTTTTGGCTTTGCTATGTGAAAACAAACTTTGTTTTACTTTGTTTTCTGCCCTGGGGAATTAGTGACTCAGGCAGGATGCTGAAGACTCAGGGGGATTTATTTTTCATCATATTGAAGGTAGTTTTTTTCTACCAGGCATGTAGGCTTATTAATGCAGCTTCACTCAGCATTGGACTTTCAAGAAATCATTCTGTCCCTCCAATTTTCTTCATAACTTTGTGAGAGAAGTGTGAGGAAGTTACTGTTCAGGAAAGCAAGGGATATGAGCCACAGAAGGCACTATCTGAGGGGTGCTGTCTGTCTGCAAAGGGGACAAAGCCAGCTACCCTTCTGATGCATCCCCCTTTGCCATTCCCTTCTCAGTCCCTTTCATCCAGCGGGAGGAACTCAGCACCCAGAATGAGTCCTGCTCTGGTCACCCTCCTCATGTTGCTCTTTTTGCAGCACTCAGTCCCTGTACCTTGCCCTTCCTCTTCAGGTTCCACATTCCACCCAGTCTCTTCTGACAATACATCCATGTCTTGCACTGAAGCACACACTTCCCGGCTGGATCCTAGGACCCCAGAACCTCATGAAAGATGAAAGTGGCTGTAGGGTAAAAACCTTCCCATTTTCTTGGTCAGGTTTGATTTACCGGGGTACTTTTCTGAGAAAAGCTGTGTGGACACATAAAGGGAAAATAGAGTGTGCCTTTCCAGAGCTATAGGACCAGAAAACATTTTAGCTACAGTCAATCTGACCAAACACAGAATGTTTCCTCCCAAACTATGAGTTGCTTTTTGAATATATTTTGAATATTTATGAAATACTGTTTTTCACAATCACCTGAAGCAGTGGAAATATATTTAAGAGCAGCAGAACCAAAAATGGCCAGAGATCTGTATTACCTGTTACAACATTGGTCACCTCTCCAGCCTTCTCCTGCTCTTGGCATTTAGAAATGCACAACGAAAAAGAAAATACAGTCAATAAAAGTAACACTTGTAAAATTACATTTTAAAATCAGGATGTTGTAAAGCAGCAGCTACAAAATGAGGCAAACCCCTAAGCAATGGGTTGCCTAGACATTTTTATAGGAATTGCAATGAACATCCAGTAAGTGTTCAAGGAGTTGATTGAAAGTTCTGACTACTCTATATTTTAATGGGATGGCAGATGCTGCTTCAGCATCCTGCCAGCAGGATGACAAGGATATTAAAAGAGGGAGCAGGAGAGGATCAGCCAAGAACAGTGATAAAAGGATAGTTCATCTCTTCATTATTAGTTAACCTAGAGAAGATGATCTCTGGTTATGATGAATATCCAGTTAATTTTACCCAGGGCTGTGCAAAGCACAAACTTATATTGGCAATATAGGTAGCACAAAGAGATGGATAATATATGAAGGAATTTGTTCTCACTAGATTTTTTTACTTTTGTTTTCCTGAGCACAAACTGAAACAAAAGAAAAAGATTTGAACTGAAAATTTTCTGTAAGACAGCTTAGCCAGAAGCTGAAAACATGGGCTCTGAGATATATTTTATAACTTCTTGAAATCTCTTTGTCTTTTTATATTTTGCTGCTCAACTCACCTTCACAGTTTTGGCTAAAAAGAGGCTGCCTTCTAGGGCAAACTGTGTGCAAATGGGACCTTGTACAGTGAAATCTCATGTTTATCTAGGGCTATTGACATATGAACTATTGATTTATGAAGAGCTGGTTAGCTTCTGATACTAGAGAAAATGGAACTTCTGCAAATGCAACTGTCTGGACAGCATTTCTAGTGGTGTTGAGTTTGGGAGAACTACTCACCTATTTCCTATCATTCTGCCTGATGGAATATCATGGACTTCCTGAGAGTCTGGTGCACCTTCGAGATGAAGCCTAAATCAGCTAAGAATTTCTTTTCATTTAGGGAGAGACACTTGTTGCTTCAATTTGTTTTAAAACTCAAACCCAGGCATTTTGTGATATTTCTGTGAATCTAGGACGGAGCCCTAAATCAAAACAAGAGAGACCATTTTAATTAGCCAGAGATGTGTTTGATGGGGCATTAACCCAAAGATTCAGGCTGCCATTCCTGGTCTTCTCAGTTATCACCAGGGAACATGAGCAACCTGCTTGCTAGGCTATTGACTTAAAAATTTCTCCAGGCCAAATCAAGGTGGTTGTGGGAGAAGGCACCTTGTACAGACAGATTTATATCTTTTGTCTTGTTTGTTTCTCTAATTAAAACCATAGCTGGGTTCATAATTTTGGGACACAAGAGAAAAGAATCTCCCTAAAATTTAAAAACCTGACATCTGCTTCATGAGAGAGATGAAACAGAACACACACTTTTCGTGTGACTCTAACTTAAAAATGATGCAAAGTATTACACAAATTGAAGTTCCCAGTCTTTTGAGTCTGGAAACGTCCGTATTCAAAAGGCCACTTGGACAATTCCATTGTGTACAGCTTAGGAAGAATTTGGGGAACTTAGGATGAATGACAGTAATACAGGGAATGCTATATAAAACAACTAACTAGTTAGATCTTAGCATCTTCCACAAAAGGATATTGAGAGAGACTCTCCAACTGACAATTGCATGTTTTTAAGAGGCATAACCAAAACCAGCTGCAGACCTACTGATATACTAGAACCAGCAGAAAGTTTCTGCAGCAGGCATGGATCCCAGCTATCCACTCAGAACTTCCCACCTGGGCAACAGCATATTTTTTTTCTCTGCCAGATCTGTTTGTCTCTCAAAGCCCCACTGAGATGCTGCCCCGCCACTGTCCAGCTGCAATGGGGTAAGTGCTGGGACACTGCGCTCAGGGTCCTCCCCACTGACCAGTCTCAGCTCCCTTTGCAGGGAAAGGACATGCAACACTGAGCAGCCCAGGCTGGCTTAAGAACCAAGAGTAACCATAGAAGTAATCTACTTTCAGAAGCCACAAAAATATTTATTTTTTTTACTCTCTCTAAAATAAAACAAAACCCCATTATAATTGTCCTAACCATAACACTTACTTCAGTTTGCAAACACTCTCAAAGCTGCAGTGGGCAATAAATCAGACATGTCACTTTCAGCAATGGCCATAATACATAAAGAGGTTTTTTCCTGGTGATCCTCAGAGTCATGATTCCTTCTGTTTGCTCTTCTTTAAACAAACACTTCTGCAAATTGCAGCTGAATCTAAATTTAGCATTCAATCTTAATTATTTTCTTCTAATCAGTGATTTGAGGGTGGCTTTGGTTCTAATAGGCTGATACAGTGTCATACTCATTAAAAAAAATGAATTCAGTTAACCCAACTCCAAATATATGTGTATGACATGTCCATTGCATAAACTCATCATCATCACATGAATCAAACTGAAGGCAACTAAGACCTTCTGTTTTTCAGGCAAATTGTCTCAAAAGAAAAACAATAAAAATCAATAAGGGGTAAAAGAAGCTTCTGCAATGTCATGAAAGACCAGCAAAATGCACTGAGGCTCTGCCCAAACACAGCTGTAACATCCCATCCCTTCCACATCACTCAGAAGGATAAGAGAGCTTTTTCAATAAAGCCACAGAACATGAAGGCTTATACATCTTTGATGTCCCACAGCTGGAGGAAAGACAGCAGTCCCCTAATCTTGTACTGTTTCCCTTTCATTAGTTCAAGTTTTGAATTTTGGATGGTGGCAAATTTAGAAAGAGGGGTTAATTGTTTAACCTTATGAAAATAATTACACTTCTTTTGGTACTGCCTTTTGGCTTGTTTCATATTTTTAGTTTCCTAAAGGACTTGAAGCTCAACACACCGGTAAACTCTTTAGTGAAGACTGTACCTGTGGATTCACGAAACAAAAATCTGAGACTAGACTTCAAGCTGTTTATAGATTTTAGGTCTACACGTGTGTACTGTGGAAAAAAACCCTGAAACAAAACTTGAAATCAGGTGTTGTTTTGTTTCATTTTTTAATTCAATGTTTCAATACTGAAACGTTCAATTTAATTCCTATCCACACCAGGTTATACCATCAGTTTGGTAGAAGAGGAGGTGGTGTGACATAGCTGTGTGGTTTAGAGCTCTTTCAAACAGTTTTTTAATCAGAATTTGCCGCAGATTCATAACTATTTGTCCTCCTGTATGTTGTGAGGTATGGAATTTTTTTTCCCAGTAAAGAGATAGTTGAGTAGTCATAATTCCTTACATTCTCAACTAAATTGATGTTCAGCACAGCCCTGTCATTCACACAGATCTGTCTATGGAGGTAAGAATCTCAATCTCCATTCTGGTCACTATCTTTCAAAGTTCATTCCTGCTAATATGGTTCCCAAAAATGTTACTCCACTCTCCTTTTCGTCAGGAACAAGAATGCACACTCACTCCTCCCATCCACTCTTTCACTCCAGAAATTACACAGCCCTTTTGCATACTGTGTCTACGGGGGGGGGGGGGGAGGGGGGGGGCGGGAAATCAGGTAAAAGAAAGAGGTGTGTTTGTAATTTTAAAACGGGAAAATTTATAGGGTGCTAAGTGCTTAATCCAACACATTGGTGGGATATTAATACTAAAATCTGATTAAGAGATGGCATTTTATTGATACCCCCTCGTTAGCATATACTTGATTTATCTAAACAAATTTATTTATGAAAACAGGAGGAAGCAAGCAATAAACAGTTTATATGACAAACCCAGCAATTTTATGTCTAACCTCACCTTCAGTAGGAGAGAGAAGTGCTTGTCATTTCTGCTTACAGCAGATACTAAGCTTCTGTGAATAGTGTTATTTACTGACAATCAGTGGCTTTGTGTGCATATTTTCATACATACATATGTATGTATATATGTATATTTATAGACAGACACACAGAGCCAAGACAAAGCAGATTCTAACCTTCAGCCCAGCCTTTCAATAGTCCCCTCACAAGGAGTCTCAGTGAACCCCATCTTTCATGCTGTGACATTCTTCATACATGTGTAAATAGAAATACAAAGTGTGGACTGCAACATCAGAACAATAAGTTTGTGTCATCAATCAGCTGCACTCACTTTACAGAGATGCAATTACCTTCATAAATAATATTTTCTAAAGACCAATGAAAAATTGCTCTGTTTTTTTTTCCCACTCTTTGTCTTGAAACCCTCCAGGTTTTCAGACTTCTAACAGTTTTGTTTCTAATATTAGTTCAAAGCTGGTTGCTGTCCTCCTTCAGCAATGAAGATGAGCCATCTTCAGTGTGACTTTGCTTAGCTGTTCATTTCCCCTCACACACACTCCATTATACTAATTTGCTTTCTCATATTAAAATTGAATGTTCATATTCTTAGATCAGGGAGTATTTGTCACACAAATTAACTGTGCTTTGGGCAAGAGGACCCTGATGTGTTATTTGAGACCTCGCACACTGACACTGTTCCCAAGTGCTGTTTGAAACAGCACAGTACTCTACAGACACACAGCAAAACTTGTAGCATTGCAACATGAACTAGCACAATTTAAACTAACTGAGCTTAAAAATTATTTTTGACTACTCCTAGTTAGTGAAGTTCATAGACATTTACACATGTGCCATACAACAAGGCATCCTGCTGCCGATGTCCTTTCATGTGCTCAGCAAAGGAGAGAGGAGAAAGTTTTTGCTGTGCAGTTAGCCTGGTCCCACCTGAACACAGGAATAATGCATGGCTTGGTCAATAGCTGTCACCGAGCAGTGATGTGTATGAAGTGCAAAGAGCATTTTCATGTTTAAGATGAAATAATTTATTTTAAATATTCAACAGTGAATGCTTTCTTTGTATTGTTCTCTCAGGGTCTCAACTCACAGGCTTTGATTCCATGTTGCCAGGAAGGCTACTTGTCAGCTGTTGTGGTGTGAGCAACAGCAGGAGGCTCAGAACAAGCATGTAAAATAAAATGCATACTCGAGAGACAGCAAAATGGCTGGTTTTCTATGTGGCACAAAGCGCCTCACTGCGGGAGCCCTCAGATCTCTGCGCTGAGCAGCTGGGTTGCACTTTTCTCCCATCAATAATAATGATAAATAATAATAATAATGATAGTAAAGTAAAAGGAAACTCTGAACTTACAAGCTTCATCAGGTGGGCTTAATACTCCTGCTTCCAAGTGCATAGGGGTTAATGCACCCACCTTTCCTCCCACAGCTCCCCGCTTCTGGAGGACTGGCTGGGGGGCTGAGATGCAGGGCTGCCCTGTATCCAGGCAACAAGCATCCCTGAGGCTCTGCAAACCTCTGCAATGCACAGGAGCAGCAGCTGGGGCAGGTACCCTCCAGACTTCATAGAGTGTGGGACAGAAAGAGCTTTTTCAATTTTAAAGAATCAAGGCAGAGGGTAAAGCAAGACATCTAACTACTTTCTGATAAAGAAAGCACGTTCCAAGGGCTCCCTGGGACTGCCTGCTTTCCCAAAACTTTTCACTTGGAAGGTGCCAAGGACAGTCTGCAAAACTTACTGTGACCTTTTCTTTTCTTTCTTAGTGCTGTGTATGCTCTGACCTACATTCACCTCCTCCTACTGCAGGAACTTTCCAAATTTACTAGCCATCTGTAGGCAGCAGTCTCAATTCCTGGAGCCATGTTTTAGCCAGACAAAACCTACCAATGCCATGATTAATGGACATGCACCCACATCATCAGGCTTCAAAGATGGTCTGTGTGAGAAAAAGTCAGCTGAGAACAGATGATCTATTAATCCTTACATTCACAAAGGGAAAGCATTCTTCATTGGTAAAGAGATAAAATTCTATAGCCAAGGAAGCGAGTGGGAGTATTTACACTAACTTCAGTGACATCCAGATTTCATACACAGTGACCTGGGCAGGTTTACTCATTGCAGCCTGTTCCACTCAGTTTCCATGTACAGCTGATGATGACAGAGACTGGGATGGTCTTACTTTGACAGAGATTCAGTATTTGAGAAGAGACCAGAGAACACCATGAGCTAAGAAAGTTATAGACAAGAGCTAAAACCCACACAAACCTGGTCCCTGAGCATCTTCAATTCTCAGATGATCTACAGGCCTCTGGCATTCAAAACACATACGGCAGAGGACGAAGTTATTTGACAATGAACTGGAAATATACTGATAGAACTTCTGTGGTGTTCAGCTGCCTTCTAAACAATTATTGGAGCTGCCATATAGATAATTGCAAGATATACAGGGAAGAACAGTCATGAATGAAAAAAAAGTATGACAAATTGCTGCATTAAGATGCTCTGATGCAAACCAGACTTAATTCAGAGAAACCCTGTGTATAGTATGAAAGAGATGTCACAGTAGCCCTTTCCTACCTTACTTGATGCTATGTCAGTATTTGAGGCTCTTAGCCATAAACATAATTCATGGCACAACACTGCACAGCAAACACAACAGATAGTCTAACCTGCCTCATCAACACAGTACTAATATACTAACCAGTCAGAATTTTTACTTCATTCAGCATGACTGGAAACATTAAACAAACACTACCTAGAAGTACACGAAATGGTAAAATCAGGAGCACTCTTCAGAGCTTGGGATTTCTCATGGCTCCTGCTGTAATCTCAGCTCCCTGCCTGTACCTTTGCTTCTTTCTTAACAATTTATACTGCCTTGGCAAATAGCTTCTTTTTCTTCTAGCAGTGACAGCTGTTATTGCAGGAGACAGCATAGTATAAAGTTACTTATTAAGGGAGGTAAAGAACTACCTCCCTGGAATATAGTATCACCTCCAGTTGAACTCTGGGGAAAAATAAGTACAGCCCTTATTTTCTTCTTTGTGAGCAATGACATGGAACATCAGAAGGTACTGGCCTAAGCGGACATTATACAGATGCACTCAAGGAGATTAATCCATAGCATGTAATTCCCACTACTGCTGTGAAGGACAGCTCTAGTGCCAGAGGGCCATATCCTTTGCAATACAGGATGTGTCCTCCCCAGCCAGCTACACCAATTTAACAATAATTTGCTTAAGTCAGAAGAGTGAGGTGAGGCCTGGGTACCAGCTGTTCTGTCTGGATTTCAATCTCAGTTCACCCACTAATATAATCAGAGAGAGGGCAAAGCTTTCTATCTTTTACATCAAATCAGTTTTCTTCCCCAAATTCTTACAAACAAAAAGACTGTCTTGAATCACAGAAATCTTTTTTACAGGTTTTTCCTCCCCAACATGTCCATTTTGCAATGCTACCTCAGCATATGCAAGAGGAGTTGCATCAAAGAATCTAGAGGTACAAGTAAGTGGAAAGACAGAAGAAAGATGGAGAAAGGGGCAGGTCAGTGATATGGCACCCCTGTAAAGCTGAAGCGCAGGGGTCCTTTTTGAGAGAGGATGTGCTCCAGACCAGAGGTAACAGCAAAGATCCAAGGGGACAAATTAGTCTTGATCTAGGAAAACACTGAGACCTTCAAAGCACACTTCAGCAAAACCCAACCACCTTTGTCTTCTTCAGGACGTACAACTTCAAGTACCCATTTAAGTGCTTTAGAGAAAATAGGCCAGATGATTTCACTCATTGCAAAACCAACTCTTCTGCCTGGTGCTATTTTGTGCAAATCGATCCCTCATTCAGAAATTAAAATGACCAGCACTGAAAGACACATCAGAGGAGCTCTGATTGAGAAGAAACTCAGAGCAATGCTGATTGATTCCTCCCAGAATGCCTTTCCCAGAAGCAATAATGAAGTACGTGTCTGGGACAGAAGCCCTGAGCAGCACATGGAAACATTTGAAAAGCTTGCTGAGCCCTCCCCTGCACCCACAGACCTCCCTGCCTGATGAGCATATTTAAAACAGTTCAGCAAAGCACTACAGCCTGGATCCCTACTAAAAAAAAACATTCCCTTCCTTTCTCCTCCCTTTTAAATTAAGCTCAAACCCCAAATCTGGGAGCACCTCTACTATGTGTGTAATGGTATCTGTCCAACATTCTTCAGTAATAGCATCACTTGAGATGGGGAAGAGAGTACTACACATTAGGGGAAGGCATAGCACAAGGGATATAGGGAAGATAAACAATATCCTTTGAAGGTTTCAAACAGAGCCTACTGCTGATACTGAAGGCAGTTATTTTAATCCTCAGCTGCAAGTCACCAGGACACAATGAAAGAGAATTAGCTAAGAAAACATTTAATTATAACAATGAGCATTCATGCTTTATTCCTTGATTTTCAGCTGAGAGTATTCAGTAATTGAGAGGTGAATGGGAATACAGGAACAAGAAAAGCTACAGCAGGCAGGCTACCTGCCAGTAAGAGTGGCAAAAGCAACTCATCAGCCAGAAGGAAGAGTAACATCCTAGTGGTTATTCTCCTGCCAGACAAACCACAAACTCTTCCAGAAATTGATCAAAAAATAAAACAAAAAAATTAGCAAAAACAAAGAAAAATTGCTCTGCCTCAGTATGCCCAGAAAGAACATAGCAAGATAATGTTGTTGTTTGGATGACAAAAAGAAAAAAACAAACAAAAAAACCCAAACAACAAACCAGATGGGAAGAGTTGCCTCAGATTGAAACTGAAAGACTTTTCTCCTAAAACAAAACACCAATTCCCTAAAGTTTTGTTTAATCTAAAATGAAACTTTATTTTTTTAACACCTCCAAACTCAAAAAAAAGCAATGACCTGAAATGAAACACCACACCAAACAACCTAAAACCTCTTTTTATATAATGTTTGCATATAATTTTAATAGGAAAATGTAGGTTTCATTTTTAAATGTTGAAAGGATCAGCTTTGGCATTTCTAAAATAAAAGTATGTTGCATTAAAAAATCTGAAAGTAAATATTTTTGATGCTTACAAATAACCCCACTTTTGATTGAAACTCTTTGCTTTATTTCAGCTCAATTTTATGAAAATTTATTACATTTTCTGTAATTTCTGTCTTTCATAAAAATTACCTAATACAGAGATGTGGTTCACAGACTTGATACACACAGTTGATTTTCTATTCACAGGAGAAGAGCTATCAGAACACTACACTTTTCATCAATTATCATTACTTTTGATCAATGGAAAAAACACATAGCAAAATACCAATATCCCAAGCAGCTAGGGCAGCAGCTTGGGATTAGCTTTGTACACCTAGTAGTCAGGACTACTGAGTACCCCTTGGGATTTATATTGCTAGTCCTAAATATCTGGATTTACACTTACATCTAGCTAGCCTGACGTTTTCCAAAAAGAGTAATTTCCAACTACATCTTGCAAAGAACCCAAGAAAACATTTTGTCACTGCTTTTTAAAAGTCATCATCACTTATCTCCATTTCCTGAGATGACTTGTTGAATATACACAACTTTATCCACCATGTGATCATACTAAGTCACTAGGAGAATGGGAGCTTTGCTGTACTGATCTTCAGGTATTTTAAATGACCATAAATTGTGCTCATGTAAGTAGTCTGTACTTACAGTCTTTCTTTTGAACACTGGTTTTGGCAGAAGGAGACAGAATAGTGGGATGCCAAATCCTGGTTCCAATCAGTTCAGGTAGACTTTGGCCTTCAGTGCTGCTACCAGATAACATACAAAATTGGGAGATGGAAAGGGAAATGGAAAAGCAAAAGCAGTTCTGGTAAGTGACTACACTTTCCAGTAACGTGATCCATACATTCAGCCAACTTAATGTACAGGCCAATAACTTGCGATAAACTTAAAGCTCTATTCTGAGAGCTGAGCAGAAGCATGGGGGAAAAAGAACAAACTCATTTCTTTCCTTCTTGTTGAGTGAATACTTGTGGGAGAAATAAAATTGAGGATATTATTTT
Organism: Anabacerthia variegaticeps; assembly: GCA_035583185.1. NCBI lineage: Eukaryota > Metazoa > Chordata > Aves > Passeriformes > Furnariidae > Anabacerthia > Anabacerthia variegaticeps. The sequence continues at coordinate 22,319,899 of JAWWEW010000165.1, read as the reverse complement.
TAGCTTCCTTGGAATGTACTCTTGGATGTACTTTGCAGCCAGAAAGGTTATAAATGTTTCAGGTCAGTTTGAGGAGTCAGTGACAAATTCTGCCTTGCCATACACGTCCTCTGTACTGCAGTGGGTGTCCATTTGTCTCTCTAGCATCAGCAAAGACTACATAGGCAGAAGGCAGGAAAGCCCAAGCCTGATAACCCTGCTGCAGAAACCAGTAGATCAGATAGCCACAGACTCTAATATCCTGTCATTAACAATTGCCAGAGAAAGGTGCCAGAAGCAGTTCAAGGTGGCAATTACAGAAGGTCAGTTCACAGGAAAAGCTTTCTCCTACCCTTCTGGGCACAGGGGCTGTCTCAAGCCATGCAGCATGGAGGGACTAAGCCTGTTAAAGCACCTAGATCTTTAAAATGTCAAGACAGTGCTACATCCTATCTGAAAATAAGCACCTGGTTAGTGTTGGGGTATTTGAAAATAAACCTTTCACAAATGATTAAAAAAGGAAGTTTATGTTGCTTAAATATACTTTGAAATTTGTTTATTTTTGTACATGCTGCTGGGGGGTTGGTCCACTCTTACATGTGCTGTGCTCCACTTTTTCAGAAAAGGAACAGCTGCAATCAGTCCCCTGTTCATCTCAAAACCTCCACGTGCTGGGCACGGGAAGCTAAAATACAGGCAGAGCACTATAATTATATCTCCCTGCAAGTCATCTGGCCACAAAATTCCTGAATGTCCTCTCTACCTTGGCCCTTCTGCCAAATGCTGTCAAGAACAGCCCTGAATGTCCAACACAAGCGTGTCCAAGGCTGTTCTTCCTTTCTTATCTGCCAACAACTGTCAACAATTGTAACATCTGCCAAGGATGCAACTCCCATACTTCAGAAGGTAACAGGAGAATGAGTCATTTTACAAAGGACAAACCAGCCATTAGATTATCTTTACTG
>JAWWEW010000165.1:22275617-22318855 GCA_035583185.1 Anabacerthia variegaticeps | reverse complement strand
ACTCCCATACTTCAGAAGGTAACAGGAGAATGAGTCATTTTACAAAGGACAAACCAGCCATTAGATTATCTTTACTGTGCACAGCCTATGGGCAGGCTCCTCTCTCAAAAGAGCTCTCGAGATTTGGCACTAAATAGGCACAGCAGCACAAGGAAGAAACCTCAGCTTTAAAATGGGTCAGGGCATTTGAGAGTAATAATAACCTCTTTTATACTCTCCAAGTTTAAAAATCAACTAATTATTAATTTTATTTTATTTTTTTAATACAAGATGCATAGATTTCTTCTAATTTTTATTTTTTTTTTGATGTGTAGTTCTTCAAATGAGGAAAGGGAATTTCTGGATTACCTCTTTCCTGTTTTTCTTCCCTTCCCCCTTCCTCCTTTGTCACAGAAAGGAGGAATCACAAGGAAAAATATGAAGATAAACCCTCCAGAATGGAAACTTTCTCATCTTCAAGTTTCTCCAAAAATGAATGAGAAGTTTCACAAAGCTAGTTTCTACACAAAATAGAATACTTTTTCGACAAGAAAAAGCTCACTAGCTGTATTACCATCCTTAAATACACAGGGAAGGAAGGCAGACAAAAATCAAGCTACTTCCCTCTGTCAGTATGCAGGCTAGATGCAGAGCTAGTAATTGAATACAAAACTCCCCCAACTCACTTCACTACTTATAGAGTAATACTATCCTTATTACTGATTTTAACAGTTATCACCTTTCACTGATCTCAGGTCTTACTCATAAGCCAAAGAATAAAAGCTTCAAATACCCGCATATATACCCCTCTAACATATCTGTTTCCTGAGAAATCTCTACAGCGAGAGAATAGTTCTAGCAGCTCTTAAACTAAGTCCTCAGCTTCACTCAATAGTCTTCAAAATGCACAAATGAAAAGCAAATGTACTTTTGTAGGTCTCAAAATAAGCAATGCAAAGGCTTCACTGCCATTTCAGTGACACCATATCGCAGACGTTCCACCCAGGATGTGGCAATGAAAGGCAGCTTTGCTTTCCCATCCTGTCAGATCGGGTAAACTCCATTTTCACTTAACAAAGCACTTTACCCATCATACAGTCAGTCAGAAAAAGTTTTAAATTACTTTGTAGCATTAGAACTACATGATAGAAACTGTTAGAGATATATTTCTAATGACAATTTCTTTCCTCCTCCTTCATTATCATTTCCATGTTGCACAAGCTTTCAACTTCATAGGGAAACAGGCACAGCCAACACCAGTCCCCACATGCACCACGGTTAGCATCAGAAGGATCAGCTCCAAGTCTCTGGGGCGATACCTTCAAAAAGGTCAATCCACTGCTCACAGAATCAGCTCTAGTGACGTTTGAGTCCTCTGGCTCTTTGTGTTGCTTCTAGACCCATAAGAGACCAAAGTGGCAAACACATCCCACATTGTCAGCAGCCACTTACAGCCTGATGAACAAGCTTACAGAACCTTCTGCAGCAGAAGAGCTGAAACTTCCTGCTACCCCAGCTGAGATCCCAAGCACTGCTCCTCAGAGACAGGAGCTCACCAGTGGCTGCAGGACACTGCTGAGCATGATTGGAGCAAGACTGAAACAGTGCTGACTGCACACACCCTGCTGGCCCTCTGGATGCACGGCTGACACTCACCCTTTATGCTCCTCTTTCACTTATTAGTGCACACACAACAAACATATCATCACTGGCCATGTGAGTTACTGGGACAGTTATAATGTGAGCAGGCTGAAACCAAAACACGTGTCCTGGGAGTTTGCAGAGAGCTTGAAACAACAGCTATTGGGCAAGGAGCATCCCATTTATCTGTGCAATGTTAACTCAGACGTCCCATGCCAGCCATGTATGTGTCAACAGTTGTTAGCTGCTTCACTGGTAATTTGAGAACCGAGCACATGGGCCAATGCTTCGTTCCACACCAGTCACTGTGAGTGATATCTCCTCTTGATACCACAGTGGACAGCATCTAGGAGGCACCAAATTACTTTTTTTGGAGAAAAAGCTACATGAGCACATTGCCCTGCACAAGACCAGAGGAAAGCCCAGAACACTTGCACAGTTGTGTCTCTAGTACAAGCACAATTTATTATAAGGAGAGATTCTCTTGGAGACTAATTCTGCAGGTATTTGAGAGCAGTACGGTTTCTCAAAACAATTTACTTCACAGTCAAAAGAAAAATTAAAGGAAAGGAAAACTTTCTCAATATGAGATCTGATTCTTTTGGTCAATGCAGGCACCATTTACAGGCTTTTATATAAAACACTGAACGTTTAAAAAGTCCTTACTCCATTCTCACAAAATTTCAGTTTCCTTAAAAGTTGTCAGATCATTCAACATTTTAAAAAGAAAAAAGTGTATATTGTCAATGCATGCACAGATAATAATTATAATAATAATATTGAACTATTAATTTTCTACTAAAAAGTGTTTATAGAAAGTACTTTTCCTTTTTTCCACTTCTGCAATCGCACCTCAGCATAACACAGACTGAGTATTGTGATGTGATTGTGGTAAATGAACCTCAAAATTTGTTGCTGTTATTTCTAAGAGGGAATGGGATTTTGCCTGCTTTTGCTTTTAATAAGTCTGCAACATTATCAGCTGCTGAAAAAATTTTTATAAGGAGAATCAATAGGGCATCACAGGGAGTCAGAAGTGATGGCAACCATAGGAAGAACAACTGAAGACTTTATCCCAGTTATTGATACAAGAGGATACAAGAGGAAGAGTGCCCAACTCATATGCTCACCTGCATAAGCACATACTCATTCCTTTCCAAGAGCTGGCTTTTTCCCTGCTCCCAGACCTATGCTTTTCCCACTCCTAATTGGGGGACTCAACCTTCTTTGTGGTCACATTGCTCCAGCTGTTCCTTTGTAAAAGTTTCTAGGTGGATTTGTTTGAAGTCCAGATTTATTTCAAAAAAGCAGGCAATTTCTGTTCATCAACAAATGACAGTTGCACCAGGAAAAAATCCCAAACCTTGGGAGCCCTTTTCCTAAGCTTGTGCACGTTTTGACTGATCCCTGATACCTGCTGAAGAAACCTCAGCCTCTAAAATCTTGCTGCTTGCAGCCTTGCTTTCTGTGGGCTCGAATATTTCAGCTGTCTGCAGAGATAACTGGACTATGGTCATCCCCAGCAGTGGACTTGGTCAATGAATGATGCAGAGGAAGCTGGTGGCCCAAACTGTTGCATGCCACTCACTTAGCACTTCAGCAGGGATGAACAAAGCACACACTAGAGCAGGAGGTTCAGCCCCATGTCTCCATCAAACACCATACAACGAGGATTAGCACCATTTCACAAACCACATTTCAGGAAATGAGAAAGAACAGACACGGCAGTTCAGCAGCACTGTTTTGTCCCAGCCCTTGATCACAAATCATAACATTCTGGTGGGAAGAGATTTTCACCTCTTAAACTTTCAAAAACTGAAATAGAGATTCTGTAGAGAACACCCAAGGAGCAGAAGGCATGATCCCCTTGTAGGAGTTCAGGTGTGCTTGCATCAGGGCTGCACACATACATGAATAAAAGGTACATTGTGAATAAAAAGGGACACAGAGGGGTACTCTGTGCCACTGTCCAACTGCCTGAACATCCTCTTAAGAAAGAAAAAACATTATTTACATTTATTACTCATTATTACTGAGTTCAAGATGCAGCAAAATGCAATATCCTTGGCTCCTGTCATAGTGGCTGAACGCCATCGTTTTCTACTGCTGCTTTGCCTTATCACCTGAACTGAGATAAAAGAGACAAAGTAAATGCACTGCCCAAGACTGTAAATGCATACCATAGCTCACTACTTTCCTTTTGCCTAGAGCTTCCACCAAAACAGAACAACTTTCAGCAGGAGGAGAAAAAAAGCAACTGTAAAAAAATCAATCTTTAGAAAGAATGTAGCATGATGCCATTTTCCTTATATGGCAACCGGTATCCCATGTGGAGGCTCAAACAATAGCCAGCCTGGCAGGGGATGGACTAAGAAGAGGACTCGGGGTCAATAGCTCCCAGCTTGAGAAATTCAGCTTTTGAAAGGACTATCACCAGCATCTGTATTTAAAGCTTGCCTTTTCCTTCACGGCCCTCCTCCCCGCCCCCAGCTAATGTAGAGCTTTTAAAAAGCAAGCAGCAAGGAAAAGGAAAAGCGAAGAGCAGAGGAGAAACATTCCCTATCTGCCTTGGGTTTACTGACACTTTCACTGGAATAAAGCTTGACTAGCAAAGCAAGGACCTGGAACATAAGCTGCAGATGATCTAAAGCCCTACGGATCATTGCACCTTGCTTCAGTCACCACCTCCCCATCCTTTCAAGCACATTACAAAACCACATGGAGCAGCCAAGCAGCAAGCTGGAAAAGAATTTCAAGGGATTAAAACCAATGGGCAAATTAGCACTGAACATTGAACACATCAAAGCTTTGCAACTCAATCTCCACTGTTTAAGAATTTCAGATCTGAAAAACACAGGCAATCTAGTCAAATTTTAATAGGCTTAATTAATTTATTTTGATAATGAAAGACTGAACCAGTGGCTAAGTTTATATTTAGGCTTTCTCTTTGAGGAAATACTCCAGAAAAGCTACAGCACACTAAAGCCAGGATTTACTGGGAGGGAGGAGGAATAGGACTGTAACTTTCTCCTTTAGTGCCAGGGGATGCAAAAGGCTGGCACACACCCAGTTTTTCAGGACCCCAGGCTCCACTTCACACTGCAGCCTCATTCAAACATCAATAGCAATTATATTGCAGTTGCTTTCTGCATTGGATGTGGGTTTCAGTTTGGAAGTGGATGAATCCAAGTGTCCACACACAGTTTGTACAGCTCAGCTGTTGCTGTAGTCTCCAGGTGTAAACTGTTGAAATTCCATTCATATGCTTTAGAATCTAACAGTTCTCACTAATAAAACTTTTCCAAATTTGAGAAAAAAAACCAGATGAAGTGTCATAGAAGGAAGCTCTACTTTGTAGTAAGTGGATGCTAGCTGAATAAGACCAACTATGATTTTCCAGCTCCAACTTATTTAACTTTATATTCATCTGACTATTTGACTGGAGCCCTTCAGTAAGCATTAGAGAAACCCACACTATTCATCAAAGACAAGCCTGAGATTTGCAGATGGAAAGGTGGAGCAGTACCTCCAGCAGCACCACACACAGCAAAAAGCTATTTCATATAATTCCTACCCAATTGTCCAAGAGAGAAGTCAAAAATGAGGCCAGAGAATGCTGAAGAGAAGAAAATTGCCTCTCAGAGTCTCTAGCACTGGCAGCATATGACTTTGTGTTTCACTTTAGTTTCCAATCATACCATCTTTCTCACAGGCATTCAAATACATTAGTCTGTGTCTTATCAGATCCTGAATTACCATTGTAGAAAAGCTCCTAAGTCTGAGAAATGTAGTTCAGAGACATTTATGGGGCTGTAATGAGTACTGACAGATAAGCCACACTCATGCAAACATGCTTGCAAGTGATGTCTGGTTTAACACAATACAGCCCTAAGCCTTTATAATACAGCATAGGAAACAGAATCCTCCCATCCCCTATTACTAATTGCATCTGCAGTGGTCAGGGGTTGAAAGAGAAGTAAGCAGATTAATTCCATTAGACTGTGCAATAGTATCCCAAGGGGACAAGGGAAAATCCCATCCTTTAAATCAGGACTGGTAGACACTGCTGGGAATGATGTTACATACTAGTAGGGTATTAAGAGTTTGGACTAAAGGGCCTCATTTTTTCTAGATCTGATTTCCATGAGTCATAGCGATTCGAACAGCAAGGCTTTTCTGGGTTTTTGTTTTGTTTTGTTTTTTTTTGTTTTGATTTGGTTTTGGGTTTGTTTGTTTGGGTTTTTTTTCAGTTAGGGATGACCTGAAACATCTTGTTCAGTTGAAAACTAAATTATTAAATCCATTTCTTACTTAACCCCTTGCCCATAATATACCCTTCCTCATTTCTTTTTAAAATCTTTCTGTTTAAATTAAGGTAATTTTTAATATAAAATTATTTTAGAACAAGAGGTCTGAGTATTATTTTATTAATACCTCATATGTAACATTTTCTTTTTTTTTTTTGCATACTCCTTCAACACTTTTAACCCGTATTTATCTCAACCATATAAGCAGTCTTGATCCTCTGAAAGTCCTTTTTTTTCCAAAAAACATTCCCCCTCCTGTAAATACAATGTAAGGTTTCACCCCTACAGACATGGCAGAAAGCAGTGACAAAGCCTCTCTTGAGCCAAACGAATGGAAGAAGTCCTCTGCTGAATCCAATGCAGCATGCCCAGACCCAGCAGCACCTGAGCCAGAGCATCAGGAGCACTGTCTGCCTTACCTGTGTGCTGCTTTGAGGGGTCAGACTTTCAGAGAAGTACTTGTTCTCCTCAATAAGTCAGCTTGTACTACACATGCATTGGTCAGGATCCTTGCTTCTGGTCTCTAGCACTGTGATTCAGGCTGGTCAACCTGTAAGGAACAGCAAAAATAAATGTACATAAGACACATACCTCCATACTGGTCCTGCAGAGAAGACCATGACCTTGTTTTACTTGCTTCATCCTGCTTAAGTAAAGATCAACTCTTTCTTGCACACCTGAAGGAGATGAGGGGAAGCATCTGGCAGTGACCCAGAGGACCCTGACAAGGTCTGAACTAAAGGCAAAATCTCCTTCCTTACTTTGCCGTTCAATAAACTGGCCAGAAAAGGGCTCTGACCAGAAGGCAGAGGGAAGATAGGACTATTTCCAGGAGCATATGAAAGAAGCAACAGAGTTGCTCTGCCTCTTCCCCTTCTGCATCCCTGCACAGCAGAGGAGAGTCACCACGGAAACAGGAGAGCACCAGGAAGAGATGCTGTGAGTCCCCAGAAGGCAAGTACCAGAACACAAGATGGAGTAGTGTGTGATAAAAAAAAATGTAGTTAAATGTTCACCACACACATACCCCCCTTTCTGTTCTGTATGGAATGAACATGCACACACACGTTCACTTCCTGGATAGATGTTAGAGTACAGCTGTATGCTGAATGGAGGGAGCTGGAGATGAGTGAGCATGAAAAAGAGGGCAAGGTGATGGAGCTGAGAGGCAGGTAGGGGTGGAAGGAAGATACCAACAGATGCTCAAGGGCCGAAAGCAATAAGGCAAGCAAAAGAAGATGAAAGGCCACTGGGAAAGAAGGAGGGTTCATGCCAGATCTTGTCTATTTTCTACTTGCAGAAATCAGCCAGACACTGGGCACAGAAGTCGAGCCATCACTTTAACAGAGCGATTGCTCCATAACAGCTTCTCTCTGGAGAACAGCAGTGAGTCTGGATCTCATTCCCCCTGACAGCTCCAGTTCAGAAACAAAGATGGCACCATGTAAATTCATTTCATAGTATTAATTCTCTCCTCTCTAGTCTACCTCGCTGTTTTGCTCTCTTTTGAAGCCAAAACCCTCTGCCCTGCCCAGCCCCTCCAGCATCCCAAAGCCAATGTCAATTGTTCACATGCAACATCAGGGAGCATCACTGACCTCCCTGCATTACAATACTTAGTAATTCCTCCAGGGTCAAGATGAAAAGCTGGGAGGGAAGATCCTTTCACAGTAACTCCACCCAGCAGCCCTGTAAAACACTGAGATGGGGCTGCAGCCAAACACCTCAAACTCCCCTTTTCTGTCATGCTGTCTGGAGATGACAGGCATACTGAGCTGAACTAGCATCCAGTAGATTACAAAGCCACCTACAACCCAGCTGGGAAGTGCTAATGTCACACCAGACCACATGAAAGGAAATTCCTCCAACGCACAGCATATCAGCCCTCTGTCAGCTGCTCCCTGGTCCCCAACACAGAGGTGTTATTTCACACTTCCTCAGGACAAAGGGAGAGGGTTCAGTGGGACACAGGAAGACTGCATGCTGAGCAGGAGACCACCAAACTGGTACTTGGACAGATGTTCTCTGTGCCCATGTCTCTAGTGGACTCTTTCACCACACTTTCAGCTGCAGTTGATCCTCCTGTGGTGTTTGTTTACAAGCCTCTTCCCTGCTCTGCACAACCTGGCATTTCAAATACACACATATCAACCACATTCCGGTTTCTTTAAAGAGGAAGGGCAAGTATTTGAGAGGTGCAAGTGCTTGCATGTAGAAAATGCACATCTATACACTACTCCACAGGAAAAAGTATCCACTGCATGGATATATATCCTATATATCCAGAAATATATCCTATTGAATGCAGTCCTAGTCCCTTTAGACATGCAATATTGGATAGTAACTCCCAGCCTTTGAAGACAGTGAAAGAAAAAAAAAACCTCAGGTTTGTAAAGATACCTGAAACCCCAAGGTGGAAAGTGTCATAGGCAGGTGTACAGAGAGTCATCAAAAGTTTGATTTAAGGGCATCTTAAAGAGCATTTTTTTCTTCCCATTATGGAAGAACAGTGCTATCCGTGTAGGTAAACCCCATTCATCTCCTATTACTATTCCAGCTGATGCACTACTGTGATCAGAAGCAGAGGGCTCTAATATATTTAGGGTCACTAATAACGTGCTTTGTCTTCTGCCCGTGCTTGTTCAGATGACAGCTTTCAATCACCTCTATTCAAGGAACATTAAGAAACAGATGATGTATCAGGGCATCTAAATCCTCCTCTCCAGAGGAGGGTCAAGCCTCTCTTCTTCCCCCTGCTTTGTTTATATGTAATCTAATTGAGTGCCTCAAGCAGCAGAAATATTCTTCTTTCTTATAGCAGACTTCAGAAAAGTCTGACAGAGAGCTGTCTTAAAGACTTGTTGCATGCATAAAGAGTCTGTCTGGTTTGCTTTTTATTTTAAATGTGATTTCTTTGTATCTTGCTAGAGCAAAAGCAGTAGCATGTGAGAAATGTGAATGAGGACAATAAAAACCAGACACCTTCTGAGGCTGATGTCAAGGGACAGACAATGACAGCAGCATGAGAGGATTCAACACTCCTTTAGCCTGCAAGTGAATTTTTAAAAAGAGTAGGCCCAGCGGACTGTGAATTACCTGGGCTCAATACATTTTTAATACGAAAACAAAAATACACAAAAGCTCAGTGTGGAATTTCCTCTGGTTTTTGCTCTTCTCTTACATTTTCTCTAATCTCTGCTGGCTGCTATCAGAGACAAGACCCTGGATTAGACATGATCTGACACAGCCTAGCAGCTCATGGGTGTCCGTCCCAATACACTGCACAGACAAACACCCTTGGGGCTCCTCCTCCACACCTTGGGGCTCTGCGGCTCCTCAGTTTGATTTAAGGGATACAAGTTACTCTACTGGAATTTAGCTTTTAAAACAGATTTTATTTTAAATCCAATTCTCATCGCAGCTTTCTCCACACCTCAGTGCTTGTATGCTTTGGGGCTTGTACAATCACACACATGCTTGTATAAAGCCACTTAATCAAGCATAAGGAACAAGAGTTTGCACTATATCCTGACACAGAGATTAGGAGGAACACAAAGAATTTCCATGTAATATATTATACATCTCAAATAACACCAAACCAAATGTAAAACAAGCCAATTCCTCATTACTTCACACAACACAAATCTTTGTGCATTAAACACAACTGAAAGGGAGATGTGGCACTGGCATTATCTTGACAGATGTTGAGGTGAGCTGCACCAGAACTGAGTATCTCAGCCTGAAACAGTGCATGTTAAAAAGGCATCTGCTTATTGTTTGATATGTGTATTTATTTACATAGACAGCTTGCTGACTTGCTGAAAAGTTGGGGAGGGTGGCGTAGGCTGGCATTTTAAACCCTCAGCTGGCATTCAGTGTGCAGGTTGTTATCCTTTGGTCACGTCACAAACTTCCATGTTATTGCTGAGCGGTGACAAAAGCAGGGAGCAGAAAAGGGAACCAGGGTCCCTCCACCATGCAGATTTGATTCGCCTCCAGGACCTTGCCCTCAGCACACAAGGCAGCATTTCCAAGCTCAGCCTCCATAGGCATGCTGCCCCTAGGGCTCACCTTCCAACTTCTGAGGCCTCTGTGCCTCTGATATAGACATAAGAAGAGTTCCTGAAAAGCAAGTCAAGCACAGCTCTTTGTGCATAAAAAGAGATCTTTTTTAACAAGAAAGAAAATTAATTAAGTGGATGAAATCCCACAGGTTGGAACAGCAGCTGAGGAATTATCTTCCTATCAAGTTGGTAATGAGGACTGAAAAGCCCACACAGACATTAACAGCTTCATATGGGCTCATTGGCATTCCAGATCAGATGTGAGGCATGGCATTCCCAGGAGCACCAGATGCAGCTCCAGTTACAAACCAGACTATGAGTAAACCACATTTTGCCCTGCTGAAAACAGTATTGTCATGATGTCTGAAAATTAAAGGTACACATATATCTACAAAATAACTTATTCCCACAGAAATTATGCCCAGGGAGAATGTAGGTCACAACATCCAATGCCCCAGGTTGTTCTAACACACCTCTGAAACATGTTTTTAGATACACAAGTGTGTGTGAGAGAAAGAGATTTATTCAACGTGCTGTGGGGAACAGCCAGCACACATCTAGGTGCACATCAAATGTCATGATCACACACCAAATCCACCACCTCTACCCTATTGATTTCTCTACCAACACTGCTTGCTGCTTAACTGTTAACACTCACAAGTACTACTCAATATCAATAAAACAATATAATGTCCCATTTCCTGAAATGGAAAAACTATCTGATTTGGGGTCAAGAATAGCAAGTGTGATGCATTCATTACAAGCACCACAATAGGACATCACTACCACGGAGCCTAATGAGCACCACAGTGAACTGTGCCAAGCTATTCAAAGCTACATTTCAGAAAGGCTCTAACTTCTCTAGCTACTAAGGGAAAGGAATTTGTCCCCTACCTCAAGAAGAGAAAGAAAGAAAAAAAGACATAACTACTGACCATCTCTGTCAAGACATGCCTTTGGACATCTTCCTGCCCCTCTGTTACTGTTCATATCATGAGTCCCTCGAGGCCCCACAGAACCAAGCTTTTTACTGTGTGGCGCATAAAAGAGCCCACGACCAAAAAGCTTGCTGCCTAAACAGACAAAAGCAGGAACAAAGAAAATAGTATTTCCCTTGTTAGAGATAGGAAGCAGAAATCCAGAGAGATACTGATGGTAAAGATCGGACAGAAAGCCAGTGATGGACCTCATAAAAGAACATCTTCAATCTTAAAGCCTATTCCTTCAGTATGGAGATCACTGTTTCTTCCTTTCTCCTTCCTCTGTCTCTCCCTGAAATTTGTTTCTTCTACAGCTTGTAAAGTTCATCCTTAAAAGAGAAGTCAACAGCCTACTGATACAGTTCTCATTTTCAGGGGGAGGAGATTCAGGGATTCTGATGTAAATAAGCACAAGTAATTAGCTAGCACCCAAAAATTGCCCCAAAGAGGCCAAGTCGTCGTCCCCCCCCCCCCCCTTAAATGAACAGCAAATGCTGGTATGTGCTGCTTCATGTAGCTTTTTAATATACCTAATCATGGGGCCTTCAACTCAACCAACTCAGAACCACACTAGTGCAAGCACTTCTGAAGCAGATGTTTCAGATATTACCTGTGTGTTATCAGTCAATACAGATGACGTCCCTACCAGATGAGACAATTATTTTGAAATTGCAAATGAAAGATACCTCTTGTAAAGGTTTCACTCATTATTCAGACTTACCAAAGGCTAAGGATAATGCAGTATTTCCCCACTATGTCTGCCTTTCATTAATCCAAATGGCCTCTGTTCCCTAAGCATATTGGAAGAAGAAACCAATGGTACTTCATGAGCAATAGGATTAAACTACCTGCCCGGAGGAATCAGGTTGCCTAACAAAAGCATTTGTGTTATTAATAGCTACTTCAAATGATTTTAAACCGTCATTTAACAAACATCACCACTTCCTTAGTTTTTCTTGAGTTTGAAATATCTGTAGTGCAAACAACAGCCTAACTGTTTTTCCAAGTTATTCTTTCCTGTTTGACTCTGAAACCATGTTTTCTGTCAGCCCCAGCTGTTAATTTAGGTTTTCTGTTGCTGCTCTCTCCTCTTTCCTTGGATAAAGGGCTCACTGATCCTTGGGATACTGTAGCAAAGCATTTGGGTTTTCACACCCAAGCTGTCACTCTATTAGCTCTGACAATCTGTTTTCTATCATACTTTTTAAAGGCTCTCATTGACTTCTCGTATCTCTTTCCTCAGATTCACCTGAGCAGACACATTGACACCTTTGAGCAGGATGTTCCCAGAATTACAGGAGTGTACAGGGGTGGAAAGAAAAGACATTCAAGGCAGCACACACTGTATGTGCAGCGAGGGTGTACATCTGCTATAACAAATTGAAACGTCTGCTGGTAGTGAGGTTAGTTTGGAAAGGCTTTGATTTCTGCCTAGGGAATTTAGTGTCATTTGCTTGCTCCATGAGAATGCTATGGGCTTCCTCATGCAGTGTTAGATTCAGATATACTTTCAGATATTAGAGTTTTATGTATAATATATGTGTGTATGATTCTGGTCTTTCAAAAGATTTCCCAGTGAAAAAGCAATACAGAATGGAGCACTTCATGGAGTTGTATAGCTCTTCAACCCCCCTTTGGAATGCATCATTAGTTCTGCATAACTGATATCTCTGTTTTATCTTCTTCAAATCCCCTTTCTTTAAACAAACTCCAGATTCCCCCACTGCACAAAAAATGCCTCTTAAGACCTTATTGTTTTTCTTGAAAGACACAATAATTTTAAAGGATTTAGCAGGAGTATTTCAAGAGGAAAAAGCACACAAACCCCAATAATCAAATGATAAAGGCCAAAGAGAAAGCCACAGCCAGTTATGGAAAAGGACATGAAATGCTGTTCCATTATCCTCTTGAAATGAAGAGTAAAATCTTGCAAAATTCCATTCCAGTGCCCGCAACTCTGCCTAAATCCTCCTGGCCACAGGAACAAAGCCATTACATACCACATGTCTCAGCATTTTCATCATGCTCCAAACATCTAGCCCATGGCTCAAAGGTTTTGGTCCTTCAAAGTAATGAATCTTGTGATCAGCACATGAAATCAGATAGCTAAGTCAACGAGAAAAGGAAGTTGATTTTCCAAGAAATGGAGGAAACCACCCTCTCCCCTCATATCCTTCTTTATATTACCCACTGAGTGAGTCAGGTCTCCTTGCCCACATACTACATTATCTCTGTATCACCTCTGTCACTCAGTGTCCAACCATCTGCTGTTCTTACCTGCTTCTTCATAAAGTTTGCAGTGCCTCTAGCCGTGCATAGGTGCAAATAAAACACAATAAAGATTCGATTTTTGAACTTAACTTCTGAATAAAGGCTACTACAGAAGGGTACAGTGCAAATACATCCCCTGTCTAAGTCGACTTAGAGCCACTTTAAAGATTATCAGTGAGAAAAGTTCATTGAACCATACAAGCTACCAAAGACACACACCACACATTGAAGTACAGTTTAATTAACTTGGATGGAAATCACACTGTCATTGAGCAGTAGGGCTGTTCATGGCAGGAAACTTTAGCAAAGGTAGAGCTGAGCCCTACAGAAATAGCTACCAGATTTTCACGTACAAAGGATCAGATGCCAAAATGTAAATGCTATTAAAAACATAAATCTTAAAGGCCTCAAAGAGGTTTGCCCTGCCTGCACAACAGAAAGGGGCCTATTAATTGCAGAAAGCCAGTAACTGGAAGGGTTGAAGAACATAGAAGCAGCCAAGCAAACTGCAGCAGAAGATAGGGAAGAACTTTCAGTTAACACCAAGCAAAGAGATACATCTGTCTTTTTCTTCTTCTCTCAGAAAATAAAAATAAAAATAAAAAATCGTCATATTAAAAGAGCTATGTTTTTCTTTTTCTACTCTCTCTATGTTAAAAAAAACCCAAGGCATCTGACCACCAATATTTCAGGAAAGAACAAATCTAACAGACTTTTTTTTCTGGAATGCGATGTTAAAAGTGGTCAAAACTTTTCAATGGTCCAAAAAACACATGATTAGCAGTAAATGTATTAGCAATTCCAGCATGTGTAAGAAATACAGAGATGAAGTAAGTGTTTCCTTAGCTAAGGCTCAGTTGTACAAGCACCTTAAAGCCATTTTGTGCTGCATGGCATTCAGCAGAATTATAGCACCTCAGAATGGACTGACATGGGAGAAGGCAGGTATTTATATCTTGCTGGTATTTTCTGGTGATGGTGCTTCTGAGAGCTCATATCAGCTTTCATTACTAGGGCATGTCCCTACTTTCACATGTTTTTCATCAGCTACTTTTCCCCCAATTCTTCCCACTGGTTTTCTCTTCTGTCTTCTCATTCAACAGCTTTAAAGACCTAGTAATCAAAAACAGGGTAGCATATTGGAAGTTGCAAATGTGGAGCAGGTCAGGCAGTTTAGATCAAGGACAATTGTTGCTAAAACATGGCACAGACAGAGCAAAATATGCTGAGCTTCTGCAACAACACTGGATGAACCGAGCTTTTCATTCCCAAAGGATCTCCCAGAACTAGAGAAATGGGATGCCACCCCTCTGAAAACTGGAGAAAACAAGGTCTTTGGCTCACTGTCACAGTGTGTCAGCAAAGAAACATCTAGTTTTCCCTGTTATTAATACAGTTATTAAAACGTGAGATAATGTTTTCTGTTGTAAAAACACTGTATTGTCAGAGAATAACCTTTTGGAGAACTCTCTTAGGCAATTAGTGAAGGATGACTTCTGAGTCTTGAATACAAGAGGAGAAGGGATGCCAAGGAAAACTACAATTCTTTTGAAACCAAGGGCAAAATTCCATGTCTGCAATAGAAACACAACCAGATCCCAAACAGATGGATAGAGAGCAGCTTCACAGTTTTCAGAAGTGGTCAGTGGTTTGGGCATGCATCTGTACAAATTTCTCAAGCTGCATATTCAAGACTCCTCAGGCAAGAAATACTTAGCCATTTCTGAAAAACTTGGCCCTTTGGAAGTGTTTCAAGTGAAACAAAATAAAGACCTGTCCCAACCTCAAAACTTTGAGATGTCATTGAAATAAATAGTGGGACTTCTGCCTTTCTCACTAGCACATGATTTTAAAAGTGTTTCCAAAATACTGCTCTTGCTGATGTTACTGTCCTTTGGAGCCTGGTCATGTAATAGTCTGTGGAAGCCAAAATGCAATTTATTATCAGCCTTAACAATAAAGATGGCTTCTGACTCTCAGGTTTCCTCCTGACAATGGCACCCAAGGAGTCCCATTGCAGGGACTATTCCTTCCAACAAAGGAGCCATCTGCAAAGGTATGTATTGAAAATGAAAATAGCCTTATCTTTTGCCTTTTTTTTTCCTAATTTGAGCTTCAATTTTTTTTTTTCAATAAACGCCACATCTGCACTTCACCACTTTGCATCAGACTAGAAACAGTGAGACAGGGAAAAAGGAAAGACCAACACTACTTGTAAAACAGTTTAAGGAAGAGTGTGAACTGAAACAAACTTATTGGGCTTACAATCAGCAACAAGAGTGTTTACTAGCACTTAGCTTTTGACTGTAGCATTCCACAAGAGTGTAGAGGAGGCAGCATACCAACTAATTAGGCAAGCATTGCCAGCAGGAAAGCATGACAAGGAAACAACTACACAAAAACTCTCTGCTGCATTATTTGATTTTGTCTCTTGGGCCACACAAGCACACGAAAAGGCTCCCAGCTCAGCTATGGCATAGCTCCTAGGACAGCTGCTCTGGACAGCTGTATTTAATTTTGGGTGGAGTTAGGTGTTTAAAGACCCTCAGAAAGCAGCTCCTAGCTGCAACAAGCCAAAGAGAACTCCTCCAAGGGGAAACTTCTGTTCCCTTTGACTCACATGGGGAAAGCTGCTGCTTATAATCCATGATTACTTAAGTCAGCTCTAATGTCTGGCTACCAGTTGGCAAGATACAGCAGTCTGCAGACGGCTCAAACTAGGACCAAGAATAAATGATTTCTATCAGCTAAGAGATGCTTTTTGGCACATGGAAAGTGAGCCCAGCAACTGGGAGAAAGGATGAAGCCTTAGGAGACTGTGAAATCTTGCTCTTTCACACTGGTGGTGCGATCAAACATTATAGGCTTTTTGAAAGAGTTTGTCAACACCTGCACAGTTCCAGACCAAAGCACATGGCACCTCTTGCACGGCACAAACAAGCCAGTCTCACAACAGTAATGAGAGAGGTAGTGTGCATAGCCATACAACTCAAAGGGAGTTTGCCAGAGCTTCTAAGATTTGTGCTGCTAAAGCAATCGGCCCAGCTCTATCTCCTAGCTATGACAGAAACCTGCATGAAGCTGCATTTAAATAAAAGGCAGGTGAGAGGGAAAATTAAGGTTCAGGCACTAGCTGTCATCCCAGGTTAAAACAGTCAGAGCAATGTTACTGCACATGTCTAGAATAGGAGGCTTCTTTCCCCCCTGGACCTCACTTCAGGAATAAGACAGGTGAAGGAAGCATTTGGTTCACTTTAAGCTTTTCTTTCTCAGTGCCTCCTTTGAACAGCTGCCACACTGTTCTGTTCATACCCAGTGCCAGGTGAGTCAGGCATCTACTGACTGTCCTGCCATGGAGCTCACACTCAAGACGGTGAACTCCTGTACCAGGAATTAACTGGAAATGAAGAAAGTCAAATAAAATACTGAGCGTCAGCTCTCCCAAATGAGCTGCCAACCAGTAAGACAAGAAAGTTCTCACTAAAACCAGCCACAAGATGCAGGAGAGTCTCTCAGTGCCCAGATAATGCTCCACAGGGACCTTCTCCATGTGCAGCTGTTTCCAGACTACTACAACCAGAAATTCCGAGCCAGACAAGTAGCTTTTCAAGGCAGACATTAAACATTCATTTGTAATAAACACTCTCCTGAGCCCCAGGGACCAGTGAGAGGTGTCGGGAAACACAGCAAACAGAATCCAGAGAGGCCAGACTCACAATGGCTAGCACTGTGGTTATTTGAATATGCAGAGGAAAAAGAAAAAAAAAAAGAAGAAAAAAAAGAAGTGTTTTCAAAATGGCCCATATGCTAAGAAACAGAAGTGATATTTTATATTTTGGTTACTTTAGTTCTTCAAGGGCAGTTTTTCCCTTATCTCTAAACACAAGAGAGCATGCTTCTCATTGTTATTTTAGAAATTTATACAAGACTTTCAAACAAGCTCTCTGCTTTGCAATGCAATCCTTGGACTGAAATGTCTCCACACTTGCAATCTTTTTATCTTCTCTCCATGGAGCAGGACGCAGTTGAGGAGGGCAAGGGAGAAAGAGATCTGTGAGACCAAAGACTAGGACTTATGAGAGTGGCTTGTTTATTTAACAGCTTTGGCTTGTCCACTTAGAGTGTTGTCTTTTATTTGTCTATTGATTTTATATTCATAGTATTGTGGTTTTAAACAATATGAGGTTCTAGGAACATATAACAGGAAAAATAAATCTTGCAAAATCAGATGGAAGGACATGCAGAAGGCACTCTGGAGCCAGCACTGAGAATGGAGGTTGCTATATGCAGTTTCCACAGGAATTACTTATAACTCAACAATACATTTGTGAATCTTTTTCATAAAATTATTTTATTTAATAGGGGCCAAAATATGAGTATTACAAATATTAATATTTTGAGATCATAGAAAGAAGATGGGCAAACACAGTTAAAGCAGTAAAAATGCAGCTGAGTGCACAGTTAAAGCTTTACAGCAAATTTGTTCATTTATGGTAATGCCCACTGTGTATTAGCATTTCCATATATACTCTGCAAATAAGATTAAAAAGGATTGTTTCAGTTTCTGCTGATAATCAAGTGTTAAAGAATGGCTGCAGAATAAGAATTTTGTAATTCAATGCAAATATTCGTGCAAGAAGCTAGATTCTATGAATTACACGCATTTAGTCAGGGACCAGAAATACTACTGTGTGACCTATATGTCAAAATACAAACAGAATTCTGCAGCTGGAAGCTGAACACTTGAATACCAGCCACTGAATACTAAAAAGGAATTGCTTGTAAAACCAGCAACCAGCAAACCAAGAAGCAATCTGTGAATAATTTCAAATAACTCATGTAACTGAGAAGTCAATAAGTTATTTGTGGAGAATTTGTCAATAGAAGAACTTACATAAAAACGTATTTTAAAATGTCTGCAAATTATCATGTAGATCTCAAAAGAGCATTTATGATTCATCATTAAGAGATATAAATAATTATGCAAGGGGTTGAAAAGGCATTTTCTTTCTTGTATTATATTCTGTAACTGATCAGGTTTACTGGGATACTAATTTGTGTTATAATTCTGCTGATCCCCAGGTATCAGCCATTTGTGAGTGATGGAGGCACAACAATAAAACTTGATGGCTAAGTAATCTGATTCATTCTCACCAAGTTCGAGCAAAATCTGACATCAATGAACCTGTACTTGAATGTACTAATATCATTATCCAATCTCATTCTTGCAGGTGGTCATACCAGATAATAATTTAATTATCTTGATTTGCAGAAGAGCACTGACCTGCAATTCAACACACATCACAGCCCTCTTTAATCCTTTAAAAATTTAAAGGAACTGATTTACTACTATTGTGCCATTAGGAAAAAAAAAAAAGACCACAAACCTTCCACATGGATTTTCCACAAGCTAATAGCTACAGGACAGGGATATGAAGTTGGACATGAGTTGGAAAAAGAATATTGGTGACTTCCTGCACCGGTAAGTCAATTATTTGTTGGATTTACCACAGTAGTGCGTGGAGAGGCAGCAAGCAGTCACCAGCAAGCCGCAGTCCCCCAGGTTCATGGCAGCAGCTCTGGATGGAAATTTCACAAGCCTCCCAGTTCATGAGGAAAAGAGCAGGCTATGGAATACAGGGAAAGCTGGCCCTATTCAACTGTGATGAAATCTACTCCAGGAGCAAAAGGAAACACACTTTTAGCAGGGTCTTACTCTGAAGGAAAATTCTCAGAGCCACAGATCTTGTAAAAGCATTATATTTCCTTGACTTCGGTAATAAAATGGCAGGAGCCAATGTTGTTGCAAAGATTGTGCACCGTTTAAAAGTGATTTTATGATTCTACTTCTCTCACCAAATTTGAGTTTCGTTTACTTTTCATTTGCTTTTTACACCAGTTCCTCTACTGTTTTAACAATGGAGATCAGTACGTGACATCCTTTGTTTCACACAGAAGCCTTTATTTCCTTCCTCTTGACCTGAAATTAAGAACACTGCAGTAGATGGTCCAAGAGGCGCGAATCACACTGACTAAACAACCACGACTGCTAAATCACAGAAAACAGAACAGCAGAAGGATGGAAAAAACCTCCCTCCCAAATATTCTGAGGGTTTTGCTACTCTGAATTGAATCCTGTATCTTCTTTCATTTGGGATTCTACCACCTGTCCCTCTCAAAAATATTTGGAGCCCCACTTGTTACACCTCAGCAGTTCAACCTCTCATCTCCACAGCCTTGCATGAATTACATATTTGGGGAAATGTTAACAACCACAAGTCTTGACAGAGTTCCTCTATGTTTTACAAGTGGTCTCAAATGTTCATACTGTTTCCCTCAGATCAGGTACAAGACCACATGAAGAACTTGCTCTCAGGTCTATCTCAATATCTCTGGAAAAACAGGAGGGCAACCCAAGCAGTTGGTTACCATTTGCTAAATACTGCCATTTCCTTGTAATTGTACCTCTCCTGATCCACATGAGCTTCACTTGCAATACCTGTTTTAATAAGGGCAGATTACAACTTGCATTAGCACACCACTGTAGTATAAGGAAGCACTCAAACAAGACTAATGTATTTGGAATTGAGAGACAAGGTAATTGAAAAGGACAGGAGAGTGGTCACATATACTATGTGTGGAGTCCAACAGTTTGGAAGTGGCTCTGGCATGGTTGCCTAGTTGAGATTAATCACATTTCTGCCAGCACTCAGTCAGGCTCCTGTGATGTCCCTTCCCTGGACATTCTCTTCTCCTATTTCGGTAACCAGTTTTAGGAAATCCTAGGACAACAAGCACCTCCTTTGGAGCTTTATTTACACAAACAGACAGCTCCTCCTGAACAAATGCCACTGTAATAATGACATCCAAACCATTTTCCAACATTTCACAATATGTTTAAACAGAAGAGATGCTGTCAGGCTGAAAAGCTGGTGTAAAAAATCAGCTCCACTTCTTTAGGTGACTGACTTTAACTCTTTTCTTTATACTTCTTGCCCTGCTTCCTCTCAGAATAAAGTTGTGGTGTAGCTGTCTCACATCCCCCAGCTACAGAGCCAGGGCAGAGTTTACCCAGGAATCCTTGAAGCTCTCACAGCTCAGGTGGGGATTTAGGTGAGGAAGCTCTCAACCTCATCCTCCTGCTAAACTGAGGAACTTTGCCATTGTGAGGATACCAAGCCAATATATCACAATTTTTGGGCCTCACAGAAAATTTATTTTTTTTGAAAAAGAATAAAACATCTTATTTTACTTCTAAAAAGAAACTGTAGTATCACCAGGAAAAGCAAGCAATTCCAAAAATCTTTCACTTGACTCTGCCATAGTGAGACAAACAACTTTATTCTTCTCCCACTAACATGCCCCTAACCTATCCCAGCTTCACAACTACTTTTTCTCCAACAGATGGTCTAAGTGATTAACATAACTTTGCTAAACTTGGAGAAAGTGTTCTCAACATGTATTTATTTAGTTTCAAAGGCCGATGCTTCTATTTCAGATATGAGAAATCACATTTACATGTTTAAAAGGTTACCACCCCCAACAGTATCAATAGGCCTAATAAAAGATCCAACCTACTTTCCCTATCAACCTTATCCAAGAAACTACCACTGAAAGAAGCGTTTCGGTACAGCTCTTCCCACTGAAACTGCTTATATGTATCTGTCAGCCTCTGTTCATATTTCAGTCAATAAACAATGAAACACTACAAGCAACAGCTTCCCCCTTGAAGCATACCAAGGCATTTGCTTGCTGTAGCATTTATTTGCTACCTGTACAGGCAAGATCATGTCATCCTCTTCTTATGCCAAGTGCTCAGGGAGGAAGAGATCAGCAGGAGCAGACCTTGCGCCTGCAAGCAAGAGACCTTGCTTTCAAGTTCTTTGTACAGTATTTATAAAGTATCGATGGAAGCTGTAGGTGGCAGCTGGTTAACATCCTATAACACCACTACAGAACGATTTTATCCAGAAGCTAAAGAGACCCTCATAATTAATTGAGGCTGCAGAAGGAATGCAGGCAGACCGACTAATTGCCTTTGATACTCTGGCTAAGACTCTTGCTGTTGAAATGCATGTTAGAGGATCTCCAGTGTTCATAAGCAGTCAGGATCTCTGTTTTGTATCTCCACTTAAGATGCATTTCTAAATACCCAACACAGCTCCCTCAGCCAGAGCCTTCACTCCATTTTGTATTGCAACAGCCTTTCCCTCGCACAACAGAGCCTTGCTCAGACCCACCATCTGCTTCTGACAATCCTAAGATTTATCTGTTACGTACTGACCAGCAGGAGAAACAAAGGGTGAATACTGAGGTAATGTAATGTCAGAATTGACACCACCAGCCCCACAAGTTGGACATTTACTTGGAAAGGATCAGAAAATCAGTCTTGCACTGAGAACCTTGTAAGGGTCAGGAAAGTGAGCACGAGGCAAGTGGAGCAGGCATATAAGGAAACCAAATCATATCTCTTCTGCAGAAGGAAAAAAAAGTAGTGTAATTTTAAACTTTCACACAGCATTGGCCAAAATCCCTGCTAAGGGTACTTCTGCAATAAATCAGCTTCTGATTTCTGCTTAACCTTGTGCCCTTTTAAATCTGTACATGGAAAACTTTCTGGTTAGAAAAAAGAAGTAAAAGGAAGGATCAAGTTAAAAAGTTCACCTGGTAAATATGCAAGAGGCTTAAAAACTACCAGCCTTTCCCCTGACTAATCTGCAGTGCAAATGTGAAGATGTTAATGATTTATTTCTCACTCCTCTGTACCAACTCCCTCTTGGTTTCTTTAAGACAGAAAAATGAATAATAATAATAATAATAAATGTATGTGCTCTTTTCAGTAACAACTCTGAGCTCTCACTTCTGATTTGGTATTAAAACATCAAAAACAAGCTTCCCAACCCCCATCCCACTGGGTGATCAATGATTCTTTACCACTTATAGAAGCTCTAAAGAGGCACCTAATACATTTATTATGTTACAGCCACCACCACAAATTCTTTCCAGAATGAAGTAATCCTCTCCATGTGACACTTAACGCCCCAGTAGGTGCTTCTGCAGTCAGGTTAATAACCTTCATATTGTGTAGGTGGCAGAAGATTAACTGTGAATATGTTGAATCCAAATTCATAGCATGGTACCTCCTCATGTTTGTTTCTAGGTCTTGCTGGCCTCTACCTAACTCTTGATAAATAAATGCTCAATCTTCTTGATTGAGCATTTAGGATCAAAGAGGGTCTTTTCATTTCCTCCCACTGCAACTCTAGTGGTCTAGTCTCACTTTAGTTTGTCTTCCTTGTTCAGCAGAAACAGCAAGCAAGCGAGTGAGACAGAGTAATTCCTCTCCCATAAGAAATTCATCTCTCAAACATTTACATCTGAGTTCTGTGTTTTATCCTCACTGCCTTTAGAACAAAATACCATGTCTTCAGGACATAAGAGCCTATTTTCAAACTTCAGTAGGCACCCAAACTCCTCTAAACTAATAAAATCCTCAATCCAAGATGGAAAAGTAAGCTCTGAGTACTACTTTGTATACTTAAAAAAAAAAAGCTAGGTGTTTTCTCTCTCCTGTGTTTCCATTCTGAAACAGCACACAGCAGATCTGCCAGCACAACTTGTTCCATCCAAGTCAGCAAACCCTCAGAGCAGCAGTCTCCCCTTTGAAACAAAGCAGGAAAAATTCTTTTTAGGTATCAGCAAGGCAGGGAGTAGAAGCAGCCACCTTGCTGTCGCAAGCAAGGCTAAGAGAAGCAACCCAGGTGTGCTGATGGAAAACATTTCCATCACACCTTTGCTCCAGCTTGTTCTCCTCAGGGCTGCTCTGTAGAGAGCCTTTTGTGCTGGTAACGTGTGACATCCTGAACCGGGCAGGGGAAACTGGGCTCATTCAGCACAATGGAGAAACAACAGGAGGTGGTTGGGGAGGAAAAGAAAAACGGGAAAAGAGAAGGCAGCAGGTCCTGAAATTCTGAAGTGCTTTGACCTAATGAGAAGAGGATTTTACAAATAGCAGCTATGAACCTGCTCAAGATCATAAACATCTGAATGGAAAACTTACTGCCAGGAACCACCTGCCACCACATGTACAGCTACCAGTTGCTCTTCCCCAAAGGAAATGGGAGTCTTGTATTTCAGGGACTCAGTCCTGTTTCCAAAATGAAACACAGCTGGTAACAAACAAAACCCCAAATATCCATGAATCACAAAGACATTAAGTGATATAAAGTTAGACTACCAGCTCTCTAGTTGACAGTGACCACTAAGGACAAATCCTTGCTTTGAGTAGGAAAGAGACTGCAAAAGCAGCCAGGGAATCATTTTTATTGGGTGCTGTCAGTTTTGAGCTGGATTAGACAGAATCCCTAATCCTTTTCCTTCATCCGCTCCAGTCAGGTCCTGGGCTGCCGCAGATATATTTTCAAGGAAGTCAAAAATGAGATCCAAGAGATGGAATTAGAACTTCCTCATCCTAGTCACATCCTCAGGATGCAAATTCACTGCCACCCCCAAGGTGGACCAGATGAGCACTGCTGTCAGACGCAGGCACAACAGCAGGACTCAGATGGGCTTGGAAAAACAAAGGCTTACTTAGGAAGGGAAGAAGGCTCTGCAAGAACCCTTCATTTTCTGATTTTTAGATGTTGAACAGACTTAAAATCCTGTCACACTTCAACCCCTTCCAAACAAAGCAAGTTGGAAGAAGAGGCTATTTGCTTGTTCTAGTGATTACTCTTTTTACCTCCAATCACAAGCCTGATATTTTCTAGCCGAAAGTTCTTCTCAAATTAAAACAAACATGCCAAAAACATTAGAGCTCTAATATGACAGGTTTTAGATTTAAAAATATTGACTTCACAGAAATTCCACAGGAGAGACTGTATCTTCCTAGACCTCAAAATAATTGGGAAGACTAATGCATTTAAGCAAAATGTGTCTTGCTGGCTCAAACTAAGCTGAATAATTAGCAGAGCTCCTACCCCAGGCTGGCTGGAGGCCTGGCTTCTCCTAGCTCAGACACTAACTATAGTCCCTCATTATTATTCACCACTGGCTCAGCACAGACAATACACACACTTTGCACTGTAAAAAAGCAAAAGAAGCTACTCTTCCTGCCTCAGTGGATTTATATTCTAAGGCCATCAATCTCATCCTGACACTTGGTACACGTGGCAATCAGCAGATGGATCATTGTCAAAGCACTGCATCCTTTTTACCTTTCTTACATTAAAGAGAACACAGGTATATTTGGTGACTCTTTTATGAAAACAAAGCTGATCAAAACATTTTGAATTTAAACCTTCTCAATCAAAATGAGAGAAAAAAAAACACTCCATGGTAATCTCTCCTGGTTTTTAAATCATGCTACTTGAAAAGCAGCTTTGAGGAAGATACTGTTCAAAGAATATTTGGAGCTAACAGAGCACAGCTTATGAGGAGCCAGCAGAGCTTGAAGCATTCTAATTCTTGCTTGGTAAGGAGGTGCTGGTTTTAATGCGATTGCACCAAAAGTAGAGACAGGAATCCCCTTGCAGGGCTGTCACCATGCACACCAAACTTGGTACATCTAGTTGCAAACGTATCTTAATTGGCTGGAATAAGATTAGGTAAATGGAAAGAAACGTTGCATTGACATAGACAGGGTAGTGACTTTAATGTGCCAAGCCTGTGCCATGTTGTACAGCAGCCTCATATTCAGTCAATACCCACCTGCTAGATCAGTCCCCCATGGTAGCTAGAAATTGCAGTGATTTGCTCCATTTTGTTGGCCACACTAGTGCCAAGCCATGCTGCAAAGGAAAACCTTGTGCTTCTTGGCCATAAAAAAGGATGAGGTAAAACCTTCACACAATAGATAGGAATAAACATAACTGGTGGGGTTTTTTTCCAAGCTGTTAAATCTGTAATAATGTGAACACCAGAATGGAAACAGAGGACGAATCTACACCTAGGGAAAGGCTCTAAACATTACTGAAAGGAAACCTGCATCAATACCCACTGAATGGAGCTGGAGGAAGCAGAGATCCACCCGTGTATGCAACCACAGCAGCTATGTTGCTACAATTTTCTCCAAAGCTTCCCTGGTTCTAACAGTCAGATCTGCCCCTTGTGGCTGTAATTTTTGGATGCCCAGGCCACAGCTACAAACATACATCAATATGGTGCTGGCAGAATGCAAATAACCCTGAACACAAAGCCTCTTTACTCCAGCATTTTTCCCATCCTCTGGGAATCATTCAGGTGTAGCTAACAGCTATGCTAAATAAACATGGCTGTAAAACCCCATGTATTCCTCAGTTTCTAAGGCATGACATCTAATAACTTTACTTCATTGAGAGCAGAAAGGGATAGCAGGGTAACCAAAAGGAAAGCATCCTGCAAAGCAAGATTTCTATCACTCTTTGTTAAGATACCAAGTATGAGGGAGAGTCACAGGTCTGAATGAAACCCACTGGAAAACCTGAAGTTTTTACTCTCTCACAAAACACTGGATTTACTCCATGGGCCAGTTCATCCTTTCTCTCATCTCTTTTGTCCCATATGTTGCCCCTGGCTTTGAAAGACTGTGCAACTCCTCTTGTAGCTTTATGCCACTTCACCCCACCACGCTTAGGTACAACTGAGTTGAGTTTGGAGCCTCCCCTCCTAGCACAAGCATCATGGGTGCTGCCAGGCACTTTAGAGAGGCTGTGGAGAGTAGATGTTATCCCCATCAGCATCTTCTGAATGCTGGAGAGGAGTCTGTCCTTGGGAGCCTCCGGGCAGCTGACTGAAGTGGGCAGCCACATCAGTGTGACACAGGATCAGTCTGAACTTGTAAATTTAAAAGGTAAAAAGAGACATAGCCCAGCCCCATCACGCTCCACAGGGGCAGTGAGCTCACAATGGGGAGACAGGCAATAGTTGGGCAGGTACACACTGGATTCCCTATTTCTAGCCTCCTCAAGGCAGAAGAAGAGACTTCTGGGCCTCTGCCACTCACATACCTCCACAGGGGAAATACTGGTGGTGCTGCCTGAGCCCATCCGCAGTCCAGTGAGACAGGGCAGCCATCAGCAGAGTCATCAACCCAGAATAGAGTTGAATCTAAAGCCCAGAAGTTTTAAAAGATGAGGTCTAAAATGTGACATTCACATTCAAATTGTGAATTCAGGTTTACATTTGGGTA
The DNA here is from genome assembly GCA_035583185.1 of Anabacerthia variegaticeps. Taxonomy (NCBI): domain Eukaryota; kingdom Metazoa; phylum Chordata; class Aves; order Passeriformes; family Furnariidae; genus Anabacerthia; species Anabacerthia variegaticeps. The sequence goes on along the minus strand of JAWWEW010000165.1, from coordinate 22,292,445 downwards.
CACACACTGGACAGCATACACATACAAGTCTCTGGACTGCCAAGTACTGCACAGAGGCGATGGGGGACAGGCCAATTGCTGCTGGCCAGGTTCCATCCCTGGGGCCTCAAGCCCCAGCTCTGACGTAGGGTTCCATTGTGAACGAGTGATCTCAGGGGAAATGCTCATATCCGCGCAAACATCCCTTTTGAAAATCTGAACCAATAAATAAGTCCTTGCACATTTCTTCCTTTGGGGATTTTAAGGAGTTGCAGGACCATGCTGAAGAGCTGATGTCTGCCATAACTGGGAGAAGTTGGATGTCCGCCTCCTCTGTGTGTTTGCGTGCATAATTTTACATAATTCATGTCCTGATGCATAATGCTGTCATTTCCCGCCCTGACTTCTGGTTTGCTTGGCTCAGCTCAGTGAGTTGGAGGATTTTTTGTTACCCTCAAATAAAAAGGAGGCTTGTCCTCTGCGTACACTCAGTGCAGGGACCTCGCCCTCCTTTTCAATGTAAATTTCTCATAGCAAAGGTGGCCAGAAATGAGCATGCAATACAGAACACAGGTTGGATTTTCTGCTTGCTGACTTCAGTTTCACAACCCCGTGGCTCCATTTGCTTCGGTGGTGTCACTCCTTGTTTATAAGGGATGGAAAAATCAGGTCTCCGGTGTGCAACTCAGGCAGAACACTGTAAGTGTTTTCCTGTAAAGTGGTTCAGTCATACTCTCAGAAAATAACTAGAGACAAGAGTGATTTTATAAGCTTAGAGGAAAGCGTCTCAGGCAAAACACAATGGTGTGGGTTGTGAAAGGCATAAAACACCATCTATGCCCTTTACCCTAGGCTTGATGTAGCAATCTCTGATTGCTGACATCTGTTGACTTTAGTAGACTTTCTAATTCTGTTTTTAAAACAGCTAAAAATGAGTAAATGAGTAAACCATCCTGTTAAACCATCCATTAGTAAACCCTAATTTCCATGCCCATTAAATATGAAACCCTTTCCAGTCTACTCCAGCAGCTGCAAGCATCCTTCTGAAAGTTTCTGAGATGCCTGTTGGCTGGCTGCACAGCAAGCCACAAAAGCCTCTAAGGATGCCTGTCTTACTCTCTGCAGAAGTAAAGACAGAGATTAGATTTGTCAAATGGGGATAAGAAGTTAACAGGGCCAATAAGGTTAGACTTGCCAAGCAATTCAGCAAACAATTCTGGAAAGAACTATTAGATCTAGGCTAACTAAGTATGATAAATGCTGACTTTAACCCAATTACTTACAATGATTTTAGATGTCTGGGAAGAACTGACCTGAGTGCTACAGCATTATAATCAATGAACATGCATGAAACTGGGCAGGCTCCTTTCCTCACTCCACCTCCCAAAGAAATAGAAATTCAAACTGCACAGTTTTTGGCATAAAAAGTCTCTGAATTTTTCTAAGCCTAAAAACTTTGTCTTGGTTCTAGACAGGTTTTAGCAGCAGGGAAATAAAGATCAGTTCCTTTTTTTTGTTTGTTTGGTTTTTAGTTTCAGAAAATAAACTCTTCTCAGATTTTCAGGGTCTTATGCAAGTTAGAAATTAATAGAGATGTATGCTTGGTCTCCACTTGGACTGAAGAAAGCCTTTTCCATCTAAAAATGTCATCAATTGGAATAGTCAAAAGAAAATATTTGTCTTAGAGAAATGCTCCATTTCTTTTACTCTAACCTATAATACAAAGACCCTAAGGTCATTTTCTACTCCAGCTAGTGCCTCTTTGCTTTCTGTGCCTTGGCACCATCACTCAGTAAGAGGTCTGTGGCTCACTTAAGTCATACAGGCTTAATGCAAAGATCAAGGGGTTTTTGAAACCAAGACCATTTCCCTCAGATTTATAGAGCTCCGGATGGGAAAAATATCTTGGTCTCTTAGCTGCTCACCACTGCATGACATTTAATAATAGCAAAGACAACAACTGTAGGTTAGGCCAGAGAGCTTCTCAGTCAAGTTGCCTTTGATGTACATGGCTTCAATAATAAACTCACTTGCTGTTCATGTTTTCATGCTGAGGCCTTATCCAGGAGGAATACTGTCTGGTTTTTTCCAAAGCATCTTTCATTTATGTCATGAAACATATCAACCTATTTTTTTCCTCATCCAATTTAATTTGTGGCCCTGGCTTATCCTAGCACCAAAATATTTCTTCGGTATTTTGTTAAAGAGCACAGATACATTCACAGGTGCTTCAAACTATTTTGCACAGGGAAGGTTTTGGAGAAATTGCTTGGAGAAGTTTAAAAGAAATTAATGCTATTTTATTATTAGGACTCATAGAACATAAATACAGCTATCAGACATTTTTCCTTTTTCAAAAAATTCTGTACATTAGGAAAAGCCTTGAAGCTACCACAAGCTGGCAAACTCCAGACCCAAGGATTGTTTCGTAGAAAAGAGTATGAAAATATTTTTGTTGCATGAATTCCCAGCTACAGTATTCCTGAATTATGCTGGATGCCTAAAACAGACCTGAATGTAAATAGAATACACTAGCATGGTGCATTAGATTATTAGATATAAAATATATGGAAGAGAATTTTGCTTCAAGACTGTGTACTCCCTGACTACTCCAGGATCATGGCATCTTACGTGTATTCTCTCTTTGAAATGCTTTTACAAGCCAGGGAAACTCTAGACAGTACAGAGAGCATCTGAGCAGAGCTCAGAGGCATCACTCTGCCCAGAAATCCATGCACTTGCACTCATGCTGGACTCTGTGGGCTGCAACAAAACTCCACATGCTTGGTCCATGTGTACCCAGGGTAGTGTCTGCCAGCAGCCCCACTAAGGAGCCTCTTGGAGGCAGTTCTTTATTAGCAGCAGCACAACTCTGTGTTTTTAAGTCTAAATGACTTTCAGGCTAAGCTAGCATGCAACTGGTAGCAAGCAAAATTCCTCCAAGTCAGCTGTGATAGACCCTAAGCAAACACTACGCTTCTTGGAGTGTGCAAATACACAGGCTCAATTGAGGACCACCCATGTGAGATAAGCAGAGTTTAAGAACCTAATGACATGCATTTTTTCCTGAAGGAAAAAAATTAAGGAATTTTGGCTAGCAAGCAGGTGAGGGAAGGAGAACTTTGGATAGATGACATTAGTTGATTTAGAAGTCTTTGTATTTTAGTCATAGTCAGAAATTTACCTGCTACAGAATCATAGAATATAGTGATTTGGAAGGGACCTCTCATGATCATTGAGTCCAACTCCCAAAGACCACCAGGGCAAAAATGGCAGACTGGAAAAAGAAGTAAGTGTGAAATAGCAGTAGCTAGAAGAATTATCTAGGAATAAACTATGCAGATGCACAAGTGATGCATTATTTCCAGGAAGAGGGGTGGGCATTAAGAATGGTGTGGGAATGACACCATGTGAAGTGATGAGTCAGCAAATAATCAGTTAAAACATCTAGCTTTAGCTGTGAGGCACTGGCCTTCCGGAAATCATACTTGGTGCAGAGCCTAATACTCTGCAGCTGCTCCCTTCCACCATAAACTCCAGAGCACCAACTTTGACCAAAAAGGCTGGGCCAGACACAGCAGAGTCCTATGAAAGTCCTAGAAAGATTTCTGTGAGAAATAAGCCAAATAAGGTATGCAGCTACTCCTTTATTCTCCAATTTACCCAATGACATGAACACTGCTAGCACTTGCTGGGAACCAGTGCAACACTGCGATTACTTCTGTTCTTTAAACAAAGCTCTGCTAGGCTTGCGTGATTAGATGCTTTGAACGAAGAAGCAGGTGGACTAATTTTATTTGGCAAGGATTCAGATCTGGCAGTACCTCGAGGGACAACAAACCCAAGCAATGTGTAAGGGTTTAACAACACTCAGTCCAAACCAAATTATAAAGACCACAGAATGGTGTGAATCGAGGAGCCTACATTAGGCAACAGATGTGCGAGGGGCTCCCCTGCTAGGGCAGAGGCAGGCAGAAGCAGGTCCTCAGAGGAGGGACGAGGGCAGTGAAAGCTGTGCTGGCCAACTCTGCCCCAGCCATCAGGATAACAAACCCAGCCTGCCACATGTGCAGTTGGCACTGGTAGGCAGTAAAGTACAACTGATTTAAGCTGTCAAAAGCAATCTCTTTATGGGCACAAGCAAAAAATCATCTCTGGGAAGCTTAGCTGAAAACATCAAATAAAGTTGATAACCACCGAAGTGTTGAATTTATCCATGTAGACAGAAGAAGGAATAAAGAGAACAGAAATTAAGCTGCCTCTAACCCTGCTTATTGTCAGTTAGAGCATTTGATGGCTCACTCAACAAAGGGCTAAATACCCTTCTGCCCTAGCCCTAAATTCCCACACGAGGTACAACATTTCTTCGGAACTTTCAACTGTTCTAACTTCAACCGTTGCTGACAGCTATTTCTGCTCCATGGATTGCACCCACAGGAGAAGTTTACTTTGACGAAGAAGTACTCAAACCCAGAAAAGTCATTCTGAGGCTGTTTGGCCTTCTCCAATCTGCAACTTCTTTTGCTGAACTCTTCAAGGCATTGAAGAAGACACTGACAGGAAAGTAAGGAGAACTACATTTACGAGAATTCCTTGTAAGTACCAGTCCCTGAAAAATAGGCTGGGATACTGCTGGAAAGCAGAGAAGAGTGCCTTGGGTATATTCCTTTCTCAAAGGATTAGAATAATTCTCTTTTTATTCCACATGAAGATTTACACTGAGCTTTAATTCCCTGCAAAGGAGCAGAGACTACTCCATAAGGGATGGACATGGAAACTATGCAGACAAGACTGCTGTTGGGTTAACATTTACTTTAACTCTAATTTTCTGGTGACACATACAACTGTTTGAAAATAATAAAGGTTGTCAAAATATTTTTCATAATAAACTCCCACACACAGCACATTTACAAGACCAGCACAGTTTCCTACCCAGCTGGTGCACTAGCTGCTACCAGGATATTATCTGATTACTAAGATGCCATCGCAGCTTGTGTGGGAGCTTGCCTTCTCACCACAGGCTGAAGCATTCCCTCTCCTTGTCCTTACATTGTTGACTCCCTTAACATGCACAGTGTCCTGCATCCTCACAAGTGGTGACATTTGGGAAGCAGAGGATTTCTCACGTAAGGGTAAATACAGATCCCAAAGTATAAACTAAACAAAGGAAGGGAAAGACAGTATAGCTCTGTAATACAGACACATGTAATGCCTCTGGGCAGGCTGGGAAGTACAACAGCAAGTTACAACTTTCCTGCTTTACTCCACACTGACGTGGTTACATGTGCAGGTGGCAAGGATATGGGGAATTTCCATTTTTCCTAAACATCAGCAGCAAGACAGAAAGAAAGACTCTAAGATGCACTTTCAATTTGAGAATGGCAGATTCATTCTCACCAAGCAAGCTACACATCCTCTCTCTGGCTTGAGATACAAGCTCTGGAACAAAGATCTTGATGCTTTTTATTTCAGACCTTCATTTAATGCCCTAGTAATGCTTCTTCCCTGATTCCCGTCCCCCTTCCCTCCCCCCCCTTTTTTTTTTTTTATTAATTGGAGATATAAAAAGAGAAGCAAACAAAAAAGTCCTCAAAAACCCATAACAGGGTGAGGCGCCTATGCTCTCTGCCATAATAACATTCGCTAATTAAAACACAAAGCAGCCAGGGCTACAGAATTAATGGACATGGTTTCCTCTTTTCAAGTCTTGCCCGCTGACAGATCGCCTCATTCCTTCCTTACTCTTGAACCTCTCAGAAAAAAAAAAATAATCCAGTTTGCTTATCTTACAGTGTGGGGTTGTCATGGAAACCGCATCCCCCTGTGAGATGCTCTGTCATAACATTTCAGCACTGTATGGAAGGCTTAAAGACACAGCATCCTCTGCTTTGAGGGCTCCTGAGCCAGACAGTCTTTGCAGATGAGCAGCTGACAAACCTAGAGGAAGTCTAAAGTTGGCAGGGAGAGATAGAGAAGTAACAGTAGACATATTCAGTTACTCAGTTCTTTGCAAAAATCCTCTTATTACATTGGTAATTAATATTGACCAACAAGTGCTTCAGTTTGGTGTAAGACATTTTGCTCTTTGGAAAATCTGTCTCCCAACAGCCTGTTGAAAGAAAGAGTGCTGGCACCAAAACATAACCCCATCATTCTACCATGGGGTAGCACAAAGCACCTCTTTAGTAAGGGTTTTATGTCAGATTAGTCTTTGAGCCCTATTTTCCTCAGTCCTTTTGTAAAAAAGGAGGGGAAAAGTAGCAAGCACAATAATTGCACATAATGGGAACCGGCCTCCTATAGCCTGCTCCTTAATTACAGAGATGGCTTCCAGGCTGTAATCACTAGGGGTCCAGATGGAAGTTCTCCAAGCTCTTTGAGGGACAGAATGTGTCAGTTATTAATTAAACATATGAGGCAATTAGCCTCAAAACTTCGTAGTAAATCACTACAGCTGTGTTACTTTCACTTTTTCCTTTGGTGAGTGCAAGTCAAATGCACAGTGCATTCCCAGGGGGGTCACAAGGACTGCAGCCAAAAAGCATTCCCAAACAAGACTTTTGTTGTTGGGTAGAAAAAAGTATCTGCAGAAAGCTTGTTTTCAGAAGTCAGCTACTTCAGAGTCACATCCCTCTCGAGAGACGATGGATTCTGTGTATGCTAGCTATTCACCACTCAAGCTGCCGGGTGTAGAAAGCATCTGAACTCTCTCTGCTACCCCAAAACAGCAGCCTAAAGTTACTCTGGTACATCAGCAGAATGAAACCATTCCCGTGATTGACACGGTACATATTCCAGCATCAGCTGTCATCTGTTATTAACTGTTTTGAAGCTTGTCAAGATTCTATCTTGGTCGACTCTGGGATATGTAGGACCCCATTGCTGATTGGTCAAACATTTGAGAATGAGATGCTGTATTGCAATTCTTTGTCTATCTCCAAGTTCAGAAACCAGATCAAACCCACAGCAGTTGTTAAAATCCAGTTAGTGATTTATTCCAGTATTTGTATTCACAGACAAAAACTCTCTCAGTCACATCCAGGCAGCCTGACGTCAGTGCATTGTTAGTCTGTGTTTTACTCTGTGGTTCAGTGCCACAGTTGGAGATTCTATCATCTACAAAAACCTCAGTTAGTTTCCCTACACTTTTCTCACATGTAGATGACAAATGATGCAATAAGTCATAATTCACAATCGTAAGAACTGGATGGTGGCCTCAACCCTGTTTTTCTCTAACATATAAAGAACTTCAACCCCTTCCTTAAACATTTTAGCATTTTTGGAGAAAACACTTTGAGTAAACTCATAGGAAAAAATAGAAAAGCTCTCCCTGATACTTAGCAAAACACCACAAGAGGAGTCGGGGAGGCTCCTTTGGCATCAGCAGCCAATGGATTCTCAAGAAGAATCAGATATGTTGGGTCCACCAGCAACAAACAATGATTCCTTACACAGTTCATAGAACACATCAGCCTGATGGAGACCTTACCCTCAGGAACTAAATCACTTGCCACCATCCCAGAAATGGACAAGAAGGAACTTTCAGCAGGCGCCAGTTTTAAGCTGGATTTTAAATTGGGTGTAGGAAGTCAATCATTGTACAGCCATGCCCAGAGTAATCAGAATGTTACAGCAGAGACAGTATTTTCATTTTCCCTATCCAAAAAGAATTTCATATGAAACTTAAAAAATGAAAGTAATTTAACCACCCTAGTGCATTTAAACCTTTAGGGTCTTTGACATTCATGAAAGCAGGAAAGTTGTTCTGTATACAGAGCATTACCCAAGAGTAACCTGATAAAAAAAACAAGCCTCAAAATCATCCCAAACATCAAAAGAATAATCTCTAATTAAATATGCTGGGGATTTTGTCAGCCTATTACCAAGGTCTTGATGATCTTCTGTGATTTCCCAGGGGTCAGGCAGGAATAAAGACATTAAACATTCTGTGTGTACTTGGAAGAAAAGAGGAAGAACTGACACAAATTGCTTCAAATTCCTCTTAAGATCCAGGACTTTGTACTTACAAAAAGATGGAACTTCAACTTGGTTAACTCAGGACATATTGTCACTGCCAAACAAACCCCAAGAACATTGTAGCCAAGGAACTTCTGTTCTCTGGGGTGACTGGCAAGGTGCTATACCATTTTGTGATGCACAGGCACACTGCTTTTGTCCTTCAGAGCTTTATTTTTTCCGTAATGGTTCTGGACCTCTCTGCCTAATTGCACACACTTCATCTATGAAGAGAGATTTATAATGGAACATAATTTTGAGGGATTAACTTTGACACTGCTACATGGCCCATGCAGAAGTGACAGCAAAAAATTTATAGTAGCTGTTGCTCCTGCCAAAGAATAAGAGAGAAGCTTATTACACAGGCAATCAAACTCCCAAATTAGTGCTGATTTTCACCCCATGCCACTTTACTGCTGTTGATGATGGGAAGTAGAAGCAAATACGAAGCAAAAAGTCATCAGGAAACTAGCTGTCAATTTTTATTATTGAATGGGGTGACCAATTCAGGTACAAATCTCAAAGGCAGTGAGAACTGAAGACAGACCACAAAAATAACTGGAGCAATAATGTGCTGATCAGGGTCCTTACTGAAAGGTTCTCAGGGAACATCTAGTCTAGTGTGTCTAATTCAGAAGGCTGGGAGAGCATAAGTCTTCTCCCTTCCTCCCTGCTACTGAAGAATTCTCCTAGAAGTCTTGTCCAAGGCAAGGATGAATGCTTTTGGGAGCCACAGCAACATTCTACTGGTGCTACTGTCTCTGGGAATATACATAGCTATAGCACAAGTAGTGCTTCCTAACCCACAAGGCAGGCCTACTCCCCATCTCCTGTGACACCCCCCAGCAATATGAGAGCACTTCCAGCATTTTGGGGCCATCAGTGGGGACTGTCCCAGCCCCAGCTAGATCTTAACTGGAGACTTTTAGATATGTCATGTAACCCATAGGGACTCCAGTACTAACTGTAATGGTAGCCATCATGCTTCCACTTACAAAAAGATATAGGTAGGAGGACAGGTTTCCATCTAGACTTTCTCTACCACAAGTCTCTTGGAACAGATCATAAGTAGACAGGACATTCACTAGGAACAAACTGTGAAGTGTGGGGCTTAAAATTGCCATTGCTGTGATTCGTTACCAGTGTGATACCACTAACAGACCTAAATCACCCCAAGCAATGGAAGAGAAATAATCTGGAAAAACAAGATAAACTGGACTCCTTCCTAGTATTCAACAGAAGAAAGGAGGATTGTTTAGGATCTGTCATCTGAGAAACACCCAAAGGCACAAGCCAACCTTAAATATATACAACATGATGTGCTTAATAGAAAACAAGGCTAGAAACTGCTCTGGAAAGGCCATGACATGTTGTAACTGGAAAGTTCACAGTGATCACGTTTAGCCTCACACCAAAAGCATCCTGACTCTCCAGATCACCTGAACACTTTATTGTTCCATGTGCTTTCCCATGTGCTGCCAATGCCTCCTTGCAATTAGTTAAAAACTTATTTCCTTTCTCCTTTTATGCCTTATAGGTAAGAGACAACTCCTCTGACGGAAGCATCTTGTAGGACTCAAGTGCCCATTTACACAAAATAATTCTTCCTGAAGTTTTCTTTCAAAAGCAGGCTAATGCCTTTCCTCAGCTCTCACTGAAATCAGCTGTATTTCTTCTACCAAGTTGCAAGCTAGAGCAATCTTAACTGAGATGGTGTGTATATGCATAAAGTTTGTCCACAGTTTTCACAGATCCTCTCAGGATTAATCCAACCAAATAAAGATTGTTATCATAGATAATTGAAGATCCATAAAAAGTGAGACAAATCTCCTTGCAACATGTCTAAGAGTTTACTTGCAAAATACTTCTTATTCTTTTATTTTCCATTATTTGATACTGTGCTTCCCACATGGATTAGTTGTTGGCCTCAACGATAAAACTCTCTATGCAGTCTCTCTTAAAACTACTATTTAGCAAGACTTGTTACCTCTTTTCACACTATACTTGGCCATTCTTATAGCTGAGTAGAACTAGTTTATGGTGAACACTCAATTATCTCAACATCCCCAGCTGCTACTGAAAGGCAGCATGGCAGTTGGAGACATCAAGGGAGAGACTTGCCCTTAGATCAACTCCCATACAGGAATGCCTTGGTCACATAACACATTCCTGAGCATGGCAAGACCAGCCTGACAGTCTGGGCCTGACAGCTCTGTGACATCCCTTCTGTTCGCTTGCTAATCAGAGTCTAGAAAAGCTTTTTATGGTAGCTGGCAGAAGCCATAACAGTAACTTGAGATAAGCTCGTGCTACACTTACTTTGCTAGTGTTTGGTTTAATGGAGCACTGCAATAAATTTTCAAGGTAGACCCAGCTCACCAGAGAATGCTCAGATTAGACAGGGACAGGTACCTTTAAGAACTCAAAGACTTACCTGGCAGTTTTGCTAAAGAGTAATTGTGATTCACCACTCTGCAAATCAGTAGGTCACTCTGAAGTACAGCATGAGGGGACTACTAGACAGATATTTAGAATTATGGCTTCAAAATGTTATTATGCACTGAATAAGCAGTACCATGCGTGACAAATGAGAGGGGAGCATTAAACCGGGCAGATGAAGCCATGAGCTGAGGGAGGTAAAGCAACAAATACATGGTTGTATCATGTACTGCAGGCACTGCACAGGGCTAACACTGCGGAAAGGGAGCAGGCAGAGACTGCAGCTCAGTAGCCTCTCCAGAAGAATCTTCTCCCAGCCTCCAAAAGCGTGCTTTTCATAAATCATCCAACAGCTTCTTAATGTACAATTTCACCATCAACACCACAACACAGGGAGTGATGCACCCAGTCAGGGATGGCTCTGAAGTGCTACACCAGCAGAAGCAGCTTGGTAAATTACAACACTCTCCTCAGTACCATTACAGAAAAAGAACTGCTGGAGACAAGATTCTGGAATATGAATGGCTCACAAAAAAGTGAACACCACATAGTAATCTCTATAACAAAGCACATTTACTGTTTGTATCTCTGTGGTGTCTGATAGCATGAGAGCCCATTAAAGGGCCAAAGGGTGGCAAAAACATGGTTCAAGTGTAAAAACAATACATAACCACAACAAAAACCACAAGAAGCCACACATGTAATGGAGAAGAGGTAAAAAAAATAAACTCCTGTGCACAAGGGAAAAAATCATACAAAGGGGCCTTCAAGACCACAAGCTCTACTGCTGTACATTCACATCTGTGGCATGTACAGCAGGGCCAAATCAAATACACCACAACTAGGTCCGAGTAAGGTGACATTGCAACGCTGTGTGGAGATGCAAAATCAAATTCTAGCAGCAGGGTGGCCACACCGTCCTACATATCTAAGACCCTGTTTACTGGTTGCCCTGATGTAGTTGCCTTACTTCCAGTTCCAAAAGCACTCTTCTAAACACTGTCTCTGGCATCTCTTCATTACAGTACAGGAAAATACTTTTAAATAGCTTTTCTATTCTGTTTCTCTTCCTCTCTTTCTGCAAGTGTGTTTCCCTCTTTGTAAAACGGAGAGCAACATCAGTTAAGTCATCCAGCAAATGGAAGTGGCTATCGTTCTGGCTAAAAGGGACACTACAGCCGTGAAGCTACCACAACAACTAGTGATTTGAAGTCTAGTGGAACAGGAAGCAGCAAACTATGCAATAAAAGTTTTAGAGAATATCCACACTAATGTGGATATTAGTGTGGATATCCACACTAATGTGTGCACACCAAGCACACATTAGGCTAGAAGAAGCTGTGGCCATACCAAATTCAATGTCCCCAAGATGACTTTTACATGTATCTGAAAGAACCTGCTTCATTTGACACCTTTTAAGCCTGATGGAATCAGGCAGTCTCAGCAGTTCTCACATACAAAGCATGCAAGTTCAGCAGCTATGAGCACTCTCTTCAGTGGGATGCCCTTGCTCTTTAAGCTTGCTTTAGGTATCACACCCAAAACTATAGAACTTAATTAAGCTATCCAGGAATTCAGGTCTGATTGAGCCAGACAACATCTCTACAGCAGCAACACCACCAAGGGCAGGATCATGTTTTGGTTTTCATATAGGGCTGGTGATAAGAACTGGTAAACCACATGAGAACTCAGGAGCAGTCACTAGCAGTGCTGGCTCTGGCACAGACCTCCTTATCTAACACTGCTTTGGCAACTCCCATGGCAGCCCACAGTACCTCTGTGTCTCAGCTTTCTCGCCCATGTAACAGGGGGAGCACACAGCATTTCTGTATCTCACTGGAGTGCTGCATTACCTATGGCTTGCCTGCTGCTACAAAGAGACCAAACAGTACATTTCCTCAGGTAAGCACATCAAGAGACAAATTCTAGTCCAAACTTGAAGGATATATGAAAAGTTAATATCTTTGAGCCTCCTTTATACCCACCAGCAAAATCCACCCACCCTTGTAATTTGCTTTGAAATAAGGGGAAAAGCACTAATTGTTCAGAATTATTTGCTGGCTGGAACACCTAAGAGTATGCATTCTCTGCAGACATGAACTTGCTCTGTCCCAGAGCTTGGGAAAGTACCAGTTTCACTGGTGCAAAGCACTATCTTTCAAAAGCCTCACCACAGCATGCATGACACAAACTTGCCTGACCAAACTTAGACTTTAAACCAGAACAAATATATTACTGTAAAATGCACAAGACATGTCTGAGCAAGTTATTTCCAGATGATTTTCCCGTGAACCTCTCACAAAACTGAAGTTTATGTTAAATATACACTGAGGATTTTCTCTTTCTTTTGGGGCAATCAACATCTGAGTTCCTCTGCCCCAGGAGGTACTGGCACAATCTACTCTGATTAGACTCAGAAGGGGGAACAAACAGACAATTACCCTGATAACAATCTTATCTGAAGACAGAAATGAGATTAGTGGCCTAACTGCAGTGATTCTTCCCCAGATACACTGTTAAAAGGACTGACTAACCCAGCATAGGACAGAGAAGGAATTTCCCTATGGAGCCTGTTGGCAAGTAAAGTGAAGTGCAATTCTTCCCCTGGTCCTTTTCCAGTAGAGAAAAGTGGCCACGAACAACACATGTTCCAGGTTAGATGTCTTCCTGATAATGGAGCAGATGGGCAATTTCTTCTTCTAGTTTTCCACTAGAAGAAATCACAGAATCCTATAAGCAAAAGGCAATGAGAAAGATGGGCTGGGACCCTTCCCTGTCAATAGGGAACATCTCCATTCTGCTTGCCCCCCTATTATTTCATTTTTGCAAGTCTACTGTCAAAATTCTCCGATGGCAGAACACATATTAGCTTTCCATGAACTTAATGACCAGTATTATTGCAAAGTCCTCCTTAAACAGTTCTGATCTTACTTCTCTAAATTTGTCCCATTCTTTTTAGTTACTCCCTTTACAATAGCCAAGTTAAGTCCTCTGCCCTGGGTGTTTACAGCCTTCATATCTCTGGAACGATGTCCAGTAACAGACAGGGCAACATGAAGGGATATTAACAGAACTTCTCCAAGATCAGGATCCCTAATAAGTCTGCACTTTAATCTCTCAAAGACAGGATAATTAATACAGTAACAGGACAGAAGCCAAACTGCTCAGAAGGTTACTTACACCATTCCTACACCAACAGGTTCACACAGGGGTCTTATAAGTATTCCCTGTAATGGACACTCAGACCAGTTTTGCGGTGCCAATTTTGTTTGTGATAAATCCAGATGCTGTAGACTCTGCTCTGCAGCTGTGGGAATGTGTGGATGTAGGGGAAGGGGGCATCTTCAGCAACTGAGCTACAAATTTTGTATCTCCAATACTGTTTCATGAACTTTTTCCATTGCCCAATTGCAGTAAGAGGACAAAGACTAACAAAACACAGATTCACCAGAAATGCTATGCCCAAAAGGAGTAACAATTTCAACAGTCTGGATAAATCAAGCTGATGGCAATTTGAAAACTGATAAAAGTGCTAGCAAAAAGGCAGAGGGGTAAATTTTGTTCCTGCAGTATGGATAGCATCGTGTTTCAGTGTTTGCAGTTTTCTTCACACATCTACTTAGACTAAGATGAATAACCTTATAAAAATACATAAGTAAGCAGCAGAAGAAATGGGCCAACTGCTATACCTCTGCTTGGCTGATCTGAATCCACAGCATTTATTTAGTTATAATCCTTCATATAGGAAGTTTATTTATATAGAAAGGGATTTCTGGAATTCTGCAGGATTAGTCAATCTACAGCATTCTCAGTGCATGAATTTTAGCATCAGAATTACACTGCCTGGATATTCAATGCCTAGAGTAAATATTTGGGCTGATGAAGGTTAAACAGATTAGTCAAGATGAATCCAGGGTTCTCTGCTTATTTACACAGAAGCTTAAATATTGCTGCTCTTCATTTAAGAAGCCTAGTTTAAAAGAGAAACCCACAAAAGCAACAAACAAAACATACTTACACAACCTGAAGTGAGACAGCACCAAGATTTCTATCATCTTCAGCCTAGGTATGCATGTGACAAAGCCACACACTGAATCACAAATCTCACACTCCTTGGCCTCCTTATGGGAAGCATGCAGAGGAAACAACAGCTTTAGCACAAGCTTGCTGCTGGAGTTTCAGCTGCACTAGGGAAATGGGATAAACAACCCCCCTCCCCGTTCTATTCAAAAACAAGAGGAAAATAATTGGTGTGAAAACCATTTGCGGTTCAGTTACACTTTTGAGACGTGAAGAGGCAGTTATGCACAAGGCTGCCTGAGACCTGATCACGTCCATAAGTCCTACTGTGGAGAGGATTTCCAAATGCACCCAGCAATGCCACACATCATCTTTCATCAAAATCAGCAATAAATTCCCCTCCATAGGCAGAGCTGTGTTAAACTAGATCCAATTCCTAAGCCCACCTGCTGTATCCTCCAAGCTTGGAGGGACATTTTTCTGTGGCAGGTCAAGTGCCTGATTCAAACCCCTCCACTGCCAATAGGTTTTGGATCAGTTGGTTAAGGGCCAGCACTTAAGCATTAGAGCCAGAAAGCAAAACTTTGATTTCACTCTTTGATACATGTACATTAAGTTTGAAAGCAAAAGAATAAACCAGGTATGCCAACAGATACACAACTAGCAGAATCTAATAGGCTGGGGAGTAGCAGGCAGGCATTAACTCACAGTTCTGTCCATTTGTTCAATTTCAGAAAAAATTATTTATTTAAAGGAACAAACATTAAACTGCTTTCTATTAAGGTATGAGGAAAGAAACACTTGTCTGCAGAAAACTACTCCCACTTGCTGGCCTTCCACCCTTCACTACTGCACACCACCCAGCCTGACTGAGGTTGTATTTTGTTTACCAAGCTCAAGAAAATTTGCCAACAAATTTCAGACACTTTGGCAGAAGAAAAAGTGCCTTGCCTCCAATCCACGTTTACTCTGAACAGATGTAACATTCCTAAGACGCTCTCAGCTGACTGCCTTTGAAGTCTGAATAAAGGGGGGGAGAAGAAAAAACCCCTCGACCTTGAAAGCTACATTTCTTCCCTTAAAAGAAGTCTCTAGGGAACTCTTGTGTGAAATAAAAAGCAAATTCTCCAGATCCTTATCTCATGCTATTTTTGAGAAGCTTTTCTTTTGTTCCTTTGCTTTTGTCATATTTTGGATTAAAGGACTTTCACAGACAAGGCACACGTGCAAGTTGGCCATTCACCATTTGTGCCCCCCATGCCACGCCGGGGCAGCTCCTCCCACTTCACTGTTTCCTTTTCAGGAAAAGCACAGCCCAGCCTCAGAACCAAGCATGACAAGAAACATTTTACGACAAGCAGCTTGCAAAGAGGAGTTTTTCAAAGGTAAAGCATTGACCCAAAGTGAATTCCCACCCACAAGCACTCCCACAGCCAGTCCCGCCCTGTGATGGGTCGGGGTCTGGACAGCACTTAGATAGCACATAGACAGCCCTCGGAGCCACACTGTAACCTCTCACACGGCCGCGGCTGAAAATACCATTATTTCATCAGACACAGCTTACACTTACCCCAAAATTGTCAGTGGGGGCTAAGTTAATTTAAACATGGCAAAAAGGGACTGTTTTTCCTGTTTTGCTTCTCTGTTCTGCTATGTCCTCGGCGCTCCTCTCCTCCTCTCTCAAGCTCAGCTCCTCCTCTGTTAGCCTGCCCTATTAACCTTCTCCATATCCCACCCACCCAAATTTGCACATTATTAAGCATCCAGAGCCTTTTGTTCACATCCTTAAACAAAAGCATGGCTACCGCATTTCCTGGCAAGAGGTGCCTTATACCCAGCCGTCACTTAGGGCAGCTCTAATAGACTCATGTCTCCCAAACACAAATTCAGGGCATGCTAGACAGGCGAATTCAAGGACACATCCTTTCCCAAATTCCACAGAGCAAGATAAGCCTGTGAGCCTTGTACTTACTTTATCTTAACTAAGAGGCTTCCCCCGTTTCCCTACTCAGTAAAAACCTAATTATTTACCACTGAGGCACGGAATAGGTTAAAGTTTCCACTGTCTTGTCTCAGTTCTCTTTGCAGATTAGGGAAAAAACAATGAAGTCTCCGTACTTTGTGATATTGCTAATGCTTCCTGTGGGGATAGCAGAGCCGGCTGAAAAGAGGTTTATGATTACAGTTTAAAAGGAGTGTGCACTGTACTGCCGCAAGAGGCACAGGCTTATCAGAAAAGAAACCGAGCTGCCCCCAAACTATGCATGTGGGACTCTTGCCTGCCTTCAGTTCTGGCTGATGGCTCTGCCTCAGATCACACACCAGCTTATCAGGAGTGATAAAGCACCAGCTGAAAGTGGAGAGGCCGGGGGGG
>JAWWEW010000165.1:22227384-22275607 GCA_035583185.1 Anabacerthia variegaticeps | reverse complement strand
CCCCCCCCCCCGGATAAATGAGTAATCCCGTGCAAGCAGCTTGCATACGTTCCCCGTCAGAACACATAGTAATGTTTACAGATCGTCCCACCACATTCATCTGCAGCACAACACCGGGGTGGCCAGGGCATAGCAGAGAGCAGGGGCTCTGCATTCCTGGCCACAGTTGGGGAATTTGGAAAATAAAAAACCCTCTTGTTGGAGCTGTAGTAGCTGTGGTGATGTTGCGTGGCCTTCCACAGGCAAGGCTGCAAATGCTTTAAAAAGCACAGCATCATCAGTGACATCTGCTCTGTTAGCTTTGGGATGCAGCTTCAAGCGCTGGTGAAAGGCCTCTGTCAGTCCCACTGCTGAACACAGCGTGGACTCAGTTGAAGGAATAAGAAATTGCCACTGTGCAGTCACAAGACACATTTCTATCCCTCTGGGCTCTCAAAGATACTATCAGCAAGACTGCAGTTTACTCACACCCATACACTTCTACCATCACAATTGTCTTTTAAGCAAGGCTTTGGCTAAAACATCAATCAAAATTCCTTGACTTCAAGGAGTGCTTAACCTATGTGGCAGGATGTACCTACTTGCTAATGCCCATGTCAGAATGGCATTTTCTTCCCCTTGCAGCGTTCATCCAGCATGAAAACCTGAGTCCCCTTGGTAGGCACATCCTGACAATGTGTGAGAGGATATTGTTGTTGGTATTGGTTTATTCTTTTTAGTTCAGTTTGGTTGTTGTTTCTTTTTTAAAACACTGTGCCTGTGTTTACTCTTCTCCAAGTAATTTGTACAACTGAGGCAAGCTGAAGTTACCAGATATTCCCCCTCACCCCTAATGCGGTTCAAAGGAGTTTAATAACTCCCTATCTGCTTGCTAGAGGCTAAAACAGCGAGCAGTAACATTAATGCATGTTCTCTGGATTTTTACAGGCTTAGAAATCGCTAAGCCTCAGCCCCACAGGCCTTACCCAGTATGGCTCTGTCTCATTACACACTGCTGTTTCTAAGCAGTCTTTGCCACCTCTCGCCACAGACCAGAAAAACAACAGACCGAACCTTCCAGCCGGTCATAATACTGACCAAAACAATGGTTTTAAGTTGCTCACAAAGCACTTCCATGAATTGTTGCATGCTTTAAACCAAGCTATTTGACTCCTGCAGAGGGATAAGGTCTCTTAAGAGTCAGTGAAAGTTGGATGCTTTCAACTAACCAAAACAAACTTTCTTATTCTGATACAGTTCATGCATCTCTACTAACCTTTGCTGCTGGGTGCCAGACTTTCTGCATTCCCTCTCTATCCACTGTTCCTTACCACTAATCTCTGTGAAGAGAAAAAGGAATGGAGCTCAAAGTCCAAAAATCTGCCTGGTTTACAGCTTTTATAAACAGAACAGAAACTTTCCCATCGACCTGCCTTCAACAAATTTGTGCTTTAAGGGGCTTGTGAGCCCCAGCAGAGACCTGAATTCCAGTTGACCTAATGTTTGCAATGCTCCCGTATACTCTGAGAATAATGGGGGCAGAGGCGCTGCAATATTAAATTAAAGTCACTGCCTTTCAAATCTCAGTCAAGGCATCGTATGGGCCCTGAGTCTTGGGAATGCAAAGCTTCAGTGCATTTCTCAGTTTCACATGCTGATAGCCAGGTGACTTCAGGTATGCAAGAAAACTTCATACCACAGAAAAAATGTCCTGCTTGATGGTGTTTTAAAGATTATATAAGAAGATTAATAGGATTATTTGATAAGAGATTCTACACAAGGCAACAGCAAGAGGAAAGACAACCTTATCAAGGAGGACCAACACAGAAGGAGCAGAGAAACAATGCAAAGAAATCTGTTGAGGTGAGGGCTGCATAAGTAGGCTTGAGAAAAAATAAATTGATAAGAGTGGATTCAGGCCTAGTTAAAGGCACTTCACCACCACCTCCACAGAAAAGTCATTCTTTTTAGCAACATGAACATTGAATTTTATCAGCAGCATTCCACAAGCTTTCCACTCAAATCTAGTCAGTATATCTCTGCTCCTTCCAATGTCAGTGGCTCAGGTAGAGACTTTGACTGACAGTGGCATACATCATCATACTACAGAGGCCTTTGATATCCTCCATAAATGGGATCCATCCATAGGACGGGCTGTTGATTTAAAACAAAGGAAAGGCAGACACATTTTGCCAGGCTATCACTAGCAGTGATTCAGATAGAAAGGCATTTTGCAAATGACAGCTCTCAACGTTTGGACAGAACCAATCAAAATTGCTATCCAAGAGAAAGCTGGAAGAAGCAAGGAATCAAAAACAGTTATACAGGGAAACTTTACGTAGGGCTAAGCCTGCATAAAGACTACTTTCATTTATTTAACTGAACATAAAAGTTATTTAGATAACTGTCTGACTTCCAGTAGAGACTAGGTACACAGAAAATCATATTGCAGACAAAATAAACAGGAGAAGCATCAACAATTCGTGTTAAAAAATGTTGTTTTCCAACATAGGCCTTAATGTCAAATGCAGTGATTCATATTATGACCTGCACAGACTCACCAATGCATTTCTCACCAGTCACCTCTACCACAGCAACAAACGAACCAGGCTAGACTGAACTCCAGGAGCTCCATGCTTCTGTGGCTTCTTGAGCCTCCTTACCTGAAGGACATTGAGCACTCTCAATACTTTAAACTGGGGAGTACTTGCTGCCCTACTTAAATTTGTCTCACTGTCTATACAGACACTTTGGTATATCAACTTTCAGAATGCAACTTATACATTTCTAAAATCAATCAGAATTCCTAAGCTTTTACAAAAGGAAATGAAAAATATTACTGTCAAACACCCATCAGACCTAGAAGCCTAGGTGACTGTCATATATTAAAGAAATTAAAAGGCTGCATTTGAGATAGGGATACGAAGAATATATACTATCTTGAAAGGCTCCGATTAAAGCGCTCTAACTCTCAAAATTCAATTTCTTTCAGGTTTTGCAAACAACAATGGCCTTGAGCTGAATGCTGCCAGCCTGCCTGCAGCCTTTGAGGAGATTAGGTTATTACCAGCCAGCTACGAGAATCTTAAATCCAGTATTAATCCTAATTCCCATTTAGCCACATCTTCATTGTGAAGTGAAAGCTGGCTGTGCATGAACTTGCACATGCATTCTTCCATGTGCAATGATAGGTATCACAAACAACAGATGCTAAACCTTGTGTATGTTTAAGATACACATTCCAACCATGGTTTCTAGAAAATCCTAGCAAAAGACAAAAACTGGAGCTGGAAAAAGAGTTTGTCATGCTAGAATGTTATGGGAGATGATGTGAATGGGACAATTTTCAGCCTAAAAGCTTTTATCAGTCAATAACAGGAGATTTCAGCCATGGCTTAGAAGAACACAGGATGCACAACAAAATCATGAGAACACAGAAGCACCTGTGACCCAGACTCAGTAATCATGCTGTAGTGGTGTTGCCAGCATCACCCCACCAGTACCAAAGCACTGAGATGATAACCACTGGGACTGCAGAAAGTGCTGCCCATCACCATGATCATGGTCACTCTGTCAATTTTTTTGGGATAAGAGACTCAACATTTGCTCTGAGCAAGCCTTTGTTCTCCTCTCCTCCTAGAGGTTCTGAAGCTTGCGTTGCTCACCTTGCCACCCTCAGCCTATGAACTCCAGGGAATCAGGTCAAACCAAGCCAAGGCCTTCCCACTGCCTACCAGAACAAACACATCTCCTGCAATTCTTGGTCTCCTCAGGCTGAGCTAACAGAGGCTTGCTACGAAAGCTTTTGCTAGAGTTAGTTCTTCCTAGTGTAAAGGCCAAGGAGCTGAAGTGTTATCCTATGTCCTTTCCAACATCATTTTAGGCCAATTCCCTTTCAAATCCCATTATGGCAGCCAAATTTGGCATGGCTCCAAGCTGTCAAGCTTGCTGAATTATCCATGGCTAGGTCTGATCATTCAGTACTATCTCATATTCTTAGACAAGGAACACTGATCCCAGAGGCAAACACCTAGAAATGAGGACAGACTGCTGCTTGGTCTGCTATCAAATGGGACAATTTTGATTTATTTAAAAAGGAGTTCTCACAGATATTTGGAAAACAAAAAAACACTAATGTTTCCTGTGTTTAAAGCAAAAGAATTCATTACAGATGAAAGGAACCTTTCAGGAAGCACATTCCCAAGAGAACAAAAATGTGTTTGGCATCACTGCCTGTTATAGGCAAGAGGCCCTCCCTGCTGGCAAGGTAGTCAACATCTGCTGGAGGAGGCAATCTTTTTTTTTTTTTAAAGTAGGTACAATAATTGCTGAAAACCTCTATTTTCATCAACCACCTGAACTTCCCAGACTAAAAATGTGATGAAATTTAGGGACTACATACTCTAGCTGGAGGCACAACTATATTTCCTTCTTCTTGTAATTGGCTATTATATATTGCTTGATTACTGGGACACTCAAGTGAAGGTCCCAATAAAGTTATGGTACACTGCAGCAACAGTAGGCTAAGCATCAGTTGAGTTATGGTAGCTCTCCATGTGCATGCTCATCCCCTGCAGCTGATGTGAGGTAATTTAATTTAGCAATGATAGAGTTCATCTAAATTACAATACCTTTGATTTGCCAAGGGCTAAGACCACACACATGGACAACAACCACAGCTCTTCCAACAACAGGTAATTTGACTGAGTGCTTGGCTTCTGGAATACTGCAGACTGGTTCATATAGATTTGTAGCCTAAAGTTTAAACCAATATTTGCTCTGAGCACTTTCCCAGAAGATGTCCTACCCATCGTGCTGTTGCATGCCCTGGAACAAGTTGTCTTCTATCCTGGGAATACGAAAACACAAAGATTCTTGATGGAAATGATTACTGTTACACTGAAGACTGAAATCTTTCAGAGCACAACAATTCAAATATTATAAACCTCCATTTTTCTGATAGGAGAGCACAGGTATGTCCAGTCTGAGCAAATGGGGAACTTTCCTTGTTTACTGTCAAGGGCTGCATCCCCTACAACCCTTCTTACCTAAGAAACATAGATTAATATGTGGAAAGAATCCACAGCCAACTGCTGTAAGATGGCAACTTGCAAGTTTTGGACTGTGGTTTCTGTTAATCAGCATTTCAGCACCCTTTCTTTCATCATCCAGTCAAAAGAAAGAAGAATTACAGCTTTAAAATTACACAGGCCTTTTAAAAAATAGAAGCTGCTGGAGGTTCCTGTTCTATTTCAAAATAAAACAAGCACCTAAACTGCTTTCTGTGAAAGAGGGTGACCCATTCCCTTCCAATAAACACCCTTTACAGACCATGACTACATATCCCACCACCCCCTTGGCCAGCCCAGAAACCTGCTTCACAGGCTCATCCAAAGACCTGACTCTACATGGCGTGTTTCTTCAGAAATAGTTTTGCATTTGGGTTTAATGTTTAATCTTCAGAGATTAACTGCATACTTAATCACAGAAGTGACATTGACTTGTCATGTATATACACCCCACTGTAAATCCTACTTTTCCCACTGCTAACACCATCTTCTAGCATGGAAGGAGGGGTTGTGGTAAAAGAATGCAGCTCAGGCTCCCTTCTCTTAAGCACAGACAAAAACCCAAATGGAAAACTCAAAGCAGTTGCACAGTTTAAGATTTGTGTCTGCAAAACAACTATGGACATAACACCAGCCACCTATTTATATATGCAGTCTTAAATTTTCAAGATTAAGCAAAATGTACTTTCTGTGAGAAGTAAGTAAGTTAGAAAAAGGTAATGAGATTTTTTTTCCAGTGATCACACACATTTCAGGGGGAATAATTTCTTATTTAAAAAGTATTGTTTGGAATACCTAAAGCAACTCACTGAGAAATGTAAGAATCAGAGGGAGAAGAGTCCATAGAAAACAGCCTTAAAATACATGACATTGGTTTTGTAACTGTCCATTCTGGGAAAAATACAAGGGGGTGAGGTGAATATCTTTTTCTTCTCCCAAATATCAAAACACGCACACACTAACTCAAAATAATACATTTTCTAAAAGCCACACAGGAAATCATAGTGAACACAATTCTTCGTGAACTATGCAGCAGCCATTTTTTCATATCATTTAGAACAATTCAAGTTAAAACAGTTTTCCCTAAAGCTGGTTTCCCCAGTGTCCTATCCAATCTAGCTTAGGATACCCCAAGCAATACAATGCTTTAATATTCTCATGCCAAATGAGAAAGGAAAAGCCTCTTCCACAGTCTTTTCTGCCTCACTCCATCTGTGTCTTCCTAGTCCCAACCCCAAAAAATCCCTGTAGCAATCCTTTTCATACTGCTTGCCCTTGCTCCTGCCCCCAGGTGGTACGTGTTGGCAACCATACTTTTCAGCTGCAAAATGGAAAACACTGATGCTTTGAGGATATGAAGTAAGCTGGCAGCTCATATTTAACAGTAAATATGCCTTAAAAATAATAAATAAATGACATTACAAGTTTGCTGAAACCTGAAAGCCATAAGCTTAATGGCAAAGATAGCCCTGCAGCTCAGTGATTCAGGCTCCCCTGAGGGCTAAAATTGCCTGGGCAGTCCTGATTAAAAAGATAAGCACAGACAGGCCCATTGCTCTAATATATTTCAGGGATGGCTAAAGGAATGACTGAGTCTCTTGGGTTTAATAACACTCACAATTTCAGTTATTTATATCATCAGTTACCCAAGTATTTACCTGGCTCCAAAGCAGAACACTAACAAAATTTTTGTAGAGTTGAATGAGATATTCCTAACATGTCAAAAACTTCAGCCAAAAACCTAAATAAATGAAACAGCAGCTCCTCACAGATATAGATGGTATCCCCTGAGGAAGATGCCTGGTTGCCTCCTGCACAGACTTAACCAGCCCAGCCACTTTGGGTAGCAACAGCGGAGTAGCCACACCACCACAGACTTACTGCAAACACAGTATCTAGTCAGCACCTCAGACTAGCCTTGCTGCCCGGGTCACAGCAGCCATGTAGCAAATATTTCCATTGCTATGACCTGGGTCTCCACCTAGAGCCCATGACTTCCCTTGCTTAGGATGGTGAGGCAAGATATCCAGGAGAATCAGAATCTCCTTGGTGAAAACCTGGAGTAAGCTGGGGACATGTCTGTGCTACTGTAGGACACTTACATTCAATCTGTGCAGGTAGGATGGTCCACGCCGTCCCAGGGCACCTCAGGTATGTACTGGACTGGGTGAGTTGCTCTGATGGTATCCCCATGATACCATCCCCATGATGCTTCCCCATCTCCTGGCAGCCACACAGACCTCTCCCACTATGGAGGTGTCAATGACACCACAGGCCAAGTGCCTATCCCAAAAATTAGGTGGGGAAGCAACAGGACCCCATTCTGCTACATGAATCACCCTAGAAGGGGCTGCAGGGGTCATCCAGCCACAGCAACCTGGTTCTGGCTTCACTTTTTTTTATTTTATTTTTTTGTTGAAGGGGGTGGGGAGCAGAGGGGAGCCTTTCAACCCTGTGCTAGCCTTTCCTGTAGGATGCTGTTTGCAGGGAGTACCTGACCTACACCACACCTGCAGATAGGCTCAACTGTGCATACAGAATTGGTCTGTCCAAATGATGGCTGCATCACTCTTCTTTATCACTGGGAGAAGTTGTGGCTAATAGGTAAAAAGCTACTCAAAACTTCATTTCTGACTGAACTGTTCTTTTGCAGTTGAATAGCATCATTTTCACTTCCCCTCCATCAGCTCAGTATGTTTAAAGGGTTAAAAAAGACAGCAGAACTATTAGCATTTTGACAGCTTTCCACACATGTATAGCAAAAGGTCTTTAAAATTCATTGCACTGAGATAATCCTTCAAGTCTAGCATTTCCTCCTCAGCTTGAGGCAACCAACTGGTTTTCCTCCCCTTAATACCTTAATAGAAAGCTCCAAAGAGTTTCCAAGCTAGAAGTCTCAAATATGCTTGAGAAAAGCAGAGTCCTGAAGTTCAGGAGAAGCCATGTAAAGTGTCTGGGGTTTAATTAAGAAACATCTATAGGGGCATCATCTTAGACACTGCAACCCCCTAGAGATTCTGGCTTCTGTACATCACAGCTCACAACACATGCACACAGTTTTCCTCCTAAAATGCTGAGCACACACAGCCCCCACTAATTTCAGCTGCCACGGAAGGTGCTCAGCATCTCTGAAGAATGAACAAATTAAAAACCTTGACCCTGATTCCACACAAGCTCAGGGACCTGAGCTCTCATCAAGATCAAGGCTGAATTTTTTAACACTATTACAATCTCAAGAACAAAGCTGTGATTTTAAACTGCACGATTGGCACTAATATTCAGCAGCTCCACACCTGTGCCTGGGAAGTGTTTGGTTGGGGTTTTGTTGTTGTTGTTGTTAGTATTTTTCTTTTTTTTTCTTTACAGCATGTGCTGCTTTAATAACTACAAAGCAAATCACTTTCTCAAGGAAGCACCCATGAGTGCCTCAGGGCAGAGAAAGCAGCAATCTCACTTCGTGGCTTTGATTAGGATCGCTGCACTGAAAACAGGCAAATGCTTCAGCACAACATCACTCCTCAGATACCACTAAATGGTAGGACTCAAGGAGTCACTAACTTGTTAAGGACTATTAGGCCTGATTATACTCCCTCCACAAACACTATTTTGGGGGGTTAAACAGTCTGAAAAAGCCAGTCTGTTCAAAGGAAAATACTTTTTATAAACCTGTGCACATTTCTAAGAAAGTTTAACAGGTCACAAATTGACATTTAAAAAGAAAGCAAAAGTACCAGTGAATGCACTGCAGTACAATGTGGAAAAAGGTGTTTTAGATCCCAAGGCCAGCACCTGTAGTCTCCCACACTAATGTATATCTCAAAATCACAAAATATTGACTTATTTGGCTGAGGTAAGAACTTCCCCACTGCCTCCCCAATCCTTCAAAACTTCAGAAGATCTTTGTTTTCTATGAGAAACAACCAACCAACCCACCCTTCCCCTTCCACCCCCCAAAGAAACCCAAACAACCCACAAATAGAGCTTCATTTACAGAGAAAAAGTGTTCTATCCAAATTTATTAAATGCACAATTAACACAGTCAAAAGAAGAAAAGGCCTTAACAACATACCACTAAGTTACTTAGAACATTTGGCTCCCAGAGCACAGCAAAGCAAGCCATTTATTTAGTGAGGAGTCTTCCTATAATACAGTTTCCTATGAAAATTCCCATTTTTAAAATCTGAGATACATTTTCTAGGAGCAAAATTTAGATAGGTGCTATTCTCTTATTTTCTAGTCTGTTACAAATTTCCCATGATACCCTCTACAAATTATTTAGATTTCACTTACATCTGTAAAATGGGAATTCTCTCTCTCAAAAAGGTGCTACAAAGATACATTTGCAACTGTGAGATGTTCAGATAATGCGGACCACCCAGAAACTCAAAAAACAAGTGGTAGATAATCACTGTGACATGAAACAGAGAGGCTACATCTGCCAGAAAAATTCTGAGCAACTGACTCATTCTGGTGGGCTAGTACACGGATAGTTCAGATGCCTGCCCAATCTGTTCACTCAGGCACACTGCACTGTTTCATTATACAGCAGTCAATCTCTGATTTATATCTAGGGCCATACACTCAATAACAAACGCTACTAGCAACGCAAATCCTCTTTCAAGCACATTTGCAGTCACTGGAAGGGTGAGAAAATTACCTTATCGTCAGTTCCAATAACTGCATCTGTTTCACCATCTCCTTGCTAAACAATAGCATATCTAGACAAATCCTTGCTTTGTTTTACTAGGCAGAATTCATTACAAGGAAAAAAGCTCAGGAACAGTAGAACAGTAAAGGGAAAGGAAGTGACAAATATTGTCCTTGCAGAGTTACCTACAAGCCGCAAGACAGACAGACTCAGTCTTAAACTTAATCATATTCCATTTAAAAGAAAAATCAATGTTTGGTCCCACTCCATACTGTTGCACTTCATAAAGAATCAAGGATTACAGCTGAAAGTAGTAGCTTCATGTTAAAGGACAGTCTACAGCTGTAATTTTGTAGGATGCTAAGAGAAACAGATCCACTACACAGCTTCTTTTGGGCTTCTTCAGCTTTGAATGCCAAGTCCTAGATGGTGACACTGAAGTCCAGAAGAATACAGCTCCAGACAGAAAAAGGATTTTGCAAGACAGTCTCGGGAAATAGCTGGGGCATGCAGCCCTGCTCTTATGGCAAACCCTTCACAACACTATCCTAGTGCAGTCTGACTTTACTTCAGGATGAATTTGCAGTGCAGCTCAACCATACATCGACGTTCTCAGCTTACTGGAACTATTTTCAGAGTAACCTGACTTTTTTTTATTTCACCATCCCTGATTCAGAAGAAAAGAGTGAAGTCTTACAAGCTTGCTTTTCCCAGTAATTTAATTATACTCAACAAATGGGCAGAATATAGACATGAAATGGATGCAAAGAAGTCTGGTCATTCAGTGATTAGAAGATGCAAACTGACTTTTTTGGGCAAAAGATCTAGTTCTTACAAAGATTGCATATAATTCCTAAATGACAGCTATCCTTAAGAGCACAGTTGAAGCTTCTTAAGAAAGGTAGCACCTTACTTTTATCTTCCTGGGGATCTATGGAACCTTAGTAATCAGCTTCTTAGAGGTTCCTTTGAAGGCTCCTTAATGACTGTAACCAGAAGAAGCAAGACACAAATCTGCTGGTATTTCAGTCACAGATAGAGGTCTTGGACTTGATTAATTTAAGAGAAATATTTTCTTTTCTTAGATCATTTGTTTGTGAAAACATAGGAAGATTTTATTATCTAATATTTGAAAGTAAGTATTGCCTTGTTATTACAAAAAAAAAAAACAAAATAAAAAACAAACAAACCAAAACAAACAAAGCAAAACAAAACACCAAATCCATAAAACCAAGGCTTAGGGTGTTTTTATTGTTCGTTCAAACACTCTGTATCTGGGGTCTGCATCTCTGCCTGCAGACAGACATACTGGAGCTCATCTCACATTCAGAAGTGCTTTGACGTTATATGATTTCCAGAGCTGACTGTGTTGTGGATTCTTCTATATTTCATCAAAAAAAGTTGTATGGTGATTCTGATTCTGGTTTCCACCAGGTCAGGCCTTTTGCTTCTGCTTCTGTGTGCTTTAAACACACCTTATGCCTCCTACTTTAACTTGAAGGAGAGGTGAAACCAAAAAGGCAAGCTCAGACTCCTCATCTACCACAAGCTGAACAGAAGTCTTAAAACGGGTTAGTGGAGCCCTTCTGAGGATGCACTTGGCTTCTCTGAAACAGGAAACCCATTATTTAAACCTCAAATACACAGGAAGGGACTGGACTCTATTACCTTTAAGAGGAGTGCTTTGTCTTTGCCTGTGCAATGATGAAGCCTCAACCCTCAGCCTTTCTCCCCCCCCCCCAGTTTATTAAATAAAGCAAGAACAAAACAAATTCAAGGCAGAGTGACATTTTCATATAATCAGAACTGGAGCATTCACCTCAATTTTGCAATCCCATTTTTTACAACAGAGGGAGATCCTGAAAGCTCCCCTTGGCAGCCAAGCAGCACAGAGCACATCAAGATTCAGGCAGCTGAGCTGCACTGGAATAACCAGATTCAGGGTCTTCAGTGATGCAGAGGACAACCACAGAGAACAAACGCTCTCACTAAGCACACATCTAGCTTAGCTGAGATCCTGTTATGACTTTCTTCTTGTTATCTCTTCACTCTCCAAGGAGAATTAAAAAAGGATAGAGGGCCACTTTCCTCTCCATAAAGTGGGGGGAAAGAAGAAATTGGAAGAGAGAGGCCTATTACTGAAACCATGTGTTAGCTCTGCCTTTGCTGAGCTTGCTGCAGTCAAACCAGCAAGAGGGTGTTTCATCCTGTTCCAAGCAGCTCCTCTCTTGCCCTAAGCATTATTTTTCCTACCCTGCCCAACAACAATGGCCCAGGCACAAATATATCAGCACCGTTCAGCTATATTTTCCTTGGCTGCTTAAGGTGCTTTTCTAATATTCCTCAGAGGAAGCAGGGGTTTAGGACTTATATAGCCTTGTACAGCCTTGGCCTTGCCAAAATACACCAGGAGTGCTTCAGGGTGTCATTCTCCTCCTGTGACTGACATGCTGATTGTTTCACCAAGGTCTTCAGAGATTCTTTGCTCTACTCCATGAAGAGCATATATATCCAGGGGAGACACAACCTTGCAGAACCAGTGAGGAAAGACAGCAAGGCCACTGAGGAAGACACAATGACACCTGGATAGGAACTTAGGTTTTGATGGGAACCACATTTTTTGAGACTTAAAATATTGTTTTCATTCCGTATAGGAATGAAACTTTGGAAACCACCTTGGAATCTTTCATACAAAACCCCATGTGCTCTAGAACAACATTTCTGTGGTTAACACATGCATTTCTGGCATGTAGGAAACCTGCTTTCAGGACCTTGTTTGGGATTTGTGACAGCATAGGTGAAAAACCCTAAACATTTGGCTCCTAACAGGCATCTCTGTTTTGACTAAAAAATTCTATCCTAAATGCAAGAAATTCACCCAAGGAGAACCAAGCGGAGACCAATCCTTTCCCACAATGGTTTCAGTAAATCAGCATTTTCTGTAGGCAAATTGTTTCTTTGAAAAACTCCCAGCTGGTCCTAGTCTCAAATGTGGTTTCTGCTGAAGATAAAGCCTGGAAGCAAGCCACTCAACAGAAGTCCTGCTTAGGAACAGCTCACCTCCCTACATAGGGCCAAGGCAACATTGCATAGAAGAAACAAAGAAGGTTTCATGAAGTTTGCCCTGACACCTCAAGATTCCCTCTTCTCCTAATTCAGTAGTTTGTATTGTTAAACAAAGGAGAAGAGGTATGGTGGGAACACCTCACACACTGCAATCATGTTTATTTTATTCATTCCTTAGTGTGGGACAGTAAAAATGCTGCTGATGTCCAAAAGAGTGTATGTGTGTGTAGCAAAAGCTCTGGAGACTGGTCTGCACACTATGTGGTCAACTTTATGCACTGGGGCAGACAGCATCCTTTTCTTCTGTAGTTCTAAGAAGAGGTAAACCTGTCTCCACAGGGAATTCAAAGAAAACATACAGTAATATCACAGATGCTTCACATAGTTTGTCATGCTGATTTAAGTCACTTCATATGAATTGGCTTGAAAGCATCTCCAAAAGTACAGCCTTCTTAAACTATGTTCTCCAGAAAGAATGTTTTTTTTTTACTTCTAAACACAGCATTTTATGTGCAGTACAGGATTACCCTATATAGGTCACTGACACTCCATGGAAACCTAGATAAATAGCTCTATTCCCACACTAAATTTTGTTGGCTTCTCTTCCTTTATTGCTAAGAATATTTCAACTGGAACAACATATTTGTGCCTTTGAGGTTTTCTGTTCCTGCTGCCAATTCCCCACCTGGAGCTATAATCCTACGCTTGTCACAAACCCAGCCACTGCTACAGAAGTTATTACAGCTACAATCTGCAGATTATAGCAACTTCTAATAGCGGATAAGCAGCAGGAAAAGGTGAGTTTAAGCAGCAAAGACCCTGCTGGTTCAAAGAGCTCTATTATTAATATTTATTGTTTTTAAGCATTCACTGAGCACTGTAGAAGATAAAAGAATGAATTGAAAGCAAGAACCAAGGAACCAAGTTTATATAAGACAAGACAATGGGAATGCTTGAAGAATGAGTGCAGTGTCTGGGGAGGAGGGAAGCCAAGGAAGAAGTAGTGACAGCAAGGGAATAAAAGCCCCACCTTATATCAACAAGATGTTCCTAACAGTAAAAAATATGAAGAGAATTAAAGAATTATTCAGTGTCTAATCAGAACCGTTCCCCATAGGGGATCTTCTGAGCATTATTACAAGGCATTGGCATATCTTTAAAGAACAAAGCTTTGATCATAAAAAACAAGCATGTGGAGTGGTGACTGGAAAAACAACAAAAGGAAATGCAACTACTATGAGGGCAAAATCCAGCCCTGGACAGATACTTTACAAAGCTCCAAGTAAATCCATTTAGACCTTGTGTAAAAAGTTAGAATAAGGCATAATTCTCACTCGGGTCCTTCACCACAAGCAAATTTCTCCTCTTTCCCACAAACGTGTTGCCCTGTCCATAAAGACTCCCAGTTGGTGCTCCTCTTGTGGCTCATGAATTACACCATTTTAAACCTTCACACTTTCAAAGAACTCACAACGCTTCACAGTTCCAATGCACTTTACCAAGATTAGCTAACAAGAACGTTCATCATACCCACATGCTGAAGGTACTGTCTTCATTTTCACAGCTGGTGAAACAGATGCTTAGAAAAGCAACGCAACTTTGCCAGAGCCAACGAGTGTCTACAGCAGGCTGATGTTATTCTGGCACTCACCCACCTCAGTTCTGAGCAGTGAAATCAGTGACAGGACTTGGGAGTAAGAGTCCAACCCCCCTTCCCAATGCTTCCTGCAACCCAAGGCTAGTGCAAAGTTTCAAAACACTTCCCAAAGGGTATAACATTACAGAAATACTGTAAGAAATCCACTGCAAACTGAAATTTAGAACTATCTGCAGCAACATTAACAAAGAAAATTAATGTTTTTAAACTAATTCCAACTCTTCTCCTGCCAAGCCTTCCCCACTGCAGTATCAAAATACAAACACACAAAATGCAGAGCATGAAACCTTCTGCTCCTTTCAGAACAGTGAGGAGAAAGAAAAAAACAGAGAAGACACAAAACAAAAGAAAAAAAATTCAACAAAAAAACCCCACTTAATTCAGACAGTCTCTAGGAAGCCCTATTCATTCTTAATCCCATCAGACTGCTGTTTCTGACTGACGTTTCCCTTAACATTTAAACATTTAAAAGAAGAAAAGTTTTTAATTAACAAAGCACCATTGTAAGCTGAAATTCTTAGCAATTTTGAAAGTATTTTTCAATACTATGAACCCAGAGTCACTCGTCACATCAGCAAGGTATTACACTGTCAATTCTCAGGCTGCTAAACCAGAGAGATCTGTTGGTGTTTTCAACATTGTGCCTCAAGCATTTCCAGAACTAGCTCTCAGTTTTTCCTGTATCTTATTCTGAAAAACAGCTTGGTGTAACTCTAGAAGATTCCTGTTACATGGCATATTCCCATTAGAAGGAAAAGTTTTGTTGATCAACACAAAATAAATGCTTCACCCTAAGAAGCTCTGAGAATCCCCTCTGACCCTAGCAGGAACAAAGGGGAGTCAGCAGTTCAGAAATACATCAGATCCAAAGTCCACCTCTCTTAATACCATGTGGAGACATTAATTCCTTTATTCTTCATTATTTCTCATACATGCCCATGGTGTATACCCACCACATTATTATCACCATTAAGCTCCATCAATTTTCATCAGCAAGATTGACATTAAAACACATTTTGTTTTGAAATTACTACAGAAATTAACACATCAACAACGACAGTGACTCTCATTCAGAAATCCAATGAATTTCCAGTCAGTGGAAATATCACTACTATCTTATTTACCCTGGCAGCAGGTTTTGAGGAGCTCATCTGAAAGGTACCCACAGGTCCCAAAGACTTTCAGGAGAAATAGGTTCTCAGCAGGTCTGAGAAACCAGCCCAATATGAGCATAAGCTCTCTCTGTACAAGAAGATCTGGGTTTTTTCACACTCCAAGAAAAGGAGATGTGCTACCAAGTGAGCTGAGAACAAACCCCATTGTTGATTTCCCAGCATAGAGTGTTCCAGTTCAGTGTCCTGTGAGGTCCATGTCTCAAAAACAGGCAAACTGCCAGTCAGTTCATTTGGACCATTTTTCCTGAAGAAGTGAAGACACAATCATAGCGCAATCCTTATTACTCTAAAACTCTCTCCTCATAGACTGTCATACACTGAGCTTTCTGTAAGAAGTAAATATAGTAACTGTTTCCATAATAATGTTAAAAATACCCCAACAGATTAAATTCAACAGATGAAACAGGGCCATAAATACGTATGTCTAGCAACATGACCAAAATCACCCTTCTTCAAACTGGGCATTGGGCCATGAAAAGAAAGCTGCTAGCATTACAATTTTAATGCTGAGCCTTACGAGAAGCACAGAGCTGCAGAAACATTCAGTACTGCAATCAGGCACAGTATACATGACCCAAGCTGCAGCCAGGGCCTCTAAGCTCCTGAGCCCCTGACAGGCTGTGCCACTGACACAGTCAACAAGTCACCATACAATCCCATACCCCATTCCACTCATCTGTCATGTGGGCTTTTCAGACATCTGGGATGGCATAAGATATATTTAAAGCTGTTTATGACTCAAGCAAGAAGTCTGAAAGAATATAAGAGCTATTATTATCTCTGCTATCCTACATGATTTTTCACATTAGCAGTTCAGTTTAGTTCCATTTCCCGAGGATCAACAACCATGTTAAGATTTTTTCCTGACAGTGACATCACAGACAATAGGAGTAAAGAGGATAGTAGTTATACTGCTTCCAGAAAACTAAATAGAGTAAACTCCAGATCTCACTAGGCATCACAAATACTCCAACAAAGTCCCTCTTTAACATGGTCATGAGAGAGACAGAAGCGCAGGAATAGAGATGAGCTGAACAAAGTAGACCCTTTAAAAACACAGTAATATCAAGTAAATGGATGAGATTCAGTTTCAGCACTGTTTATTTTATCAAAAGCATCCTCTCTTTCTGCTTGAAGTGATAGAATGGTCTGAAAAATATGAACCTTGTTTAAGAACCGACTCTACAGTGACTTTTCAATTTATTTCTCAAGAAGCAGGAAGCTTCTGTTCTAGACCAGGTTTATTTTGTTAATACATAACAAAGAGAAGATCACGATGGGGAAAAAACCCAAACAAACAAATGAAAAAAAACCCAAAACAAACCAATGCCCAAAACACAAGAACCTCCAGAGACTTATCGATCTTCAGAGTCCTTGTTAGAGGGACTACACAGACAGGAGCAATCCTGTGCATGAACAAGATCCTTACTAAAAATGCGTGACAGTCAAAAACTTACTTCCAGCATCTCTGAAGACAATGACAATGACTTTCTTTTAACTGAATTTGGTGAGGATAAATTGACACTACATGACTACTCTCCATTGTCAGGCAATATTCATTGCATATTAGTCCACCCAAAACAAAGCATTCACATCAGGCATCTAGTCATCCAAGGCCTTCTGTATCCAGACACCTGCAGAGGCAATTCAGATCCGAAAATCCCACACACATACAACTCCCCAGGATGGTGAGCCTCTCTGCCTGTAGCTCTGAGGAAGACCAGCGAAGGACAGCTCATTGCTAGAGAATAGAAGGTGGCAGAGGTGCAGAAGCAAATCCCATTGTAAGAGTAAAACATCTTTATCATAGCTTTTTTCTTTAAAACTTATCTCTGCAACAATAAATAAAAACATGCTGACAAACTGGTTTAGCAGATGGTGTGGTTAACAGAAAAAGATCAATGCACTGCCATCCTATAGCCTTTTCTTTCAGTCTCAGACAATTTATACTAAATTAGCCCAAGGCAGATCTTTACCAATGTAGAAATTATAAACAGCAAAACAGCTGCTAAATGCTCCAAGACAAGGGGGGGAGGGGGGGAGGGGAGAGACCCCATCAACTGTTTGGTGGGCACTGAATTCACTCAAATCTTTTGCAGCTGTGGGGCAGGATAACTCATTCACCAGTTTGAAAACTCATGACTGAAAGAACAGTGAAAAGAAAATAAGAAATGTTGGTGTGACACAAGAGTGTCACACAGAGTGGACACAAGAGAAATGCTGAACTGTACAGTCATGAGCAAAGGTAGGACCACATGCAACTCTGCTGTCATATCAGTTACAAATGAAACAGCAGCAACCATCAGAAAACTAAGCTGTAGCCATCTGGAATATATCCTCATATTAAATACAATTAAAGTCCAGTAATCTTCCCAATGCTAAGAAGTGGACAGTATAAAGGGAAGAGACAACACAAAACATTCAAGTTTTAGAAGGAATAAGTAGCATGAGAAAGAATGGAGTTGCCTGTACTGATTTTTCTGTACAACCATTTTCTTTCTTCATTTGCTACTTGTAATTAAGATTAATAACTGTTTCCAGGGAAAAAAAAAAATTAAAAGAACTCATAAGAAATAGCTTAAATGGAATGAGCACTTTCAGATCCCAAACATTTCTATGCATTTTGAGGGAGAAATACACAGGCTTTGTCCTCTCATGCAAATACACAACTTTGCTTTGAGTCACTATTTTAAAGTGAAAACTAAAGACCACCACTTCCCTAAACAAGTTACTTTCCAACTCTCACAGTACTACTTGTGGGATTTTTTCCCCCCCCTCAAAAATCAAGAAAAATGGATCAAAAATCTTTCTTTCACATTTTGTTGATGTCAGTT
Source organism: Anabacerthia variegaticeps (assembly GCA_035583185.1). Lineage (NCBI taxonomy): Eukaryota > Metazoa > Chordata > Aves > Passeriformes > Furnariidae > Anabacerthia > Anabacerthia variegaticeps. The sequence continues at coordinate 22,257,179 of JAWWEW010000165.1, read as the reverse complement.
TAAATTAAACAAACAAACAAATCATACTGAAATTAGTCACAGAGTCTTGAAAAAGCAAAAGTAGGGATTGTCTTGCAACACTATTCCCAGACAAGAACTCCTTCAGCAGCCTCACAGAATTAGCAAGGAGTATAGATATCCATCTGTTTTAATTATAACTCCCAAACAGACCTCAGACCTACTGCCACCTCATGCAATGACTCATCTTCAAGATGTCAAGAACTATGCAATACCTCACAAAACTCTCTAAATACAACTTGGCCCACCATCTGCTTATTTAGATGCCTTAGGCTTCAATTTTGTAGCATCTGAACTTTTTTTTTCCCCCCAAGTCCTTCCTCCTCTAAGACCTACAGCCCCATAAATCCAGTAGTTTCTGTCCCCAGAGCAGTTGTGCCTGTTTTCCTGCAGCCTGGTGAGAACAGACAGGACTCAAGATAATTAAATAAAAACACAGGAACTTCATTATTTATTTTAAAGGAAAATGTGTTTTCTAGGAAGAAAGTCCTTCAGTTGGGCAAATCTGTAAGCTGTTTATCAGCTTAAACTCATTATCTGTCCATATGGTCTTAGCACTGTGGTTTAAAAAAAAAAAAAAAAAATGGGCATGCACTAGCTGCTGAAACGTCATCTGCCCTTATGCCAGAAACTAGTACTTTTTCATTGACGTCAAATTAGGATCCTTGCCACAAGTGAAGGGCTACCATAAGGACAGTCATAATATTTTAATTATGAAGAGATCTTTCAGAAGGCAGCAAGGAAGGCAGGGGCAGAACAAGAAAATCCATTCACAAAAATACAGTCCATTCACATTTTGCCTCTGCTCTAATTCCTTTTTATTTGGAGAGGTGGGGTGAGAAGAGCAACCCAACTTATAAAGAAAAAGAAAAAAAAAGGCAAGGTGATGACATGGTAAAGCCAATAAACGCACATCAAAGTATGAGATGGCTCTGCTTCAAGTGCCTATAGTATTCAACCTGGGATAGATTAGGCAAGACAAAAGGTGCTAGGAGGGAAAATAATACCCCTACAGCAATGCAGACCCTCTCCCTTTACTTGCTCAGCCCTGATACTGGGATCCCAGCTAGCTCTGCCACACTGAAAGTGGGAAGGGCACATGATAGACCTAGTTTTTCAGAAATCCAAATTTGTCCCCCATCATCTGCTCTTGGGGACTAGCTCCACGCGGTGAGCTGGTTTGAAGCCCTTCCCAGGCCCCCGTTGAGTCACTGCAGCAAAGCGGGAGTTGGGTTTATTGATTTTGTGAGTCACAATTAGCCATGGGACACACGACCGAAGGTTTACCACAGGACATTAAACCTGACTGAGCTGTCAACTTGGTTATTCCAAGGAGAGAGAAACAAATTGAAGTCACAGTAACAGATGTTTCTCATGTTTTATGAACTGCAATATTACTGCTGGTTGCAGATACAGTTTCTGCCTTTTAAAACAGACCTGCAATGCTGTGTGTGTGAAATTATTTGAACTAAACAACACACAGACAACTTGGCAAAGGACTTGAGGATAGCTCAGCATTTTCATACTCACACAATGATTCCTGTTTCCCTTTCGTTCAGCCCCACCCTGAAAAGTATAATACATGTTAAAGCAGCCAAAATGAGATCATGCCAGGATAGAGAAATTCGTTGCCATCATCTGAGACGAGGATGCAAACACTCTGACACCCCCCTTCCCTTTTGTGAAAAACACACTCAGCCTCTTCTCGGTTTCAGCTGAGGGGAAATTAAGTTGTTGGGATCCGTTCTAAGTTTTAAGGGAGCCTGGAAATAGAAAACTGGTGTTCTTCCCAGGATGTCTTATGCTTACGCCTCAGGGGTAATAAAGGGATTTCCCCGTAATTTACAAAGGAAATCTGAAATACCCCCGTGAGCGCAAGCCACCCCCAAGCTCGTTCTTCCTTCTCCTCGGTACCGAGGAGCGCGCGGAGGTGCGGCCAGCGCTCCGAGGGCCCCGCCGAAAGGTCGCGCTGAGACCGCACAGCGAAAAAGCCCTCTCGTGGAAAGTGCCAGCAACACCCACCCGCGCCGGCCCCTTGGAGCCCGCCCACACCTGGCGCCCGCTCGGGAAGCCGGGGGCTGCGGATCTCCCTGGCTCCCCGCGGCGCTCCCAATTTCCCTCCAGGCAGCGGACGGACGGACAGTCCGCCTCCATGGGTACCCTTCCCACGGAGTAAACTACCCGTTCACCTGCGTATCTCAAGGGGTTAAACACACAACGCGGGTAGCTGAGCAATTTGTAGTACCTTGTAGGAAGGGTAGAAATTTTATCTGGATTTTGCTGGTAGTTTGCAGCATCTCAGGGAAATCAAAACTCTTCCTTTCTCCTTCTCACCCCGCTAGGCTCAAATTCGTGGCAACTGTATCACATGGTATTTTAGCTTGAGCCAACAAAAGCTGTACCTCGGCCACAACAAACACAGAAACATTAACTGCCTTCCAAAGAGGGTCAAACAATCATTTTAACATACTATACAAATACTTCAGTGAAAGCAGATGATAAAGAAGCATATCTGTATATTGTGCTGCACATTCGAATTTGAAAGATTCTCCACAAATTTGAAAAATATAAAGAATGTACCTATTTCTCCAAATGACATCCCTATCATTTGCTCTCAGTTTGTATACTTTTGTGACAGAGCAATTACTGATCCTTACAAAAGCACTGAATACCAAAATAAGCATTTTACTGGTAGAATCCATCAGACGCTTGCATACATACTGTTGAATTAAGACAACTCTTTAAAATTTCCACACGCTTTTTACCCACCAGCAAAAATCCAGGGTGAGCCTGTGTTCACAATTGGCATATACCCAGCCAGGTACACAACCATCTCCAGCACACTTCTGCCTAAGCAGCTTTGGTAGCTACTGGCTATTCGGTGAATTATGTGCCTAGAGTCTATTAATTGTGTTCCATTTTTCTTGTAGAAATACAAGCAGTTGTTAGGCCGAGCTTACTAATTGCTTAGACAAGTACTAGAGAAAAAAAAGAAATTATTATCAATGAGACTTCTCAGAAAATCACCCAAGTACAGCACACCTGAAAATGCTATTTACTCACTCACTGTAACATTTAAATACAAAAGTTATGATAAAACTTTAAATGCCCAGTTGTTCAGCTTACAAAACCCCCATGTGGTACCTCACTAATGTGTTGCTGCTGCTATTAATCTCTATTAGCGGGTACTGACCCAGGGTGGTGGGATTGCAGATCAGCAAAGTGTGAAATAATAATTCCTACTGGCCTGGGTTGAAGTCAGAAACACGGATAACTCTCCCACCTTCCTCATCCGAACTTGAAGGGTGGCAGCACACCCCAACACGCGACAGACACAGGACAGAGCACTCCAGCCACAACCTCCCGGCGCCAGCGGCTCCTCGGCTTGCCTTTACGGGAAGAAGGATCCCGGAGCGCTGGGGGCTGGGGCGGGGGCGACAGAGCACAGCAATATCGAGGGTAGGCTCTGAGGCTCCCGAAGACGCTCCCGTGGCCCGACCCTGGAGAGTTGTTACCAGCGGGGCGAGTTCAGCTGGCTCGGGCAGGGGGGGCGTCCTCCCCGACCTCCTGCGCTGGTGGGTGGGCTGGCTGGCACCTCAGCCCCAGAAACTTACACACCCAGCACCCCGGGGAGTCACTGCGCTCCCGCACATCCCCCCGTCCCCCGGGGAAACAACTCCGCGGCGGTGGGGGGCGAGAGCCGCCCCCGGGGGTGCCCCCGCCCGCACCCCCGAGGGTCCCGGGGCAGCGGCAGGGCCGGGGGCTCCAAGCCGCAGCGGCACCGCTGGCCGCGGAAAGGCTGCGCGCCCAGCGGGCACCGAGAGGCGAACCCCCCTCCCCGTTACCTGCCGGCGGCTCCCCGGGGACGGACGGACCGAGCGGGCGGGCGGCAGGCGGCTCCCGGCGGCGCTGGGCTCCCACTGCCGCTGCCGTGCGCGCCCCGTGCCCGCCAGCCGCGGAGCGCCGGAGCTCCAGTGCAGCCGGCTCCTCCTCCCGGCCGTGCCCCCTCCTCCGCCCCCGCCCGGCCCGGCCCCGGCCCCCGGCCCCGCAGCCTGGGCGCGCCTCTGCCCGCTCTCCGCCTCGCCGCCTTACCCCCCGTCTGCCTCCTTCGTCGCCAGAAAACTTCCCGGGAGCTCTCGGCTGGAGCCGCCAAGGGCAGCCCGGGGTAACCCGTCCCTCTCGTGCCTCTCGTGCCTCCCCCGCGGCTCCGCCGGTCCGGGGTGCGGGAGCGGCAGCCCGGGAAGTGCGGCCCAGGGGCAGCTCGGCTGGGATCCTCTGCCGGAGATGGATCCTGAGCCTGTCGAGCTCTCGGGAGGCACCGGAGGAAGGAGAGCTGCAGGGTGGCCTTGGTAACGCCCAATGGGCTTCTGGTGCACCGGGGGGAACCCTGCGGCGCAAAAGGAGACCAGGGAGGTGCGAGGGAGGTCTCTCGTTGACTGGTACCTCAGTGAGAGCAGCCAAAATGCCTTCGACGATGTGCCAGAGAAACTCCAAAGGATGACACTGCGGGACTGGAAAGACTTACCAAACTCAACGAAGAGCCCATGTTTGCAACATGGGAAAAGCCAACACTCCTAAGCATGGTTTCCTAAGGAAATACAGCTTGTGCAGTTGTGCTCTGTGTGTGTCAGTAACTTCTGAGTCAGTGAAACAATTTCAATAGCACTTGACAGCTACGAATTTCAGAAAAATAGGTAACTGTGTAGGAGATGTCATCTCTTTTACTGCTTTTGCACATAGGGCAACTGTATCTCCAGTCCAACAGCATCCGACCAGGAAATCTACAGTGGGGTTCAATTCAGCTGTCCCCTAAGGAAACTCCGCAGCACTGGTCCTGATACTCACAAAAGTCCTTGCTGAGTTGGAGGGAGAGAAATTGAGAGAGTAAAATACGTGCAGAAGTAACATGTTACTCTCAGTAAAAATCAATAGCTCAGGAGCAAGGGAGTCAGTAAATCGGATGTTGCACTCTAATATAACAAAAGAGAGAACAATCCTGCAAGGGCCACATCCTGCAAGCATGCAGACTTGTACTCATAAGAAGTCCTGTTTATTTCATGATGCTTTGCAAGACGTGGGGCGCAGGTCTGGACACTTAAAGCTTAGTAGAAGAACAAGAGACAACAGGAATGTGTAACAGTGCAGTGCAAAAGAAAAATAGATATGCCAGAATCTCTTTATAAATATCTCTGCTAATGTCTCATGTATTTGGAAATGAACAGTTACAAGGCTCCCCAGGTGCAGATATTTCTAGGCATTGGCTTTCTTTTTTTGCCTAATGTGATATAAAAATAGGTTGATACACATGGAATTTAACAGTTATGGTCCCAAATCTATTTCTGTGAAATAGCAAAACTAGATTATACAACCAGACTGTATTTGTAATGTATGTTTTGTTATAGTCTATTGTTTAAGACAGGCAGTCGTTTCAGGGTCTGATGTTTTCTTGTAATGTTTGGTCCCATGTTTTTCCATTTCTGTTTCACTATTCATTTATTTGTGTCACACAGCATGATCCTAGCTATCCTTGGTCTTTGTGGCAGAGTAGGGGATTTCCATTTCTTTATTAGACGCAGTTTGACACGAGGTAATAGCCTTGTTCCTCATTTGATTCCTTTGCAAAGGACTCAGAGTGCTATTTTCCAGGAGGCTGGCTTGTCATACCCCTTAAGCAGCAGATCATGGCTCTTTCAGGCAGAGATTACATTTGTGCACTACAGAACTGTTGAATCAGGTGCTATTCGTCCTCCCCCTGCACCCTCCATAACAATCTCACACATGCACTGCTGCACTGTCAAGGACTGTTGCAGGACCCCCCATGCCAGGCAATATTGCTGTGTACCAGTGAATAAACCATGAAATGTATGTATATCTGTCTATTTGCCCAACTACTGCCCTTGTTTTGGGACCTTATGCACAGATCTCATGCAGAGGGTTTCTAGTAAACTGACTGGACTTAGCCCTGCCCAAAACAACACAGTTTTAAGCAGCTCCAGATTCTATAGACAAGATCCCTTCCTCATCAGGGATAACCCTGGCATTTGTCCAATAACTGCCCTCCACCCCCTCCAGTGACATCATTATTCTGATATTTTGGGGGAAAAAAGTGCAGGGTGATGTATCCAAAGACTTGTATGTGTTTTCTGTTTTCCATTCTGATTCTATGAAACTGTTTTGTAAATGAACAAAAGTCAACTATATGTGACCCCAGCTTTCAAATCTTCCACATGCTCACATAGACACAATAGTGCTCTTACATGCTCAGCTGTGCAATTTAAGGGGCCACTATTGAAAATTAGCTTCCCGAGTTTATAGTGCTTTCACTATCATGAAGGAATTGCTTTGTGAATCCCCACAAGCACTGAATTGAGTTTTGCATTTAAAACTGGGGTTTACATTCTTTCTTATGTGTAAAGGATATGGTATATCCTCTATGAACTTAAGGCATAACAGCAGCCTTGGATAAAGCCAATTTTATGAAAGATAAATATGAGAGGACTGTTTTACCTTTTTTCTGATAAATACATTACTGAATTGAAATCAGAGCAAGGAAGGACTTCTATGGTTTAGCCCCAAACACTAAAGCCACTTTCTCCTGTTTCAGAAATGCCTAGAGCTGCAGCCCTCCTGCTGTCTGGAGGGTCTGTCTCTTGAATATTGCATCATGTGTATCACAATATGAAAAGCCTTTCTGTTAGACTTCTGATAGGCTTGAGTTTTCAGAAGCAGAAACTTCAATGTTGAGAAGCCATGAACGATTCAGTGCAGGTTTCTCACAGGTGTAATTGTATGGACTTTGAGAGAATTGAAATTCACTCCACAGAACTAACCCTTACTTACAAACCCTTTCTTGTCTGTGCTCCACATCTTAGTTCTCAACTTCACAGTTCCATGTTGCTTCCTTCTCTGGACTCCCCACCTTTCCTCCCACTTCCTTTGCCTTCAGGCTGCTCCTTTTCTTTTCCTATTATTTTTTTTCTGTATTTCTACTAACACCTTTTTCAATTTGCTGTGAAAGTGGATAAAGCAGGAATTCAACCCTGACAGAGCTTGGCTGTGATTCCAAGAGCTGGACTGACATGCAGGCCAGCTCATTGCCTAGGCAGATGGGCAGAAGGAAACTCTCTGGCATCTGCACACTGGAACCTGAGTACCAGCCTATTTCCAGATAACCATAGCACATTCCAGGAGCAATCTGTGCTCAGTAGAAATCACACAGTTTTATTAACTCTGCCATGAGACTGAATGGCACTTCTGAGAGTGCAAAACAAACAAGGTCTCAGCCACAAAGAGCTTAAGATGACAAACCAACTGTCTGAACCTGATCACCTGCTTCCAGATAAAGACAGCAAAGGAAAAGATCTTGTTTTTCCAAAATGTCAAGCACTTGTAGTGCTGACTGAAGTTACACTGATCAGTATGCTCTCTCATCTGCTATCAGACTGCTTTCCCAGGGCCCTTCTATCAGGCCTAGGAAAACAGCATGAGGGGGCAGTTGATATACTGGTAGCGAGAGGTTTGTTCAAGTTTCATTATTAAAATCATAATTAAAACCTTGCCAGTGTATTTTTCAACCAGGTTTTGCTTTCCCAGGCTCAGCTGGGAAAACTGAAGCTAAATTGTTTATGAGTTGGTTTCTTTGTCAATATCAGCATTTCCCAATCATTTCCATCCAAACAACAGCTAACATTTTGGAGAAAAAAATATAGGCCCTCCTTCATGCAGCTTTGCCATGTTTTTTGTTTTTGGTTTTTTTTTTTGAAATAAAGAACTAAGCAGAATGTTGAATATTCATTTACAGATTTATTTTTTCCAGCTTCGTTTTCGTATTTACTTGATTACATGGTAACATATATCTATGATTTTCAGAAGTGAAAAAAGCATGTTTTGTCATCATTGCATATATTACCTTCTCATGTCTTTCAGACCCACAGACCACAAGATGGGAAGCAAGATTCCAGGGCAAGAGACATGCTTTTTCATGGACAAGATTATCCAACCCATGACAACAGTTTATCCTCACTGAGATACTCAAATAGGTAAGCATAATTTTCCTAAATGCTCTCCTGCCCACCTCCCTCTTTCCTTGTCTTTGAAGTCACAAGATTACACAAAGGAACTGGCAGCAGTGCCTAAACTCAAACTGCAGCAGCAATGATTGAACGTACCCTTGGACTCTGCCCAGAAAAAGCTCAATTAAGAGAATTCTATGCTATGATTTTAATATTCAGTATTGAAAGGATACTTTTAAAGCAAAATGAGCATATTTAAAATGACAGCCCTTTGCGCACCTAACAGTAGGTAAAGCTGTATATTACTGAAAAACCCCCAAAAAACAGAAAAAAAAGAAAGAAAAAAAAAAAGAAAAATAAAACCCCAAAACACAGGAAAAAAGAACCGGAAAATATCCTGTCCACTGTTTTCTTTTTTTTTTTTTCCTGAAGTTTCCTAAAATGGAGATTAAGCCAAAACCCCAAGATTTCCAACTGCACATCTTTTGTGAAAATTCTCAACACTTTTATTACCTCTGAAATTTGCAGCTGAGATTTTTCTGTACTTCTTGAACCCTGTATGGAGACTACCTTTATTTCCCACACTCTTTTTAGTAATTTTCACTTAGGAAGGACAAGCAAAATGGAGGTTCCCACTGTACCAGGAACCCCTCAGTCCCTTTCCTCTACAAGTGTAAATATGATGAGAGACAAACACAGAGGAACAGTTATCCCCATTTACAGACAGGGAATTGCAGCAAGAAGAATGAATGCTGAAGAAGTACTAGAGGTCAGTGGCAGCTCTAGGACATGAGCTAGGAGATCCTGGATCACAGACAAGTGTCTTACTCATCCAAACATCTATCCTCAAATGCTTTGACTCTTTTTGGCATTTACATTTCTCTTATAACACAAAGGGAGGATACTCAAATGCACTTTTTAAACTCCAGATGACACTGAAATCCTGAAGCTATTTTTATTCTTATAAGATTTTACAAGCACCTTTCTTCTTAAAAAACAACCAACAAACCAAACAACAATAACAAAACCTTAATAAATGTGTCTTCAGGGTTTATTGGTCCTTGAGATATTCCAATTAAACAACACTTTATTGGGCAGTTAAAGTTCTTCACTATTTTTCTGACAGAAACATGGTCTGTAGTTCACAGGTATCTACAGGGAACAGCAGTAACTGCCTGGGGCGAGTTGGAAGTGTTGAAAACTTCACTTCTGACAACAGTTAGATGGTCACCCTGCAATTTGTTTCAACACAGCCAGTTGTGTTGCCATAATGTGTTAAACATCTGCTAAAAACATATGGAATCCTCCGGGGGGGGGATGTAAGTTGATGCCATTCATCTAACTGTTTCAGTGCTTCCCTTCTCCCCAGATGAATCCCTCCAGAGAGCCAACTGAAGAAAAGGGTTCCAATGTTTATAAGTAGAAAGGGATCCCTCACCAAAAAAGTGGTGATAGCTCCCCTTGAACCTGGGAGAAGGTCCTATCCAAACAAATTCTTCTGAAGCACATGTAACAAGATTGAGGAGAAAAATGAACCAACATATCACCAGAACTCCAAATCAGTCACGCCCCTGTGTAGGTGAAAGGAGGTAGCATGGGGTCCTACAGCAAAACTAATTCCCATTTTGCAGAAGCTGGTTTACATGGACACTACAAGACTAGTTGGAAGACTGCTGAAATAATGACCTTTGGCATGGAAGGACCTACTGGTATCACACAAAACAGAACATTATTGAATCCAGAAAATTGAACTGTCTGCTGCCTAAGCGCTTGGATGAACATTCATGGCTGACTAAAATGATTGCAGGAAGGCTGTAAAATGCAACCGGTGTCAATGACTCAGAGCAGTGGCACTCAATTTTCATGATGTGAAGTTTGCTGGATATCACACATGATCCCAGAATTTTTTGTGATCAAATTTGGTGCCCTAATTGGGGTGTAGCTTTTAGGATCTGGACCAGTCTCCAACCACAGATGGAGATGACATATTCTAGCAAGTCCACAAAGCAATGATTGGATGGTGATGCTACTGTGACTCGTTGGGATAGCTGTTGAAAAGTACACAGCTTTGTTTTGTTCCCTTAAGCTTCTGGTTTTTTTGTCTGTTACACTACTTTCTCTAATCACAGATAATACTTCTCTGCAGACCTCCTTTTGCTTGTATTCCCCTCTCCCTGCACCCCCTCCCCATCCCCCATCCCCACCACCTTCTAAGCATACGCACAGTCAGGGCAGAAACAAAACTGCACAGGTTTTGCTTCTGTTTCCTTAGTCTCAAGAGTCCTTCTGTGCATCTGTGCATAAGGCAGCTCTGCTCTTCTGTCAATAAAAGGGAACTTATAAGTGAATAGAGCAGCCATGCTGGGTATAGGAACTGTGATAATGCTGAATACTGCACAGTGGAATTGAGGCAGACTTGATAGTAGGGTAAGATTAGTTATTTTGAAAAATGTAGTAATAAAATTAATGGTCCTTGTGAACCCTTCACCAGGCACTAGTTAATCAGCCTCCCATTTTCACAAGTGAGACCAAATGAATGCCAGAAATATTCAGTGACTTCCCCAAGTGGGCAGCAGGATTAGAATTATTAGAAGGTAGGGCTCCTAACCTGTGGTCAAGCCACATGATTGCACCTCTCTCAGCTGCTACTCAGGTGTGAGGTTTCTTTATCTGAAGATGAAATCCTTTCACCGGCAGGACACTCATTAGTCAGGACAACTGCTATACAAATAATGCTATTTTACATCTTAAAAATATGTATTCTTGTAGGTCACTGTGGAACATAGGTTGGAACTATGTAAGTCCCTTATCTGACTGATTCCTGCTAGGAGTATTTTAAACAACATTGTGAGTTACTGGCTGCTGTTTCCTATCAGGAAGAGATAAACTGTGGATTTATTAAGAGTTGGAGCCAACTTCACTCCTGGTTTTACTTTCAATGAAATAATGCCAAGGACACATTCTCTTAGCTGAGTAGCCCTTAGACACCTACTGTGACTAACTTATTGTACATACATCACAAAAGCTTACAAAGCAAGAAGAAAGAGGCATCTTCTTGATTCCTGTACTTCTGAGCTGCCCTCAGTGAAGGATCCAAAAACTAGATTCTGTTTGAAAGATTCCAAAGACTACTCTAGCAGACTTCCAGTCTACTAGAAGGTTGAATCCACCAAACCCTTGAAGTCTGACAAGTATGGAAAGCCTGGCAACGGCTCTGAAGCTTCCTGTTCTTCTGTCTTGTTGTAACCAGTTCCTTTGTGCAACCATTTGTACCATGTTTTGGCACTTGAGATCCTCCAGGCTGTGATAACAAATTGCAGAAGGGGCTGTGAAAGTTAAAGACTTCAAGAAGAAAATGTTACCCAGATTTTTCTGAAACATATGACTGTGTCAGGACTAAGGAGTTTAGAGGCTAATGGGGGTTTGCCCAAACCACTTCTGCAAACTGCTATTAAGACAGTTGCATTGCTCTAGTAGAGATGCAGAGGGGAAGAAAAGGAACAAGTCCTCAGGTCAGCTGTTCTGTGCAGTCTACAATCCAGTCTGTATCTTTCCACATTCCTCCTTCTCACATGTCTCACAGCCTCTCTCCTTCTTTCATCTCCTTTTCTCTAAGCTCATTTTCTCTCACTGTCTCCTGCCCACTTGTTTTCTCTGCAGGTCTTTAATTTTTTACCTTCCCTTATGTATCCCTGTGATAATCCCTCCCTCCCTCTCTCACCATCAGGTCTTTATGTTGTTTTCCAGGTAATCTCATTTTGGTTCTACAGGTAATGACATGAAGCAGAGAGTGAGTAGGGAAAGAGTGGGTCAGAGATGGTCAGAAGAGGCTTTTCTCTTTAAACTAACAAATGGAGGCAAATCCTGCTGTTGCAAGCAAAAGCAATGATGTTAGAAAGAATGCAAATGGAAGTTCTGGCTTTCTTGGAAGTGGATCTGAAATAAAGCAATAGTTTTGTGAAGCCCAGGGTATTGGTAGAGCAGCTGGTCTCCTTCCAACTGGGATTTTCTGTGTTCCAGGGCTATAATCAAGCAAATAGAGAATTTGCCAACCAAAGCTTTATTCAGTGTGCCAGGGAGCAGCCATCCCTTCACCTCAACTAGAAATGTCTTCACTAATGTGCAGCATGTGCATGAGTCACTAAAGAGCATTCACCCTTCATCAGTCAGACAAGTGCAGTTGTGTGTGCAGCAGGACCAGCAGAGGCAAGGGGATGGCAAGCTATTAAGAATGAAGCCTAATGGCCCCTTGAGAGACCTGGGAGGGGGAAAATAAAATAAAATTAAAAAAACCTCTTCACCTGAATTTTAATAATACCCAAGGGAAGACATGAGATTTAATACAAAACATTACACAGCTGCTTTGCTACACGAGATTAACTTCATGTAACAGGATGAATAAAAATATTCCCACTTCAACTTTCTGAAACGTTCTGCCCTGAGGCAGTGAGAGAAATGGCACAGAATGCAGAATGAGGCAGGGGGATGAGCTAGAGATGCTTTTAAGCTCTGTGCAAGTCACCCATCCAAAGCTGGTCTCTGACACAAATCTCCTTCAGCATCTCAAATTAATAATTCATCCTTAGCTGGGTGATCATTACAAGATCTCTTTCAGCAGACAGTCAAAGACAACAAATGTAAGAGTTAATGCCAATTGGCAATATTGTGAACCTCTGAAAGCAACAGGCTATGACAGCACTGCTTAAGTTCTCCTAGTGCTATACTGAGAGCCTGCGAATCTGCAAAAGACTGTAAATGTGCATGTATGAGGAGTGACCCACTTCTGCAATTGGAAGTTGGAAAGCCTCCCAGAGACACACATGACGTTTTGGCAACACAGAGAAGTTCAAGGAAACTAGGAAAAGAGTTCAGAAGAGGAGTGTGAACAAAAATACCAAAACAGCAAAACATCTAGTTCTAAACTCTTTGCTATCAACTCTTTGTTATCAGTCATGCAAGATGAGTTGCTGTCAAGGTCACAAGAGATCTTTGTGGTAGATATGAGGCAACTTCCCTCAGCCACCAAGAGAATTTATAAGCTCACATCACAGCCTGTCAAAGTCAGCAGGGACCTCGTCATAAATTGATTTACAAGAACATCAGTTGGAGATATAATCTTTTTACTTTCCAAGCTGTAGAGTAAATGCATGTCCCTTGACAAGTAACTTTCCCTGGTAACCCCATCAACTATTTATAAAGCAAGAGTGGTATTTCCTTAGCGCTCAGCATGACAGGCAGTGTGCACTTCACAAAACACACCATAATCAACAATTAATAAAATTAACTATTTCATATGCTTGATAAAAAATGATCAAAAGGATCCAATTGATCATTGTGCACATTTTGCTCTTATCTTTTGGGGACAGCAGTTCCATTAGGTCCTGGAAATTAAGGAGCTTCTAGCACTGACTGGGCCTTGGAAAATTAATCCAGATCTCAACAATTGCCATGAGTCAGATGTGATTTTCCTCTTTTACGCCACAACTTCAGTGTGATGCCAGGCATGGAAATAAGAAAACAGAGAGTTGCCTGGGACAGCAGCATGCTCAGGGACAGCGTGATGCCTGCTTAGTCTCTGCAGGAGCTCTGGAAAGGCAAGCTGGCTGTTTCTGTGGCTGCTCAGACAGAAGTCAGGGTTATTCACAACAGATGCAGCAATCTCTTACCTGATCTTTCTCAGGTGTTAGCTAGCAGTAGTTGTAGCAATCCCACTTCCTCAGTGCGCTCCTCTTCAGCCTGCAGTTACAGTTGCGCTCCTTCCTGCTACTCTTCTCTTGCCTGTGGAAATGGCAGGCTCATACCAGTCCGTCATCTTCGGAGCTCAAAAATTCACCTTTGTCTGTGCCATGGAGGAGCCTGCAATCACCCCCAGGCACTGGTGATGCTCTGCAGCTGGAGATGTTCTGAGTGAGGTGTAAATCAATATACATGGTCATAAAGCAGCAAGTGACAAGTCTTGGAGGAAAAAGAAAGGTGTTATCTTTAGTAACCAGGCCAAATGCCAGCTCCAGCTAAGATAACAGACATTCTACTGACTTCCTGCAATTTTCCTTCAGTGAAATATTATCCTCTTTACTTCCTGCCAGAGTGTCATTTAACTCTGCTTTGCCAGTCTACTGTGATTTGCTCAAAGGAAACTGCATTTCAGTAAAGACTGAAGTAACTCCACTGCATCAGAGATGCATCCAAACTGTGTGATTCAGAATGAGATTTATACACATATTCAAGAAGCTGCATGGATTCAGTAGTTTAGTTTAATTTTGGCCCGTGAATTTAGCAACAATCCTTTATTATAGGAAAAACAAACCAGTTACATGCATGAATGACATGTTTCTATCTGGAGAGTACATGTCACTAAAATAATTTTCTCAGAACAATAGCAAGACCCTCTTCCTGTAGCACCCTGATGTTAAATTCCAGCAATCGCTTAGTCCTATCACCTGGAAACAACTGCTGCTCCTAGAGACTGCACTGAAGTGCCCTCCAAAGAGCAGGTTCCAAACAGTTTCCACTGTCTTGGTTGGATATAATGATCTTAGAGTTCTTTTCCAATTTAAACAATTCTGTGACAGCTACTGGGCCATTAGCTACAGCAACATTTTCTGTACATATTGAAGTGTTCAAGGCCAGGCAGGATGGGACTTTGAGCAACCTGGTCTAGTAGGTGGCATCCCTGCCTGTGGCAGTAGAGTTGGAACAAGAAGATCTTCAAGGTCCCTTCCAACCTAACCCATGCTATGATTCAATGATATTGCAGTTCTGCCTCAACAACGCCTTGCACACACCATTAGGTGATATAAATGCTTTGTCATAATAAATTGTTTGAACAAAAGATAAAACTACAGCAAAGCAATTTATTCATACCTGTATATTTCCACTGGAATATATCAGTGTACCTGAGGAAGACAGCTCCCAAAGTAGACAGGAGGAAATGTTGTTTTTCTGTTCACAATGGGTTTCCCCATCAATCAGGCATGTTCATTAAAGTTTGCTTCCTCTAGCAGGATGACTATAAAGGGCAATTGTGGAGGAGGAAAAGGAGTACAGGCTTATGACACACCATTTTCCAGGATTTGTCCTGAAGATTAATTTTATCCACCCCTTTAATGAGGCTAAGTCCTCACTGAATGGGTAACCAACATCCCCACATTCTGGTGTGATTGTACAATAACAAGGCATCTTCTTGACATAGGTAAGGCCATCCCTTTCACAAGTGTATTAGATACTGAGCACAAAGCACAGGCGAAGTAGGAGAGGCATAGCTATTCATTGCAATTCAGGTAGTGTCAGGGCCTCAGGATCTGTAAGGTCAGAACTGCTATAGCTAATGGGCAATTTCTCCATCAAGTGTAACACTGTTCACATGTTCCTCCTTTGCCCTTTCCTCCTGGAGCACTGATGGTGTTGTTGATGGAGGTGGGACTACAGCCAGCTGTTCTCTGACATGAGCTGTGCCAGGCAGTGCAATACTGCCCTCAGCTCCAGAAGCTGTCAAAACCATCATGGATTTATATTCTGTGGAAGTAATTAGGGACTCCCCGTTGCTTCTCCACTCGCCTCCTATTTGTAGGGCAATCACATCAAACTAGAGATGTGCTCAGTGAACACCATCAGTCTCCACTGTAGCCAGTGGGGACTATTAAGAGAGGTTACTGGGGCAGATGGAATATTCCCTACTAGAATGCACACACAGAGCTATAGATTTTGCCTTAGAACATAGCCTTTGGCAATTTCCAGCAGATAAATGAAAGATGCTATTCTCATTGGGGTTTTTTAATAATGATTTACATCACTTGTTGGTTCTAGTCATAGTGATCCCATCTCCCATCTGTGGTAGACACAAATTCAATTTTTTCTCCCCTATTTGCCTGATTTTTTCCATTCACTACCTCAGTGTCTCCACAACTAGCACAGGAATACAAAGCCTTTGTGTTAAGGGATTCGGAAAGAGGAACTGCTGCTGCTCACCAGACTCCTTTTGTTAAGGTTTGCAAGGAGAAGGGACTGGCTCTGAAATGCTTAAGTAATTTTCTTCACCTAGCTTTGGTCCTTTCCATATTTTGGTCCTTTCCTTACCACCAACAAGTTGGACTAGTGGTTCTGAGACATTACCTGAGCTCATTTCATCCTCCAGCATCAGGCAAAGGCCTTTATGATGCAGCAAATTTCTGAGGCCTTGGGCTTCCACTGTTATGTGAGGCTCACTGGGGGATAAGACCCATGAGTTTTGCTAGGATGAAAAGCAAAGCTCTTGCAGTTTTCTGTTTAATAGAAGATCCCTCCAGCAGAGTCCTTGCCCTCCCCTCGGGTGAACTGCCATTGACCCAGCGAATTCAATTAGCATGGTTCTTCCTTTATCAAACAAACCCCACATGGCCCAAACCAAACATGGTGTATTTGAAAACAAATGGATTGAAATGGCCCTAATCTACTCAGACACTCTCCTCTGTGTATGTTCCCTCCAATTCAGCCTATCCACAAATACAATCATCAGGATCCTGTCTGGCCTGCAATAGGACTGGGGATCCTGACACCCTGCAGAACAGAGAGTACCAGTGATTTGAGCCTCTGTCAAACAGACCATTACAGTGCCTCTACAGTGCTTTTTGGGCCAGTTTTCTGATTGTCTCCACTGCTGAGCCATTAAGGAAAGTGGTGGAGTGCCTCAGTTAAAGCCATAGGAGGAAAGTTTATGTGATCTTGATTCGTACCACAGTGATGATGCAGCTGTACCATCACATGCAGATTGGATAAACCCCACTGCTTAAAGCACTTCTGTAAGCCACTAGAGTGGAAACCACAGTACCTTGCCTGGAAGGCTCTGAATCACTTCAGCTACTCCCTGTGTGAAGAATTTTGCTTTATACCATAGGGAAATTGTCAGTGCTCCCATTGATGGGGTTCCCCAATCAGCTACATCTGTCCCAGGATGCACGCCAGCAAGAAGAAATCCCATGTCAAAAGAGGATTCCGTGCCCGACTTGTCCAAAGGAAGGGCCCAGCCACAATGAGGAGAAGGGAGGTGTCTTTGCCAGCAAATTGGCACAGACATAGACGCTGCACCTATTATTGCCGTCATAGACAGCACAGACTTGTTTGGGAACCCTCCTCTAACACAGTGCACCAAGCATTGATTCGAGGTTGTCAGATCTCCTGACACCTATTCAGACGAATTTCTCATGCCCCAACTTCTCTTATCCAGAAGAGACAGGACATGACCCCTACTAGCACACAGGACATGGAGACAGAGGGAAGCCAGGGAGGTGTCCCTACCCAGCAGTCTCCAGCAGAGATAACCTTTTGCTTTGGGGCACAGAAGAAGAAGAGCATAAGTCAGGCAGCCCATCTTAGGTAGACTTCCTTAGGTGGCTCACAGGGAAAACCTGATAGAAGAGTACCAGAGAAAGTGCAAGTGTGGGAGGGCTCAAACCACATTGCCACCAGGTCTGGAGTGATGGTCACCTCCCTGAAGGCAGCTCTCAAGTAGCACAGTGAGGACACGTTCCAGAGATACACTGAAGGACCAGGGACACACATCGGAATTTCAAGTTAGGACTATGCAACTGGGTAGTCATCAAGGCTGCAAAGACACTGATAAAAAAATCAGTACTTCTTAGCATAGCCCATCCAAAAAAGACTTCCTCCATGTGATCATTCAGACAGCAGGGCACTTGAGCCATCTCCCATGGCAATGTTTGGTGAGGCCAGTCTCTCCTGATCCAGTGGGCAGTCCTTCTCATTCAGCCTTATCCCTCTTGGAGGCAATCTAACAGCAGGAAGGAAATGAGCCAGGGGCAAGTATTAATTCCAGTAAGAGACAAAGGCAGTGAACCTATTCCCTTTATACAGCCTTTATACATCTGTTTTCAGTGTATAACACATGCCTTAGGTGAGTTGAACAAAACTGTGAAAGAGAAATTCTGTGAAGCTAGACCAGAGATCTTAGCAGAATATATTTGAAAAAATCTGCTGAAAAACATAAATTAGAAGTTACCACATTTTCTATTTCAGGCTGCCTGAAAGGCATGACATATATATCTGTGTGTGGTAGATGTGAATTATCCCACTGGAACCAGTAGCCAGCACTCCAAAGTTCTGACATGAGCCATTCTTTTGCACCATTTCCTTTGCCCCAAAAGCCCTTGAAATGTTTTCCATATTCTCTAAAATATGGATTTTTTTTTTCTGTCAAAGCACTCCAAGAAGACAAAGAGCAAAACTAAAAGAGGAATTTCTGTTGCACTACCCAATCACATCATACGTAAGGAACCACTGGAAGTTGTTGCAAAAACTAGATGCTACCCCAGTGGCAGGGTGCTACCTAGGGATGCTCATGGGCAATTTTTGCACCCACTGTTGCGTCTTTTCCCTGCAAACTCCCTACAACACTCCCTACAAAGCACTCACACAACAGTACAGCTGCCTCACTGAGAACAAACTAAAATATATCTGAGGAGACTTCTGGAATGGCCTTCTAAGAGAGCTGGAGAAAGCAATACAATCAGTACTGCAAGTGCATCAGCCCAACAGAATTCACTGAGAAAATATATTGATCTGGCTCTTCTGATTTTGAGATTTGAAAAACTCACAAGAACGCTTGAAGTTGCTCATTTACATTTCGTTACCCAGAATGCACTTCCAACTCATTTTTTTCCCACAGGCACCAACATCAAAGCTGTGGAAACTAGCTATCTTTGCATGAAGTTTCTTTTTAATTAAACATTATAAACTAAGGCCAGAAATTCCTCCTTCTTTCACAGCTGGAGGAAGCATAAAGGGAGAAGTGAGGGTAGAGAAACAGAATCCATCAGTCACTGCACAGAGAGCGATTGCTTGGCCACGGATGCTTACAATTGCCTTCTAACTGCTTGGCTCATTCATGTAACATATGGTGAAGCATGGAAAGCCCACCTATAGCCCAAAGGTCACCATGCCACCTGCAGACCCCAGAAAACATGCAGCCTTGCACAAATACACATGGAAGTAATTAGTGAGGCAAGGGAACCAGGATTTGAAGCAGAACCCCCTCAAGTCTGCTGCATTAATCCTTCCAGCTGAGTTGGAGAAGAAGTCTGAATTCTCTGGGGTCTGATTGCCGCAGTTTGTAGCTCAGGGTGGAAAAAAAGTAATTTACTGTTTCCTTGCCACAGACGTGCCATTATGTTTTTTGGGTTTGGGTGGAGAGAAGAGCACAAGGGAGTTCCAAAGGGGTCAGGTTCACTTCGCTCATTGTTTGCACAGTCACAGTCTGGCAGGCTGCTTTCTCTTTACCAGTGTTGCTCTTCCATGTGCATTCAATTTAGAAATTACATTTGGGTTGTTCTTTTTATGAATTTTCAGTTGAAGATAACAAGGTTTTGGGACCAATGTGGTAAATCCAAGAGAGTGGATATGGGGATGCAGAGTGACAGGGATTTGTCTCTTCCTTATAATGTTGCATCCTCTAGAAGCCTTAAGCTGTGAACTGTGCCACTCTTCTCTGCATTACAAGATAAGAACAATGTCTGCTTACCCCAAAGATCTTACATTTGAAGCACCAGCCAAGAGACAAGCATGATACAGCATGACAAGGAAATCATGGTGGTTACAAGGGTGTAACATTGGAGGGATGAGTTGAAAACAGGCTAAAAGGAAGTGGGATTTAAGAAGAAGGGTAAGAGAATAAATCTACCCACCAGGGGTCCAAGGTTCAGATACCAGTTAGTCTTCAGTCTTCTCCCTCAGTAGGTCCAAACACCTGTATTCACCCTACAACATTTGCTACCAGGCAACTTGGGAAAAGCTTGCCAATTATCATTCCCCTCATACTGGCATATTCCTCTTGTCTCCACCTTACCTTGCTTCACTGGATTCATCATCATCTTGCACACAGCTTTCTATGCTTTTTCTGTCAAAGGTTCACTGCTCAGGCCACTTCGCACACAAAATTATGACTCCATGTAATGAAAATATTACCTAGCAACCAGTGAGGGTTGGTCTGGTATTGTTAATGGATGGATTAAAAAACCCACACAAAAACATCATGACCAAGAATTCACCTCAGTCCCAGGGCCAGCTTCTAAGCTCTGGAGTCATCATTTTCCATGTACTATGAGACAGGATTTAGAGGCAGGAGGGAATTTTTCATGAGTAAACATGGGAGGGCCTGGGCAAGTGCAGCTCACTTTACCTGGGGCCTATGTAGCCTTTAAGGTACTTCAAGTGGCTGAAGATCTAAAATTCCCAGTACACTTGTATGGGGTGTAGGTGACAAGGCTCTGGCAGTGGGGCAGAAGGAGGCCACAGGGAAGACACCTGTGGAAAGAGATCAGGGGCTGGACACAGAGAGCTACACCACAGACCCACTGCAGGACACAGCTGAGCCTGGCAGACAACCTGGTGGCACCTCTGTGGAAATGTATTTAAGAAAGGGCAGAAAATGCCACAGAGGGAGAGAGGAGAAAGCAGAGTGAGAAACAGCAGAGGAACACCAAGGTCAGAGGAAGAGGAGGAGGCCCTCCATAGCACCAGAACATATATTACCTGCAGATTATGTGAGAGCCCACACAAGAGCCATACAGGACCAGATTTTCCTGACAGGAACTGCAGCACATGGAGAACTTACACAAAAGCAGAGAAAAAGTTTCAGATAAAAACGAGCATCAGGGAGAAACCACTACCTACTGACCATAATCCCAGTCCACCCAGTGTTGCCTGGGGAGGGTAAAGGAATCTGAAATGAAGGAGTGAAGTTGAGCCTGAGAAAGAGTGGATGAAAGGTACTGTTTTAATGTTTGGCATTTTTTTTCCTACTACCCAATTTAGTAATTAAAATTAATTTAAATTACAATTAATTTAAATTTTAATTTGCAATAAATTAATTTCCCTAAGTCATAGAATCATAGGACACTTTGGCCTGGACATGTTTAAAGATGATCATCTACTTCCAACCTGCACACCATGGGCAGGGACACCTTGCACTAGACCAGGTTGCTCAGGGTCCCATCCAACCTGTCCTTAAATACTTCCAGGGATGGGACATCCACAGTTCTGGGAAGCTTTTGTCAGTGTCTCACCACCCACAAGTAAAGAATTGTTTTCTAATGCCTAATCTAAACCTATCCTCTTTCAGTTTAAGGCCATACCCCCTTGTTCTAATACTACATGCCCTTGTAAAAAGTCTCTCTCCAGCTTACTTGCAAGCCCTCTTTAGGTACTGGAAGGTTGCTCTAAGGTCTCCCCTGAGCTTTTTCCTCTCCAGGCTGAACAACTCTGACTCTCCCAGCCTGACTTCACAGGAAAGGTGCTCCAGCCCTCTGAAGCCCTCCAGCCATCTTCATGGCCCTCTGTTGGGCTTATTCCAGCAGGTCCTTCTTATTTTGGGGGCCCCCAAACTGGATGCAATACTCCAGATGGGGTCTCAAGTACTGTGACAGTAAGTGGTAAACAATCTCCCTCTCTGTATCTAAACCCATGAGCTTTCTCATTCTTTTTCTTCCTTTTTTCTCCCCTTGTCCTGCTGGAGGTGGGAGCAAGCAGGCAGCTGGGTGGGAGTTTGGCTGTTAGCTGAGATCAAACAAAAGTATAGCTTTTTTAGACCACGTGCAGGGTGCAACATGCCCCTTGTATGAATATAACTGGTTTCACAGCATACTGGAGTGTGCAGTCTCTGCAGAGTGCTGGCAAGTGGCACATCATGCTCATGTCACTTCATCAAGTTGTTCACATGCACTTAGTGAGTGGTAAACAAGCCAATGCATTCATTTCTGTGCCTCTTTACTAAGTGAACATACATCATAAGCAGAGCCATCTACGATGTTTCTATTTCATCATTCCCCTAGAGGTTTTCTATCTAATTTTAAACTAACTGTTTACATTTTCTGGTTTGTGTCAAATAAACAGACACCACTATATGGAAGCTCAGGATACAGGAAGAGGCAGGAATGGGGAGCACTGCTAAGCACTCTCTCTTCTCATGTCTTCCGGGAGTATAAATATTGGGCATGCATTTCATAGTACAATTGTCCCTGTTTTTGTGGAATTGTCTGGGTAAATTCTCAAGGATAACGCACAACTCTCTCTTTTTCTTGAAAAAAACCCAGTCGAACTCATGGGGGGCAGTTCTGAGTGAACAGAAGGAATACTTCTGTGCTACCTTTCTGCTACTGCTTGGCAAATGATTTCCAGGCCCTTTGCATGATGCAGTCACTCATCTCTGGGGTCAAGACTATTTCCTTTCCATAGTGGTTATCAGGGAGGAAAAGGTTTGTTGTCTGTTGTTCCTGCTGAATCTTCCAACTCTGATTTTTCTACCCACCACCCAATGCAGGTAAAAGACCAAAATAACTAACTCCATTTGACAAAATGTTCTGCCTCCTAGTGAGAGAAGAGAAACCAAAATGTGCTGAGACAGCATCAAAGTCACAACTATGGGAGCTGCTAGATGGTTCTCCTATCATATGGAGAAAATCAAGGTATAAGGGTACCAGCTACGCAGCAAATCTGCTCACTGAATAAGAACTGAGAAGCTGATCCCAAGTTTTAATCTTGAACTATCATCTTCAGCTGCTTTTTGCTGTCTTTTCGTAGATTTGAAAAGGAAGAGTAAACCCTAAAACTGCTCTAGAAAGCTCTTAATCTGCATCTAGTTGTCAGAGTCACACTCATACAAAGTAAAAAAAAAACATAATTGTGTGGCGACAATGGACCTAAACCTTTCTCTTGCTGATTCAAGCATCAGAACACAGGCACACTCAGTTCTATAACCCACACTAAGCCTTTTGCTGAATGTCCCCAGACTGTCATTTTAGGGAACGTTTGCAGAAAGTTAATGCCATGTCAGCATCCCCATATAGGAAATGGCAAAGACTTAGGCACTGAAACTGCAGAAATGCATGTGTCCAGAGGCTGCTTAACAGACTTTCATTTTCACTGAATGCAGTACATTCCAAAACCAAACATACCTCATCACTGGAAAGCTAGATAACTGCAATTTGGTGTTCCTTAACTTCCTGTATGAACTAAATGAATGTATTTTAGTTCTGTCTTAACACAAAGATCTGAAATTTCAGGCACCAGTGTTCATCAGAAGGGGATGCTCCATCCTACCTGTAAAGAGGCCATCTCCCTGGTGAAAAGCAAAGTTTATAACCTAAGGGTCAAGGAGTACATGCTTCCTGTGTGAGAGAATGGTGTTTTTCCTGCATTATCAGTTCAATACCACGAATATGAGATAATAATGGAATGGCAGAATTGATGCACAGCTTTCAGAGAAAGACACCTTGTATTTGAGTCTCTGACTGCCAGGGTTAAGGCAAATGCACCTGACCATCTAGTTTAGGGAATTAAAACACCTCACCAAGGTGATTTAAAGCCAAATCCTCTCTCATTCTTAGTAGAACATTTTTTACAGGCAGTTCAATTTTTGTGGAGCCATCAGGAAATAAAAAAAAGGCTGTGCTTGTTTTCTCCACACAGTTTCTCTGCTTCACTCAGAGGGGAGAAATGCTGTTCTTGATCACTTCCCATCAGTGCAAAGAAAGAGCTTTAAAGTGGTTAATCATACCCAGTCAGGCTGGTGCCTCAGTGACAGCAGACAGCAGAATGGCTGAGATGGGGTCTGAACAGGCCACTCCAAATTGCTCGTCAGTCATTTCTTAGTCCTTGTGTGTTAAAAGTATTATCAGAGTAACTGGACTCATTACTACAATGCTGATTCATACTCCAGGGTCTGGCCATATACCTGTCACTTGCCTGCTCTGGAGTGCTGTGGAGTAAGATAAGGTGGCTGGTCTTTATCAAGATGCCTTGTCCCACTGCTTGGTAAACACAGTGAAGATTTTCACTGTTAAAAAAAATCATCTTACCTACAGATTCCTACAACAAATCCACACTCTCTGCTCACAGTGAATGCCTTTATTTAATACACAGATATAATAGCTAACCTGCTGAGTCTTTTTATTGTTCATAGAAATAAGTACCTGCCTTTAAGCTCCTTTCTTCTGGTGACCACAGTTATCTGTGCCATATTTTCCCCCTTCTAAATAAATCTCTTTCTAAAGTAAACATTCACAGAAAGGAATTCAGCCAGGCAAAGCAGCAACCTGAGGCTCTGGAAACATCTAACCACTGAACACACTACAACAGTCACTGTTACCATCTGCTGTACCAGAGAGTTGAGGTGTACAGCTATATCCTCTTCTCAGCAGAAAGCTGTTCCAAGTTTTAATCAACATTTGGGAGAAAACACCTGCCAGACAGAATAAATTAGAAGATCTGCATTGGTCTACACTGTAGGTGGCACTTGGCTAGCTTCCACATCTACACAGTTGTGGGCAGCATTGTGCCTTGCATGACTATGTGTGTGATGGCACCGGTATGTTCCCCAAAAGCACTGGATATTGGACCGTTGCTGCCAGCAGGGTACAAGGTTGCATGGTTTGATGGCCATTTGTTGGAGATGAGGTCCTAGAATATTCAGCCCAAGCATCCATCTGGGTTTTGCAACTGCTTGAACATGTTCACCAAGAATGACCTTGAAACTCTCAGTACTGCAAAGCAGTATTGGTAGGAACAAAAGGTACAAAGTTTAGAAGACAGTAAGTATCAGAAGGGAACACTGATTGCAGTCTTATTCAGCCCTTCTCACTTCTGCCAAACTTCACACTCTCACGGAGCTTAAATCTTAAGTAGGATTGAAAATATTACAGCAAAAGATGAATCGCTCAACTTTATTAAGTTTTAAGGACTCTTTTGATTGCTCTGACTGAGGTGACAGGGCTAGTTTCACTGTATTTACTAGACGAATTTAAAATAATATCAATAATTTCAACATTAGACCTGCTAATTTTCTCCTTATTCAACACTTGGACAGCAATCTAGACTCTGTGTTTGCAGGCTGGGTTATGGAAAGTGAAATGGCATAATGCCACAGTCCAGGGAAGCATCATCACCCAGATGAGAATGATTGCTTCAAAAAATGAAAGTCAGCACTGCTAGTTATTAGACCAGCAGCTGGAGAATGGAGCCCTTTATAGGCCTCTTCCATGTAAAACTGTTTAGAAACACTGCAGAGTTTGGTGCACAGGCATTTTCTTTGCACAAAGAAGAAAATCTCTCTTATTTAAATTTTCCAGATGGCTTTAAACATTCTGTTACTAGAGCAGTAATGGCAATTTCATCACACCGAAGGGATTTAGAGATGGTTAAAGAGGAGATGTTTATCACTGAGTCTCTCTACAGATATGCTTGCCCCAATTCTCAGTTGTGAAGAACTGAGATTGCCTGTGTTGTATGTCACACTCTCTTTGCTCTGGCAACAGTGGAAGCTCTTGTCATGGAGTATTATCTTACGCAAGATCAAACCTCATAGGCTACTTCTAGTGGTTACTGACTCTTTTTTGTTCCATTTCAAACCTTGAGTTACTGAGGTCAAATACAGTGACCCTAGCCTTCGTTTGGCATCAAAGGGAGGGATACAGCCTTTACACACTGTGGGAACTTCAGCTTCAAAGGACATAGAGTCAATACATACAGGAAAGTGCCTCCAGCACTTACTCATTACTAGCAGGGGGAAGGCAGGATTTTCCTATAGGTTCCCAGTGGGCCCAGGCACAGAGGATGCCAGCAGAACAGTTGCACTGGCTGAGTACTGCAGAGACTGTACGGAACAGGGTCTTTTGTAAATCTTTCAGACAACCAATTCCTTTAGGATGTGGGGGATTCCTAGGAGGCACACAGGAGGACACAGCTGAGACTTCCAACATCCCAGGTCTTTACAGGTTCACTCTAAAATAATCTTAAATATCACCATGGAAGAATTCCTGAGATATCTGCCACACATCTACTATACTGAGTCAAGGGCAGTGCTCAGACATATTTATTTTCCTTTTAAAATCTTTTGTATTGGCTGCAGCTGGAGGCACTTGGTAAAAAAAAAAAAAAATTGTTTTACCAGACGATTTTAATTTTGTAGGTCTGGTTTCAGTTCACAGTGCATGGACTTCACCTTTCACACTATATCAAACAGGTAACAAGCCTGGTCACCAGACAACACGGATGGACTTTATATAGCATGTTTGTCCTCATGAACACGCTCCTGCCTCAGTTCTCACACAACTGGATCAGCCTTTGGATTCCTGAATTTTTCAAAACTGAAGAGAAGCTTCTGCCAGTAGACCTCAAAGTGGCACAAATTTACATAGTTGCTGGGTGTTAGTGTGCTGTGAGTATACTGTAGCATTTTTCTTCTGGTAGATTTTGGGGAAAAAAGTAAAATTTGAAAGGTTTTTCTTTATATTCTTTCCTTCCCTTCTCTCACATACCATAGTTCTTTGTTTTGTGCCATTTCTTTTCTCTGTTAAATTATACAGTACATTGTTCTATAAATTGCTGAGATAGCCTAGCTTTAAACATAGGTATGTTAATGCAGTGAGAAACTCCCATGATTATGGGACTGCTACTGGAAGTTACATGCCTGAATTAATGCAATTGCTCATTTAATTTATTACAAAAATATCCCAGTAAAATATAAATCAAAGATTAAAAAAAGGGGAGAGAGCAGAAAAGGGGAAATAAAGGGAAATAAAGGGATAGCAGAATAATTTATCACAGATGCCTTGTTTTGAGAGGGCCCAAACTCATTACTTTACAATATATTCTAATAAGCAGTAAACATCACTACCTAAAAGCACCTTTTCTAGCTCTACTGTACTGCCAAAGATTACTGTTGAATGTTCTTTTTTTAACTCTCCAAGCCTTTGTCCACTGCTGCTTCAAACAATGGCAGTTTGTGAGGATGTGGAACAAACAACTACAATTCCTTTCTGAATGTTTGCTGTGGTGGGAGAAAATAAGGAGAGCTTAAAGGAAACACTAGTTGCGAATAGCACAGGTGAGGGAAGAACTGGCACGGAAAGGCTTTTGCAATTACAAGCCAACATTCTTTCTGCAGCAAAAAGGAGAGAATCTTCTCAGCTGGAATCGTGGCAAAAAAGGGAGGCTCTTTCAGGTCTAAGTATGAGGCAAAGTGAGGATTTTCATGCCTATTTAGAGGACACCAAAGGTTGTGGGGGAAAGGAGGGATAATGGCAGTCTCTTCCAAAAAAGTGTTCTCTAAAAATTAGCTGTTTGGAGTAAAATAAAAAATTGAGGTGGATAAATCACAAGGAACAAGAGGAGAAACTTGCAGTCTGCAGAAATTCCTCTAACAATGCCTTGGGATCACATAAACATTGTTATTAATAGAAGACTACCTCTCCAGCAGCCTTCAAAGGCTGCTTCCTCCCATTCTTCTATCTGCACCAATTCAAAGCAGAGAAGCCCTGGCTTGAGAAAACCTCATTTGCTCCCTTCTTGTTTTTATCTTTCCCTCCACTGTATTTCCTGTCAAGACTGCAGGTCAGAAAAGCAGGAAATCTCTTTGTACCCCTGTGACTGCCAAATTGTGACCAAGAAATGTACCTCAGACAGAGCCCAAACAGCCCCTGCACTCTGGTGTAAGATTGTGTGAGGAAAAGAATATAAATGTGGCTGGGCACTCATGTCTATGCATCACCAGTATTTTAGACTAACACAAGACAAGGTGGGAGCTGGGGTACACTGTTTTTCCAATTACTTCAAATAAGCCAGCATTCCTGCTTCACAGCCACAGAACACATGGAGAACTTGACCTTGCTTTTCCTGAGCTTTCCAGTCAATGTCCCAGCAGACAAGCCCAAAACATTGTTTATCCTCTCCTGGCTTCACAAATCCCAGGCATCTCTTTAGTGATTTTGCTAGCAAAAAGCAGAATTTTATGCACCCCTGGTTTTTTTTGAGGAACTGACAACCTGTGAGAAAATGAAGTATTTTATACTTTTCAACCTTTTTTTTCTGATCTGTTTTTACTAAGATTGCAGCCATACTTTCTCCAAAAGTCAATTTCTGGCTTCTAGATTTACAAGAGGGCTGGGGAATACAGTGGAAAAAATTACACAAACTCTGTGATTAACACACAACACCAGCATCTACCACACAGAACACAAAGGTGACCAAACTCAGATTTGCACACACAGCAAAGAAGAAACCATTATTAATACCGCAAGACCACAGAGGGTATGGCCAAATTTCTGTATATCTGTGGACAAAATATTTGATAAAGTTTGCTTTTCCTCTTTGCTGGTTCAGTCAGAAGCTGTTAAGAAACAGGGAACAAACTGAAGTACTGCACCCATTTGACCTGATAGCTTCTCCAAATTCAAAACTAACAAGGTGGCAAAATGAATGCTGCCCCAAGGATTAGAATTCAGATAAATACAGAGAAGTAGACATATAATCCCTGCCACTCCTTCTTTCCGTACATAATCTAGACTATCTGGTGTCTCAGGCTCTGGTGTGATACACAGGTTGTTTTAAACTGGCAGAAAAACACCTACTGAGCACAAAAAAAAGCCTCTTCCAGTACATGTGCAGAAGCAAGAGCTGCTGTTGTCTTTGCCACTAGTATCAGCAAAATACATTTGAGGACTCTGCTCTAAAATCTGTATCACTCTGCACAGTGATACAGATTTTGCATGAATTTTACATAGTCCTCAAGGACTCAGCTGTCCTTTCTCAAGCCTCAGTCAGTCCTTCTGAGCTGGAGCAGCCAGTTTGAGTCTTTAGCTTTTTTTCTGGAGACCCTGACATGTTGCAAGTGAGGGCAGGGGAATACAGAGAACTGCTTTCCCACTCTAAAGCTTTGGCTGGTTTTGTTACTTTTGAAAATCCATTTGCATTATTCAATGACAATGTAGTACACAAGAATGTGTGTTGAGCAGGGTGCCTGCTGTGGCACTGTGTGAGATCTTATAGCCCTACTACCTGCAGAATAGAAGAACTGATATTACTTCTGCTGCTAAAGAATATTCAGCTAGAGGTGCTGGTGCTGTGTTTGGCTGTCTGTCATAGTCACACAGCAGCCACCACCAGGATACAAATTTACTGTGGGCATTGTGACACCAAGCCCACACCTTACATGATGTTCTTGGAGCTGAAAGAGCTAGAGTGCATCATGCTGAGGCACCAAAGCTGTGAATTAGCTTGGTTTCAGGAAGAGCATAGCCACATCACTCTGTGCTATTGGTGAGCAATAAACAGGGTAGCCATCACAGAGTTGTTCTGGGTTGCACATAACTATGGGGTCAGAACTCAGGACTCTTCACCTCTTTCCCCGCAGATGTTATAGACATGCCTCAGCAGCTTTGCTGAAAACTGAGCAATGTGTAAGCACAGAAGGAAATTTTGCAAATGGAGAAGAGGAAGCCAAAACCAGTATCTCTATGATCAAAAAATATTTTTACCATCATAGTATTAACTGTTGGGATTCACTTCTACAGTTATCACAGAAGTCAACACATTAAAAGTACTCAGAAGATTACAGGATGCTTGCATGGATAATGGGACATGCAAGGTTACTGTAAACAGTGTAAAATGGATAAAGAAGTTATAATCCTATAAACCAGTCTCTAATTGCCTACAGGAAAATGGAAATTGCCCTGCCCTACTCATCAGTGGTGACCCTGCATTTTCCGCATTCTTCTCTGAATCTCTGCTATTGGGTACTCTCTCAGACAGACTTATTTTCACATATGTATGTATTACTTTCATATATCAATCTGGGGAGTTCTTGCATGGAATGGCAAAAAAGACAGGAAGAATTGATTATAGGGAGGGCAGGGAGAAGACTCTGAAAGGAACTGAGCTTTTTAAGAAGAAATATTCCTGGATTTTTTTTTCAAACTTTTTTTTTCCTTTTTTGTGCGCCGG
>JAWWEW010000165.1:22197707-22227284 GCA_035583185.1 Anabacerthia variegaticeps | reverse complement strand
CCGCCCCCCCCCCCCCCCCCCCCTCTTTTGTATTGCCAAAAGAAGCTGGGGGAAAACGGGGAGCAAGTATGTCAGAACAGGGAATAGCCCAGTTGTGATGCCAATCTGCGGTTGGGCTTAGTCCTGTGAAACTGCAATCAAGAGGATACATAGCTAAACAAATGGGCGAGAACGTCTCTCTTATTAAACATTCAAAACTCAGAGGATTACTCTCTAGGTACCACTAAAGATAAAATCATGAAAGAGCTCAGGGCGTGCAAGAACAGCCCACAGATTTCCAATGACTGTTCTCTAAAGACAGTGTTACTTGCGGCAACCAATACCAAGAACAGTTATGCTGATGGCACTCTTCCAGCAAAATGTTATCAACACTCTACTTCTGTACACAGCTAATTATACTGTGCTTAAATGCCACAGGGAGATGGCTGCTCTATCAGGAAATGCACAGAAACATATGCTGCCATATGGACGAGATAGTCTTCACTGGGACCAATCTCTGTGTGTAGAAGTCCTCACAGCCCTATTATATTATTGTTTATAAAGCAAGTCCCCTAGAAGGTAAGCAGGAAAAGGAAAAAGCAAAAAAAAAGTGACAAAACATTTCTGTCCAGCTTTTTGTATCAAAACAGCAGTGAGCAGGAAGGAAGGTTGTCCCTGCTCTGTAGAAGTCTTGATTTCTAGCAGTGTGTTTGTAACCAGCTAATAAATCTTAATTAGGAATAATCAACATCATGCTAGCCAAATCCCATTTTCATTTTTGTCCTCAAAGAACAATACTGAATGTTCAGTGGGCTGATTTTTTTTGCAGCTCAAGTGTCTGAGTCCTTTTTCTACTTCCCTCCAGATATAAGAAAATGAAGGGAATCCTTTGTTACTTGTCTACACACTCTTACTAACTTCATACTCGGATGGCTGGTGTAACTATCAGTTGTCAGCAGTCATTTACATCAGTTGTGAACTGACTGTAAGATAATACTAAGTAAGAATGGAGGCAGCTTGCATCAATATAAAATCACAAGGTGTTATATCATGAAGTTGTCCCACTCTTCATCTCTGCTTGCAATCCCAGCTAAGAATTTGCCTTTTACCTTTGAGCCTGCTAAACTATATCTTTGATATTTTGGGGTCCTTATGCTTTTAATACCAAAGTCTCTCAGTTCTCTGCATCAGTGAGGAATCAATATGTCACTGTTAACTGCAGCAGCACAAAATCTGAGTAGAAGAATAAATACAGTTTCATTACACACATGCAATTTAGTTTGAGGGCCTTTTCATAAACCCTTCATTCCGTGTCTTGTATCCACTTCAGGTGCAAGGTTCTATCAATCAATGAAATGGGAGAATGGATTAAGAAACCTCTCAAAGCTGTAATTTGTAAATCAGGGTTTACCAACAAGAAACCCTTAAAACATCCAGTGATAGAAGAAGTGCTGAGCGGCTTGTCAGCAGGAGCTACATGTTCAGTCTTTCCTGTTTCCTATTCAAATTCTCGCCCTGGACTCATCACAAGAGACTGTGTGATCTAGTTCCACTGGAGGGTGTAAAGGCAGCAAACAGTGACAGAGGCAGTTGAGAGAGTCAGGCAGGAGAGTCAATAAGGAAATGTGATTCACATGGAAAGTGTGTGACAAACAATTTCAGCCCTCAGTAAAACGGATGAGGTAAGACTGTTTCCAAATACCACTGTCAAAAAAACCCCAAACATCCTAGTGCCATGACACATCTTCCTGAAGAACCTTTAAAGGAAAGGGATTCTTGTTCTAGAGATGCTTGTTATTAATAAAAGGTCCTGTGAATTTCAGAGCATTCATATCCCCTATTTCATGCCAGTACTTTCAGCTTGCTGAAGGCTTCCTCACTGGCACCAGAAATGAAGAAACATGGCTAGCCGTGGTGACTTGGGGTTGATTTGCTTTCATGTCTAAAGTTCAAAATGCAGTTGAATCTTGTCCCATGGTTAGAGTTTTAATTAAGGCTTTTTATTGCTTTGCCTCTCTCCCTTCGTATGGATTCTCTGACGTTTAATAGCAGGTGAACTAATACTGCCATTCTCCTTGAAAGGACGCTTGTCTCTTCCTAACAGTTTCACTTCCAAAACAAAAAATCCACAGTTGCTTAACAATTTCTGATACTGATGCTGCTGAGAAGTTTCACTGAAATTGGTTCAAGTGCTATCAGAACAAATTATATGTGAAAGTTTTTTGATTTTTTTTCCAAAGAAAAGCAGGCTGCAAATGGAAAGCAATCGTTAAATCATTAGTGTGTGTTACTGTCTGTGCAATACAATGTACCTAATACATATGGTGCTGAGAACCTCACAAGCTACATCCTAGTAGTTTTTCTTAGCTGGTCTGCAAAATGATGGCACAGAGCTCAAGCTGTTGGTGTAAACATAGTTTTGTAGGGCTGTCTGCTACCCTGTGGTCTTCAGATGCTGTTATTTTGAAGTTAAAATTAGGGCACAAATTTGTTCTGAAAGTGTCATAATCGAATCTGATTTGTACCCTGTAGCACAAACTCTGTACAATACTGATCCTTTTGGCTTTTGAAAGAGCACCTATAAACTGGCATAGCTGATGAAGAAAGCTCAGTCAGAAATGGATGCTTTTCAGAGTTTCCACTGACTTGGTACAACACCAAGTTATTCCCTGTCCTATGTCAGCCCTGTCTCTATCTGTTAATGGGAACAGTAATCCCTATCTAACAGGGTCTTGTATGAGTTAATATCTGCTGAAAAAAACAGTCAAGGTGGTAAAATGGAACCAGACACTGAAGTGTTACTCTGTTCTGCTCTTGACAGAAGGGATTTAAGCATTTCAGTTATTGGTCTCCAGCGAAACCCACCTTTTGTTCATGCATAGATGCACTAATGAGCAGAGCTGGACATAAGCTTTCTGATAGAACAGTTTTCCATTTGAAAAATGCTGGTTTAATAGAATCAAACTATTTCATGGGAAGGTACTTGCTTAATTGAATTTTCTGGCAGAAATCGGCCCATTTTCTTATACGTCCTCCTGTGTACCTGATCAGTGGGCAGAATTGAAAGCCTGGCAAACCTAACTCCAGCTGGGATACTACAGATTTTCCTGGCAGGAGGCCTGGAAGCCAAGGAGTCCTGTTTGAGCTAGAACAACCAGGACTGCTAGGATCCCAGCTGTGTGGCAGCAAGCCTGTAAGGACAGTGACAGCAACTTTGAGTATCTTGGGCAAGCCAGCTCTATTTAAAAAAAAACCAACAAAACCTCAAAGAAATGCATTTGGATTACATTTTTCAAACAGAACCACTGGAAGTTACAGCTTTGGGTCTCATGGAAGACTATTTTGCCGTTCGACTTTTTGCCAGGATGGGTTCTAGGCTGCAGGCAGACCCACAGTCAAGCTTACAGTCTGTTTCCCTGTTCATTCATGTTCATACCTGAAGGGGAGACAGGAAACAAGATCAATTCAGCAGGAGGAGAGAAAATGCCTCTGAACATGTTTGTGCTGACAGCAGCCCATCTGGGCTTTTTTCAAGGACAGGTGGTAAGGGAGGGCCACATTGATCTTCTTAGAGATTTTCCGTTGCTCAGTCCACTGCTGTTGATAGATTATGTGAAGAACCAAAGCAGAAGGTCAAAATGACTTAATTACAGAATTACTTAAGAAAACCCATCCAAAATTATAAGCAGCCAACTGGCCAGCTGAGCAGCACACATTGGACAGACAATATAATAGAACCACACTTCCCAGTGATCTCTCTAGGGAGTCAGGAGACCAGAAGACAGGTTTCTGCAGGTGCAGCTGTATGTCTTGATAGACCTGATATGCACTGTGCTCAACGGCAGGCCCTATGCCCCTACTTTGATTCTTTCTTCTCTTCCATGACTTTCAGTGGCGTTTCATCAGACTCTCAGCTGCTGAAGCCATCAAATGTACATGTTCATTTCTCCCTACAAGTCTCTAGAGCTGTTAATCCAGCTGCTCCCACAAGTATTCAAGCTGTGTAAAGGACAGATGAAGAAAAGACAGTGGGAGGAGAGGAAGGAATTCATAAAGATAGACTGTCAGGCACTACAAATGAAAAATGTGACCCAATAAATAACTGAAAAGGCCATGCTTCCCAGTGTGTGTCTGATCTCAGTTCTCAAGCTCTAAAGACTGCACTTTCCTTCTATTTATAAAGAAAAAAAAAAAAAACCCCAAAACTTTTTTGAAGTTTCTTTTTTTAGAGGACAAATTGTCTAGTGACAATTTCAATGTGTGACCCCTTAAAAATGCACATCTTCCTGCCAAGAGATCCAAAGCTCTGCGTAGATTTGGAAGATTCTGTGCCAAAAGAACCGCCCCTTCTTTCTTCACAAATGCACAATTAAAATAAAATATTACTAAAATCATTGGTGGTAGCTCTGACTACACATGTGCAGCAAAGAGTAAGAATGTCATAATGATTCTTCACCTCTGACTTCAAATTTTGTTGTAATAACAATTGTTAATAACTTGCTAGTAGAGCTAATTACAGAGAGGTCAAGAGGGTGAGAATTTTGCAAAGAATGTTCTCTCTCTTTAGAAGATTAAAACATAATAATGTTCCCTACAGTTTATTGAGAAGAGTGTAACTAACCTGAAACATCTTCACAAAGGCATGCAAAGCTTTTCTTAGAAGCCTTTATCTTTCACAGATTTTTGCTTTAATTTCCAAATTGAATTCTGGTAGCTAATATACCTTTATACTCCAGTAAAATACACTTGTGTGAGGCAGAGCTGAGAGCAGGAGCATCCTGCCAGTGCTATCTTGTAGGAAAACAGGAGACTAGCACAAATAATAATAGAAAATGCAGGGGAAGAGGTACTTGCAGAGTTTGGAGAGAGGCATTAAAAGACTCAGAGAAGGCAAATCTGCCTCTAGTTTTTCCGTGCGTATGTCTTCCTTTCATGCTCTTTGATTCTTCAATAAGTGCTACCCAAAGGTAGAAACTGGGGCTTTGCTTCAGAGAGGGGAGTTGCCAAAGACAGCAGCGTTTTCCAGGCAGGTATTACAATAGGCTCTGGGGAGAGACAATGACAGCAAGGGAAACAAGACGGTTCAGAAGGAAATGGGACCCTCTTTCACTTCTTCTTTCTCACCTTCTCTCACTTGAGCCCTTCAATGGTGTGGGACTATAGTTTAGTCTGGGTATCCAGTTCTAAGATAAACACCCTTTCACTACTCTACTGTAATACCAAAAAAATTTCCTCTTTTCTTGCTGTCAGTACAATGCTAGTCCATGTTTGAAACAGCTAAACTTCTTGAATGTGCAGACTAGGAAATACATGCAGAAATGTGGAAGTGAGAAGACAAAAGATTTCTGATCACTGAAGACTGGGCCTAGAGCAGGCTCATTTGCTGCTTTACAGGAGACCAAGCTCAGAGCAGATGTTAGTGCTTTTCACGCCCATCTTCTCATAAAAAATACAATGCAAAACAAGAAAATCTAAAGAGCACTGGCAAACTCTTGGAATACCATGGCAGAACAGAGTTGTGAACTTTATCTTTCAAAGAGATTTCAAAATCTGGCACAGACTTAGAGGCAGTGTCTGAGGAATAGCTCAGTCAAATGACATTCTCAAATCTATCCTTTCACAGAACTTAGCTCATCTCAGACCCACACTTTTTGCTGAGCAAAAAGCATAATGTCATGTTAATAATGAATAGCCCTGTGTCTCCTGTACTTAACACTGGAGCTTTGAGCAGATCCACAGCACTTTATAAATTATCTATTGCAGCTGATTCAAGCCCCCCTGGGAGTGTTCTTGCAGCAAGCATCTTGCTTGCCTGTAATGGAATCATACCATTAATGCGATTTCAATTAGACATACATTACAGTGCACAGGTGTCTAAGCAAAGAGTACACAGGAAGCCTCCCCCGGGGACTCATATCCTAGGGAAAAGGTGTGTAAGTGGGACGCTTTCCAAGAGACCCTACAATTGCACTAAAAAGGTGCTAAAGAAATTAGCAAACCACCACACTGGAGTGGAAGCAGTAATGTGACTGTAAGTGAAAAGAAATGTGGTGGTCTTCACTTGCAGGTAGCTAATTCTAAACTTCCACCTTTTCAATTATGAGGTGAAGAACTCTCTCATGCTTCATCCAGTAATCACCTCAAGAACCAAAACCCAGCAACATTCTTACCAGTTTCTGAGTCTGTACTCATGTTCCCTGATAGGAAATCCTTGTCTAATTTGGAAACAGCGTTGCTCTCATCCATGGAACAAGTATTCAGTGGTCTCCTAGTCGGGCTGAGACTGTGAGCCAGCTGCGTTGCTCCAGAAGAAACAGATGCTCACCATCCAAATACTTACTGTTGTAATAACAGTTCAAACTCTCAGAGAGTTGGCACCAGTAGTAGGTGGCTGCACAGGGGTATCTTGCCGGCTCTCTAGCCAAACTAAACCTTTGGTGTATTCCAAGCAACGCTAGTCTCCCCAAAGCACAAGATATCAAAATTGCATTTAAATGGTGTATTCCAAGCAACGCTAGTCTCCCCAAAGCACAAGATATCAAAATTGTATTTAAATCTATATCAGGATAAGCTCTTCCAGGCTCCTGCTCAGGTCACCATTCTACATCCAATCTGACTTGCAAGGACCCTATCTCTGAATGTGTTGATAACTCAGGGGAAAATGAGAGCCCAGTCTCTATCCATTTTTGCTCTCCCTGCAGGACTGCCATTGAGGCATTTAATTAATGTCAGGTATGGTTCATGTTTCTCTGAGGGGGAACTGAGTGAAAGATATGCTAATTTATTCCATGCAGGGCCTACCAAGAAATATCAGACATTAATAGCCACCAGTCACTGTTCAGCTGAACTGGATTTGAGACAGCAAGTTACAGATAAAAACTTCCCAATCTCCTTTGCTGTCCTGTCTCCTGCTGATCACCCTCATTAATAAATTCTTATATCAGTGGCAGAAATATAAATCAGAGTGCACTTACATAATGATAATACTGGCCCAAAATAAGCATTGCCATCAATTAATACAGGATCTTTCTCAGTGACTTGGCAACGCCCTCACCTCTTTCTTTGTGGGCCTGGATTCATTGGCCTGTGTCTTTTTTCTCCCACATCTGCGACAGTCAACACCTTTGTAACCTCCAGTTGCAAATAAACAACTGGTGCTTGAGCTCAAAGTCAGGTTCCTAATCACAGGACATTTAATAAATCATACTCTCAATATGCCATCTCAGACCCTTTTTAGGGGCATTCAACAGAAGCAGGTTGAAGTTCCACTTAGTCATGGTTGGCACCACTCCTAAACTCTACACTCTCCTCTTGTATGAGCACAAATAGTTATCCCAGATTCTCCAAAAATTGAATAAGAGAGATGGCATGACAAACAGATCTGTTCTTCCCTTAATGTTTATTGACGAACATTCCAGAAAGCCAAAGAAGATTATATTTTAATTTGCAGCCTGCTATCTAATTTCCCTCGGTAGCAAAGGTAAGGTGGTTTGCTTTCTCAGTTACCTTACACTGAGCAATTAAAAGCAACAGTCCAGTGATGGACAGGCCACAAGAAAACCACTGTCTTGTCATTCACCACTCTCATAAAGAACAGTTGATGCTGCCACCTGTTACACCTTTTTCTTTTTTTGACAAGTAAGTAACCATAGTAGTTCTCTCTCATACATCCCCTAAGTCATGGAAAAAGCAGGCTAGTTCCAGCTTGTCTGAAGTTGCTTCAGGCAGAATCTTGCCATTTCTAGTCATCTGAAGGCTGGATCACAAAAGCCTGGACAGATGGGGTGGCTCCTGCTCAAGGCATCAAGGAAAATGAACTGCTACTACAGTCTTTGACCTCTGACAACAGCAGTAGTGGTCATGGTCTTGAGAGAGGGGAGAGCATTAGATCATACAAAACCACTTGCAGACCTCACACCGCTCCACAAACGACAGTTCATATTGAAGAGCTGTAGGGTATCACCTGACAGACAGTGCTTTTATACTTCTAGAAGATGAAATACATTTGTGACAGCTGTCAGAAACTAAAAAACACACAATAAACCACCTTCTTCCTCTTTTTTTTTGTGACATCTTAAATATATAAAAGGTGTCTTCCTAAACTACTTATTTCACTCTTAGGGTTTTCTTTGAACTTTGTTAATCACCACCTCCTAGCATACAAAAGAAGAGTCAAAACATAAGGTACAATATGGGCTGTTGACAGCTCTTTGTGTTTTCTGAGTGTGAATCAGATGCATATTGGCTATTTCCATGTCTGCGGATTGTATTTCCCTTTTGGACATACACAGGGTAAGAACCTTCTTTTAGGCTGCATATCCTCCTGGGCAAGTAACCCTGAAAATCCTTTCCTTAGTACTGGTGCTCTGAGAGAAGTCCAGGCAGGTTGTGCCTGAGTAGGATCATGTCTCTGTAATGTTTCCCCCCCCCAGAATGTGCTGCAGCTCTGACAGTGCATCCTGCTGGGCCCTAAAGGATAATTCATGTGCAAGGTTCCAGTTTTAATTAGAGGCTTCCCATTTTAACACTACCAAAGGATTGAAATAATTGGAAATAAAGTAGGCAAGCTGTACACCCTTGAGGCTTGACAAGCAGCACAGGGTGAAAAGGATGCATGTAGCACAGGGTGAAAGGGATACAGCCCAGGCAAGATGGAAAATTCCACTGGTTCTCAACTTCTCTGCCTTTAACCTTAAGTATTTTGCAGACTGTTAATTTAATCTGCAACCCTCCCCGAGCTAGGGGACTCAAGGCTCAAGGAGGGCTAAGGTTATCACCTCATTTCCGAAAATGCTCATGGAGGGAAACAGCTGGGGTTGTCCAGCTGTTCCTCCAAATAAAGGAAATGAATGAAAAGGAAGTCCTGTGAGTATGCGTGAGGTAGAGACACTTTGCAAGTGATGAGGGCAACTGCAGAGGAGAAGACTCCTCTGAAGAAAATGCCTTTAGAAGTATATTTATTCTAATGGAATAAAACAGGTTGGGAGTAATGAGATTGCCTGCGGCATCCACCATTGGATTGCTGAGGGAGACTTGGTGGAAGCAGCAGAAGTGTGCCAAGGAAAGATGGCAATGGCTGCACAAGTTGCACTCATAGATTAAAGACTGTGAGCCGTGCAGGTGACGGTCTGTGAAGCACTTGGATGGCCAAGACATCAGATTAGCATCCAAAAGGCAAAATAGATGTGTTTCTTGGTCCAGACTACTGTACATTGCATGCAGAGGTTGAGCCAGTGTCTGCTGTAAGTCCATCCAGGAGCAGTGGCACCCTGCATTCTCATTTATAACCTTCCGTTACTGCAAATGAATGAAAGGGAAGGATCGTTTCCATGTGGTGTCCAGCTGAACCAGAGACTGATTCTGTTCTGCAGCTCACTTTAGGATTTAAGGTCCTTACAACTTTCACTACTCTAGTTCAGTGCCTCAGCCCAGCCAGTGCACACAGACTGACCCTGTTCCTGGACTGGCCTTCTTGCTACTCCCGGCCTGACTTGTCATGTTTGAGATTCAGTCCTGAACCCTTTTGTTTCTGTTCTGGTCCCAAACCTCAGCTACCAATTGTAGCAAAATAGTGTGAATAAGTCTATGGAGGAGTCTGTACCAGCAGGACATTCTGAGAGAATCAGATCAAAAAATTCTCTCACCATGACCTTGTCAAAGCCTAATTCCAAAGCTGCAGAGGTGAAATGCTATTTTGCACTTTCATTACCTCCTTGGCTGTTGAATTTTCATGACGTCTTTGGTTTGGCAACAGGAGGCTTAAAACTTTGTTTCTGATGCTTGGTGAATTCATAGACTCTGCTTCAGCCCATGTGCAGCTGTAATGAGAGAGATGACACCAAGGTCTCTAAACCACAGAGAAAGACATGGTCTCCTTTACTTTGAACAATTTACAAGACAGCTTGTGCACCAAATTACTGTATTTCTCCAGGACTGACAGATTAAAGTGGCATTTGAATGGTTTGAAATGCTTTCAGGAATGCTTTGGAGATTCAGAGAAAGATAATACTTTTTTCTGTCCAAACTATTTTACTTCTCCCTGGCTATAAGATGTTTAAATCATTTTTGTTTTAATATTGCTTTAGCATTTCTTTTTGAAGCAAACTTACTATACAGGAACATTGCAGATGAAAATTCCCAAATCATGATTGAGAGAAATTGCATATAGACTGAATTTCAGTGAGAGTGCATTGCTCCAAAAGGAAGGAATAAACAGTCAGCCTTTCCTAAGGATAATGGGAGTCTGAGTCCTACTGGATGAAACATACAGGGAGGAGTCCCTTGAACAAAAATGTAGATAGATTTCTTAATTCTATAAAAAAAACTAAAAAAACCCAAACCCTTAATAGTTAAAAAACTACCACTAAAATTACTCACAATCTCACAAGCTTTGAGTGACCCAGTACATACAGTTGATTCAACTTTCAAGCAAGAGTCACACAAAATCCTATGCAGCACGTAGTAATGAAGGTCAGGATGTGAGAAATTTGCCTTACATCTGCTTGGGCAAAATATACTATACACATCTATGCCTTATAATGAAGATCTCTAAATTCATTGAAAGATTCACTACCCTTGAAAATTGCAAAACCCACAAAAGGCAAAAGATTTGGTGAGAAGCCACTGAAGTGTTTCCCTCAGTGGTCTACCACTGAATCAAAAACTCCTCACCTAAGTATAAAGCTTTTTTTTCTTCTTAAATAGGAATATGTTGTAGGACCTATCCAAGCATGCCTACCACCTACAAACAGTAGGTGTAAGTACATGTAATTGATTCACAGCAAGCCAGCCCTTGTTATAGCCCCTATCCACCTTGCAGCCTGCCTGTCTGGTACTGCTCAAAGGTACTGGGAAGAGGCTGCAACATGCTCTCAAGAACAACCACTTCTGCACCAGGGCACCTTCTTGTAGAATCAGTATTTAGTCAAGGTGCCTGCTCTTGGGATAGTGACAGACTCTCCCTTAAAATGCACCAAGTCTGCTTCCACTTGCAAGAAGACATATAAAACTTTCTTGAATGAGAAAATTATACCATCTATCTATCAAGTGGTTACTGGAAAAGGATTGGGATACCATCAGGCTTAGCTCACTCAGCTCACCACAAACTCATGATGTGCAGAGAGTTCTTTCCAATGAAAACTTTAACCTACAAGCATATGTTTCATCTCTGAGATTCTCCTTTACCAAGCAAATTTTCATCAGGAGATGTGAGAGAAAGATGCATCATGTCTGAGACACAAGCAAGGCTTTGCTGCTGGAATTTGAGGTTGCTGCAGAATCTTATACTGAAAGGCACAGGCCCAGTGCATGACAAACCACCAACACATCCCACAAACTGTGGTTAGTTATGGGTTTCGTTCCTAACCTTCCTGGAAATGTCAAAACTTCTAGTCTGCCTTCACTGACTCGCTAACAAACTGCAGGTGTTTTTCTATGTATCTGGGAAGATTAAAATCCATAAAATTGAACCCTTCATGCCCTACCACATTCAGCCCAGCAGATTAATACAGACGCAAAAATATTTCCAGAAAATCCTGTTATCAGCTATTGCCCTTTTATTCTACTGTTTGTGACTATGACAAATATAAATCTGAGACAATATAGTCTGTAACACAGTAATGGCTACAGCCTAATCTTTAAGCTTCATAAAGCCATGAAGTGCTGTTTCTCTACAGCAGGGGAGCAGTTTTTGATGGTATGCCAAGTAGTGACTGGAGCTGGTTGGAATTTTTCATTCAAAGTTGTTTTTAGCCTGGTTTACTAGGGAAACAGGGACTAAGAAACACAGTTCTCCTTTTGTCCATTTACCATCCCAGCAAAACTTTGATTCTGCTGGCCAGATTAAACCAAATTGAAGCAGAGGTTTTGGCCCCAAACTATGCAGCTAGTACGAGTTAGAAAAAACCTCCGTGGCTGGGTATAGGAGAGAAACCTTGCCAAGTGCACTCATCCTGTGCTGAATTAAAGCAGCAGTGTGAGCTTGGGACTTAGCAGATACCAGAGAATCCACAGGAGAGAACATTGTTATAGGTGCTCCCACCGTGAGAACGTTTTTGAAAGCTACTTACATCTTATCACAGCTCACAGAACTCTGTCAATCTTGAGAGAATTGCAGAAAGCAAAGGTCAGCAGCCCAGTGTGACTATTAGTTTGTTCATTAGATTGCTTTTCACAGAACTATGTATTTTTAGCAAATTCTTTTTACGTATGTTGTGTGACTGATGCAGGTAGGCATCTTTATTTAAAAAAACAAAGCAATATCACACAATCAGATCTGAGACTGGGACCTAGGTAGGCATCCTGGCTCCCACCGCTTTGTACTGTCCTTTCTGCCTGTGGTCCCACTCCTTTACAGTTAAAACTGTTTACAGCAGGTTGTTTTTTACACACATAATAATTTTCACAGAGCATAAAAGGACATAAGGGTGCTATTGCTTTGACGATCATAGTTCTGTGGAGAATGTTAAGAACCTGAAATCAATCCATTTGGAAATCAATACCACGAACAGGCTGAAAATGCCGATACTTAGTTTGAGCTCCAGCTGTCTTTGACACCTGCAGATACAATCTATCCCCACAGATACCCCCACTTGTACCCCACCTGTACTCATACCCTGGCACACAACTACTGCACAAATACAAGCACTGATGTGCCAAATCCCAGACGCACTCCAGACCTATAGCACCAATTTACTCTGGGCTTGCTGCTATTTTTGTGAATAGCTTCTAGGTTAATCTCTGTAGAAAGAGCCCTGCATCACTCT
The DNA here is from genome assembly GCA_035583185.1 of Anabacerthia variegaticeps. Lineage (NCBI taxonomy): Eukaryota > Metazoa > Chordata > Aves > Passeriformes > Furnariidae > Anabacerthia > Anabacerthia variegaticeps. Next base: position 22,214,541 of record JAWWEW010000165.1, on the reverse strand, counting down.
AGCTTTAGAGTGTGAAGACTTGCATAACTGCTTGGACTCCAAAGGAAATGTCACAATATGCTTGCCACCACAAGACGAAGTTCATGATGTATCATTGAGGTCTTCAACATCCTCATGAGGGGAAGCAGAGTGGCAGGCACTGATCTCTTCACTCTGGTGGCCAGTGACAGGACCCAAGGAAATGGCATGAGGCTGAGTAGGGGAAGGTTTAGGTCAAATATCAGGAAAAATCTTTTCTCCCAGAGAGGGGTCAGGCACTTGCTCACAGTAAGAAACTTGGTCACCGGGAAGGGGTCACAGCAAGAAGCCTGTCTGACTTCAAGAAATGTTTGGGCAACACTCTCAGGCACATGGTGCGATTCTTTGAGTGTCTTACACAGGGCCAGGAGTTGGACTTGATAATACTGATGGGTCTTTTCCAATTGAGCATATTCTATGATTCTATATAAGGCAGTCAATACATAGTCTACTGCTGGAACTGTGTCTGCCTCATGATTCCTTTCCAGTCTGTGAAGATACTAGAAGTTGAACTTTTCTGCCTTCCACTTCTTGATTTTCCTTCCCTCTTCTTCCTGGCCTATACAGAGATAGGTCAGTTTGTGAATGGCCACATTGTAAACCATCATCCAAGAAGGCTGGAGTGAGACAAAAATGTCTCCTCTTTAGGAACAACCCCTGTGTTACAGAGGTTTGTAAAACAAAGACTCTGCAGAACCACTTCTTCAGGTGTCTTTGTCAAAGGGAAGAGCTTTCACTTGGTCTACAGTTTCCTTCTCTTTACCATCTTTACTCTGAGCAGCTCTTTCTTCCATGCAAGTTGTTGAACCTCCCCCCAACAGAAACTTATCCACGTAACAGAAAGAAAATTACTCCATACATGTAATGCTGCCCTTTCAACCATCAAAGGAAAGGCTAAGCATGAGAAGGATGGGGAGTTCATATGGCGAAACCCAATCATGAGCTGTCAGGCTGTAGCCATCTCCCTTTCAACATCTGTGTTCTTAACATCTATCAGTATAAAGCTGCTCTAGGTCTCTGACCTGTATCCAGTACTCTTTCCAATCTGAACTCTGCTTAGCAAAGGAGTATTCAAAATACCCAGAGAGGTGCACACTCAGAAGACACATATAAGAAAAGGATCATCAGACCCCATTCTGAGAGGACTGTCCTCCCATCTCCAGCAATTGCAGCATCTCCAGTAAAAAGACAGTGACCAATCAGCAGGCCCACAGTGCCAGGAGGCAACTTGCTTTGCCACTTATCCATGCCACTGGCATTAAAGGCAAGGAATCCTTACCCACAAAAAGGAGAAAAGGAAAATGAGGGGAAAGAAAACCTACTTGGACTAGCTGAAAGTAATTTTACCAACATTATGCAAAAGAAGGGGCCAAATGACAACTCAGATACTCTGAGAGATTCCCTGATTACCACAGACATCTGTCAGGAAGAGATCCGCTGAGCAGCCTGGTCCTTAGGCTGGCCACAGAGCACAGACAAAGAAGTGAAGAGAGAGAGATCAATACCTTGCCCTGTGGTAGATGAGCTCATGCTGGTTCTGCTGGCAGTCCCAATCCTGCCTACCTGGAAATGGTAGCCATACTTAAAGGATTAGCACTTTATTTTCTGTTGGATGAAGGTTCTAGGTCTCATGAACTTCTGAGTCCGCACTGTGTTCCTTATTGTGCGGATGGCAATAAGAAAAAGAGGTGATCAGAGTCTTGTGAAGGGATGGCAGCAAGATATTCCTGCCTTTCAGTCAGTGCAGTTAATAACACCCAAACACCTGCTTTGTGCATTGCTTGCAGCTCGCTGTATCTTCTGTATTACTCTGAGCTTTGGCTTGATAAGTAAGAGTAAATACTGCAGTAATTCACATGCTTCCCTTCCCCCACCCTGACCTTAATGGAAACCACATGAGGAACACAGAACACAGGGGAAGATCACTGGGAAAGGCAAAGCTATGCAAACAACTAGCCACTGAGCTGATGGCATGAAAGCCTGGCAGCTACCTCACACCTCTCTCCTGGCAGGGAGCCACTCTGTCCCCGGCTTTCCAAGACACAAGCACCTCTTGTCACTGCTCCCAGGCGACAAGTCAGTGAGGACACAGAGGACCAGGAAGACAGACAGAAGGGGCAACTTGACACTCCTGCTCTCAGCCCTGCTGCTGCTGGGGGAATCGGCGACCTGCACGTCCCCAGTGAGATGGTGTTGTTACTATTAATAAACTCTCAAGCAGACACCCATTTACTTATAACCAAAAAAAAAAAAAAAAAAAAAAAAAAAGTCCACCGCGCCCAAAAAAGAAAGAAAAAAAACCACACCGGAAGAAAAGAATTTCTTCAAACTTTCCAAAACAATTAAACTTTAAACAGAGACCAAGCTTGAATCATTTCTCTCAAAAAGCAGATGTCTAAAAGACTCCACACATACATCAAAATGGGGCTTAGAAAATCCTGAAGGAGGTGTGTAACTACCTTACAGAGCTATCACACTCAAAAGGGAATTAACATCCATAAAGAGGAGATGATCCACAGGGTGAATGTGACCAGTAATGATGAATATGATTCTCTAAAGACTGTGTATGAATTGACTGACACAATGATTGACTCTTGTAGAATTAAATGGGTTAGCACAGTTCATTGAAGAAAGGCTGCCACCATCTTAAATAGCCTCTAATATACTCTCTTCTTATATACTTTCCCATTCATATAGTTTACAAGGAAAGGTGATGTAAGGAATTACTGTGCCTGAGTAACAGTAAAGTATGGGAAAACATGTGTACGCATGTGGGTGTGTGTATGCATACGCATATGAGCTCACATGCCGTGTGGCTGCTCTTGCCGCTACCTTTTCATTGCATTCAGTGGATTATTTGTCTCCAATGACATTCTTTGTATGTCCTCTTTCTCAATAATATGAAGGAGCTCACACACCTTCTCTGGAATCTCTAATGAATTACAGAGGAAAGATGTTTTGTTATTAGTGCTATACTCCGTGTCCTGAGACTTCAGAGCTCAGTTTACAGCTTAACCACTGCCTTTGTTTGTGCCACACTGTGTGAGAAACACCTAACCTCACTTTCCTTTAATCTCTTTCTCTAAAAAAGAAACAATATCAAACACTTAAAAGTCTTGTCTTCTGCTCCTAAGAGCTTTGAAATCCTCAAAATGAAGCAGAGGAAAAGGAGAATTTTTTTCTTCAGTCATTTTGAAAGGCCAACTGATAAAGATGATGCCAAAAGAAGTAAGAGTCTGTTTGTAAAAAATATTGTAAAGTGAAGAAAATTTGAATTTTATTAACTGAAGCTCATCTATTCAAGTAACATTGCAACAGAAACAACACTGGAAACAAGAAAGATGATTCTGTATCGATCATGGGATTCATTATAATTTTTCATTGTATCCATTTGAAAGATGCAATGTCTACAGAAGTGCTTCCTAATGTATAAAATCCACTAGCTGCCACTCTCAATTAAATGTAGTTAATGAGATCTCTGTTCACCCTATAGCAAAGAGAGCTGTCTCCATAGTTCATTGAAAATGGAGTTGAAACATGGCTGGGATTTTAATTGGTTATTGTGGATATCACCACGACATGTCTCCTATGGTCTGTCTGGTGTATCTGAGGTTCATAAAAATCCAATAAAGCATTTAAACAAAATCCAATAGATGCCTGAGGCTCTGGACTTTAATACCAGAACATGAAGCAGACGTAGACAGAAATGACAATTGACAAGATATCCCTTGCTGATTTATACATAACAAAGGAGAAGTAGCTTTCACAGTTGTATTCCCCTCCCTGAGATGTAACAAGGCATGGTTTTATCCCATGTCAAACAGGTGCAAGAGAAACAATTTAGAGCTGTGGTGCTCTAACGTGTTCCAGAAGAAGGAAGATATGTCATCTGGGAGCTGCCAAGGGGCAACCTCTTGGAGGTTCCCTGATTACCAGAGAAGTCACCTGTCAGGAAGGGCTCCACAGCTTGGTTCTTAGGCTAGCCCCTGAGCACACAAAAAAAAGTGGTTCATAAAATCCTGTTTTATGATTTTCATAAAATGATTTTTCTTTTGTGAGAAAAATGGCCTGGAGGAAGGACACAGCTAGCATCTGGAGGCTGACGAGGATGGTGACTATTAGGACTATGTTGTCTCCTGCAGTTTTCTGGTCAGAGTTTCTTATGGTCTGGTTTTAAACTGACAAGTGAATTTAACCTCTCACCTCTCTGTGGAATATTTTTACCATAAACTGTCAGAATGGAAAGTGATCTCAGCTGAAATTCCTCTTCACTTTATGCCTGGTCTCCCAGTTCCTCCCCAGAAACATACTGACCTCTTTCCACAGATTGCTGAGAGTTCCTTTCTCTTCTTGAAAGGGTGCGGGAAGAAAGCTGAACTGGGGGATCCCTGTCTGACTTTCTTTGGAAATTTATTTTTCTTCTGGTCACCAGTTAATGGGAAACAAAAAAGCCAACATTTTTTCATCTCAAAGGTCTAAAAATACTCCAGAATTACTGAGCTGAAAATCACAGTTATAATAAAGTGGAAATGATCCCATCAGGCAAGACAGGCCAGCTGTATCATTACTGTTGCTCAGCTGAATCCTCAGAGAGACCATTACACCATCAGCTGAGCAATTACAAAGTCTCTAACTGCACTCCCTGCAATAACTATCCTTAAGTGGGCACTGGCCGAACAGATTGAACAGCAGCCAGGCAAAAAGCTGAGCTGAGTGGCTGGGAAGGGGGGCAGGGTGAAAATTACATGACTTTTAGCAATGAACTCAGTTCTACTGTATATTAAGTGTTAGCAATTTTCACTTACCTCTTTCTTTTGCTGATTTCTTATGGATCCTCATATTTGGGGTTGTCCTCAAAACACTGCTTTGATCCTCATGTAACAGCAGCCCCCAACCTCCTCTATAACCTATGTGATTCTTACAAGCTTCTAAACTTTTCAGCTGTAGCCTGAGTATGGTTCCATAGGCTGTAAGTTCCCAGAGAGCTGTACTGACTCTGGACAAAGAAACTGCCACATCGGTTAACAACAGCTTTGTTGGCCAGTTGGGCTAACCAGCTAATGCAGGAACCAGAAGTTACAGGTGCCAGCAGCAGCACATCCCATTCTGATGTAACTGAAAGGAACTTTCACTGTGATCAGCCCAGCTGGCTCAGCTCACAGCAAAATTAACTTTGGCCTCTCCCTTTTCAGTGTTTTCCTCTGTAATTTTCCTCCTGTTCTGCTTTGCTGCTGGTACACATTTTTGCAGTTCTTATTATGTCTCGTATGAAGACATCTCTTTCCTTACTCTCTAGTTTGTGGGCTGGTCCTGTCCTGTAGCATGTTTCAGATGCACTGTGGTAGATTGCATTTTTTGGGATTACTTTGTTTTCCTTGGCATAGTGGGGGCTGCTGTGCAGCAAGGGGAGGGTAGGGGGAAGAGAGCTGCTGATTTATTGCAGCTGTTTAAACAATCCAAGCACCTCATCCTCTCCTTTCCTTCCGAAAGCCCCACTCAGCATTTCAAGGCCAGCCCAGGCTCCTGTTTGCTTTTGTTTTCCTACCCCTTAAGGTTGTGGCAGAACCAGAGGCATGTTCTTGGGTCACGTTTTCTTCAGCCAGGGTTCACCTCCAGGTCCTACAGAAGCCAAACCCACAACCTGGAGTAAACATACAGCACCATCACTCCAACTCCTCTTACTCAGGGTTTCACGGGCACTGATTCAGTGGCTGAATGCAGGTTGCATTTATTGCCCCATCCAGGAGGATTCTGCACGGAAAACAGAAGGATGTCCAGAGCACACACCTTAGCAAAACTCTGGTGATTAATCACATTGTGGCAGGAATATTTTCAATTTTTCTTGAAGGAAATTTTGACAGAACATAGTAATTTAAATTTTGGAAGGGAAGAAAAATTTACTTGCACGACCAAGAGAAGTCATTCTTCTGCAGGTAATGGAGGCAGATTTGGCCTGCCAAAGGCTGGAGACTCCATACATTTTCAGCATCAGCTTCTCCTGAGACCAGTGGACAATTATGATATGTATAGCATGGAGATTCATGGCATTGAGTCCTAACCCAGAAGGCTAGGAAGTCAAAGAAAAGGACTCAGAGATAAACCTTGGTATGCATAGGACTTGGATTCTAGAACAGCCTGGAAGAGCAGGGGTTAAGATTTATTTACACAAGTCCTGTGTTCCTCTGAGGTGAAGCATGTGACCTTAGGTTTGGATGGTGTTGGGAAGATCTGGGTAACTTTGGGGCACTAACACAGGATGAAAGGAATATGAAAGGCATTCTGTTGCCTGGACTAGTAACCCAGGCTTGCAGACAACCACCACAATATATTTACAGAAACTGTGGTCTAGCAGGTGATTGAATAGATTTAAAATCTGTTGATCTTGCTTCTGCTCCTGATTTAATAATGTGCAAATTGCTTCACTACTCTGATTTCAGCTTGTCTTTCTCTTATTTTCTTATTTAGCTAAAAAATGTTTGGGTAAAGCATGTTTGGATACAACCTGCTATAGCAGTATCATGAACTTTATCAGCATCTCCAGACACCTTAGTAATAATAACAATTGAATGTGTTTTCTAAAGATCACACTGATTAGTGCATTGGAGATAAATGGGAGAGAGACAGGATTCTAGGAGATAGATAGATAGATAGATAGATATAGATAGACTTCTCTAGCAATGCATGCAAAATGAACTGGGTTTATCAGGTTGACAGAGAGTATTTATGCTTTGCTCACTGAAGGGCATTATCATCTTCACATTATGTGCAGAGACTGGATGGAAACAAAATACTATCAAGTGTGGCCAAAAGCAGACTTCCTACGTGTCACTGTGGTTTGGGACATGCATTCCTATGTATTTGGCATCTTTCCTTTCTGTTAATTATAGAAGGAAAGCATGTGGAAGCTGAGTTCTGCATGGGAAACTCATGTATAGCTTTGGGGACTGGAAAAATGAAGGTATGTGCTGGAACTGATCTCATACATGGAAGACCTCTGGAGGGAAGGTGGAAGCCAGGGAACACTGAGAACATGCTCCACACTGCCTTTCCCTGAGGACTGGATTTCGTCATGAAAGGATCCCTTTTTTAGCAAATTGTATGCTCTACTTGTGGATGAGAGGACAATGGTAAATATTGTTTTATCTTGAGTATAGAAATATCTTTGACACGGTCTTCATAGTATCCTCATAGTCAAACTGGAGATTTGGGTTGAATAGGTAGACTATGAAGTAAATGAAAAGCAGGAAGAACATCCAGACTCAAAAGGTTATGCTTGGTGACTGGCGGTCCCTGCGGATCAATACTGGGAACAATACTTTTTGATGTCAAGTGTAGTCTGTGTTAATAAACTGGACTTTGAGACAGAGTGCACCTCAGCAAGTTTGTGGATGGTATGAAATTTGGATGCTAGAGGACAGCACTGTTATTCAAAGGGACATTGGCAAGATAGAAAAATTAGGAACTTGGTGGAGTTTCAAGAAAGACAAATTCAAATCCTGCAGCTGGTACAGGATAATCCCATGCAAAAGCAGCAGTTTAAGTATATATATTGATGTTATCTGTCCTGACCACAGCCAGGGAATTCTTTAACCCAGAGGGCACCAGTTGGGTAGAAAGCAACTTTGCAGAAAAAGCCTGGGGATTCTGATGAAAGACAAATCTAACTACTCAACAATGTACCTTTGCAACAAAGGCATCCAGCCACATACTGAAATGTATTAATAAGAATGGAAACAACGAGTCGGGGTGACTATTTGCATCAGTTTGACATTGATAAGACTACACTTAGAATACTGTGTCAGTTTTGGGACCCCAGCACAAGAGGGACACAGACATATTGCAGCAAGTCCAACAGAGGCCATGGTAATTAAGAGAAGATAAAGACTGGGAAAGATGAGTTTCTTCAGCATAACAGAAGAAGGTTAAAGGAAGGTATTATTCCTGTATTCAATTATGTAATGGGAATCAATAGAGGCAACTGAGCTAGACTCCCCTCCATAGTACACAGTGACAGTCATGAAAGGCAATGGACACAAGATGCAACACAAGAAATTCCAGCTAGGTATCAGGAGTAAAAAGTCATAGGGAGTTAAACACTGAAATAGGTTCCCCAAGAAATGGAAGAACCTCTATTCTCAGACTTTTTAAAAACCTGGGTGGATACAAAGCTCCAAGTAACCTAATCAAATGTAACCTGGCTTACATTCCTTTCCCTGCTTTGTGGCCTGAGAGAATCATGCATCCATGAGGTTTTCATCAGATTTGGGAAGGCCAGGTAATATATTTGGTTTGCTTATGAAGTTCTTTTCCACCATAAGAATAATTTTTGAAGAAATCAAAAACCAGTGCTGAAGATGAATGCTGATACTTGATACAGCAGAACAAGGCCTGAGGACTCCTCAGTACTGCTGGCAAGTCAGGCATTGCTTGACAGCATGTGGACCAGGCTCCTCAGATGCGGCCAGCCAGTATCAAAGGAACTGAGCTTATTCCTGCCATCAGATGACTGTTTTGTTTTTAATATGTGTAACAGCAGTCAGGATCCCTACATGATTTCAGTCAGCATGGGCCTAGCTGGAGATAAAAGAAACCTTTTCAAAAAGTCCCATTTTTCCTTGCCTATGGGCTTCTTTCTTTCAGTAACATTTCGGGGAAAATAGAATGTCTCTCTAAACAGTAATGCAACCAGAATTGACACTGAACTACAGCTGTTATCACAGAATTGGCAACATATACATATTACACATTAGTACAATAAATAGTTGATGTAAGCCAGAGTAGAACCTTAGATATTTATCTAAATTAACTGAATCACATTACTACTTTGATAGCAGATGAATCAAAAGGAGTTCCATGTCTTATCACGAGCCTTCCCCATTTGTCTCCCACTTTGCAAGAGGCTAGGCTGTGGGAGAGTGTACACGTCCAAATTCTGTTTCCCACACAATTGCTACCTCACCTGTCTTGCACCAGTTGTCAGGAAAAATATGTGGCTTTTTTTCTTTTTTAAAATCAATGGAAGTTCATCTGAGAAAGAAATTAAATTGTTTCAGTTTGAATTGGTAGGATCCCACCCCATGTGGAAACAGGCAACTTGAATATAACAAACAATTTAGAATTAAATTGCACACTTGGTTCCATATGATTGACTTCCCTGGGATTGTGCTGACAGAAATAAAACCAGAACTTAACTCCTCAGATTTCAATTAAGTAGATAAGTCACTGTCTATGCTTCCCTCCTGGTTACTTTGAGAAAAAAACTCTGTTATTAACTTACAAGATAGTCAGACTTGGAATTCTGCAATTGTCAGGTTCTGTAATGCAATATGCACCCCGAAAAATATTGTCAAACCTAAATGTAGACGTGATGTGAATGAGAGGACTGAGGAAGCTCAGTGCACCAAATACGAGGCCCCTGATGTTGCCTCAGTAACCCATCTCAAGGTATTGTTTACAGTTTTATCAGATTCTACAATTTTATTTAGTCCCACACAATGCTTTATACAAGACTGTGTGATACAGGCTAGTCACTCTCAGTAGCTGACCACAAGAAGCCAGACCATAGACATTTGCAAAGAAGCATGGCTATGATTGTCTCAGACTGTACATCGCCAAGACTCATTTGGCTTATTTACTTCATGTTACAGTGCATATTTAAATTTAAATGGCAACTAAAAGCCTGGAGTACCAACCAATCATCATTCAAGTATCTTTTCCATTGGTTTTCTGTTTCTGAGGCTCTAAGGCAGGTCTAGGTCTTCTAAGGCGACCTGCTTAGTGGAGAGGAAGGGCTGTGGATATTGTCTACCTGGACTTCAGTAAAGCCTTTAAAAACTATGAAACCATTTCCCACAACATTCTGCTGGGGAAACTGGCTGTGCATGGCTTGGATGAGTGTATTGTTCACCGGATAAAAATTGGGCTGGATGACTGGGCCCAGAGAGTGGTGTAGGATGGAGTTACATCCAGCTAGAGGCTGGTCACAAATGGTGTTCCCCAGGGCTCAGTTTTGAGGCTAGTCTTGTTTAACATATTTATTGATGGTCTGGACAAGGGGATTGAGTGCACACTCAGTTCAGAGATGACACCAGGTTGGGTGGGAGTGTTGCTCTGCTGGAGAGTAAGAAGGCTCTGCACAGGGATCTGGCCAAGGCCAATTGTATGAGGCTTGTCCACAGCTGACTGAACATGAGCCAGCAGTGTGGCCAGGTGGCCAAGAAGGCAAATGGCTTCCTGGCTTGTATCAGTAATAGCAAGACCAGGGCAGTGATTGTCCTCCTATACTTGGCAATGGTGTGGGCACACCTCAAATCCTCTGTTCAGTTCTGGGCCCCTCACTTCAAGAAAGACATTGGAGTGCTGGAGCATGTCCAGAGAAGAGCAATGCAGCTGGTGAAGGGTCTGGAGCACAAGCCTAAAGAGGAGTGGCTGAGGGAACTGGCATTGTTTAGCCTGGAGAAAAGGAGGCTGAGTGGAGACTTTATAGCTGTCTGCAACTACCTCAAAGAAGTTTGTAGTGAGGTGTGGGTGTCCTAGTTACAGTGGTTGGAACCAGTTTATCACTATGTGTGTGTAACCAAAACTGTGTATTCTACACCCTCTGTGTCATTTCTCATGAACTGTTAATAATGATCATTTGCAGCAGCTGCCCAGGGCACACCTGACCCCTCAGGCTACAAGCTGGGTGTTAAAGAACCCTGTGAGATAGGGAAGTGTTCCTGTCTTCACACCAGTGACTCAGCTGTGCTAACTGCCCTCTGGGAAGGCATCAGCACCTTCATACCCAGCCTGAGGGGTCATGTCTACTAATGGGCCATCAAAGATTCCAGAAATATGCCATGACTCACAGGGTTAAATCACCCATTGTGAAACTCCCCACCCTGGGGGATACTGGGCATTCCCACCTGAACCTGAGCATATATAATCTTGGGGGTTTGGGACTTTGGGTACCACTCATCAGATCCAGAGGAGGACCAGAACCTCAAGAGGATGGTGACTGCCACTCTTGATAAGAGAGCAATCGTCATCCTCATCAACAGGTTTTCCTTTCCTTTTACTTTGTACTCAGGGGAACCATGTGGCGCTCAGCACAGGGGCTGACAAACACCATTCTGTTCATGCCCCAGAGTGCTGGGTTATACATCTAGTTTTGTGGCTTAAACCAAATTTTTCTCTATATCATTGTATTTATTGTAATTCTTTTAGTAAATTGTAACTCTGACTTGTAAGCTCTCTTGAGATAGGCTCATTCCTCCTGAGGATTTACCTTTAAACCAGCACAGGAGGTCAGTCTCTTCTCCCAGGCAAAAAGTGACAGGACAACAGGAAGTGACCTCAGGTTGTGCCAGAGAAGGATTGCATTGAACAAATTGCATAGAACAAATTTCCTCCCTGACGGGTTATCCAGCATTGGAACAGGCTGTGCAGGGAAGCAATTGAGTCTCCATCCCTGGAGGTATTTAAAAGATATGGCACTTAGAGACATGGTTCAGTGGTGGATTTGGCAGTGCTGAATTAACAGTTGGACTTGATTATCTTAAAGATCTTTTTCAATCTAAACGGTTTAATAGATCTAGGATGTTAGGTTTTATCCCCAAAACCCCAATGTATGTGAGAATCACCAAATGACAGGGGAAGAGCATAGTACTCAGGAGGAAGGTACTCTTGTACTCTTCACAAATAATTTAGTAAATAAAGAAGCAGAATATCACCCTCACTGTGTCAAAAATACATTGTATTATCAAACTTAATACATCATCCTTCCCAGAAAACAAAGTATTTCAATTCCTGTTTTTTAATCTGTTATAGACCAAACACAAACTTTATAAATTTTCTATGAAGTGAAAATCCTTATAGTCCACACTTTCAGGAAACATTCATTCCAAGATCCTGAACACGTTTTCACAGTATTTCAGGATATGAGGAACTATGACAACTGCTGACATAAAACTTAATAGAATAATGGAAATACTCTATTACATTTAATCACTAAGGGCACCTGCTACTTCGTACTGATTGAAGCAACTTATCTTAATTTCTAGATCAAGTGTCTTCTGATAGTGCCTTAATGAAACAGTGTGACACACAAGAAAAATTACTTTGCTTTGCATATTGCCATTTAAAATTATTCAGGGGGGAAAATCAACCCAAACAAATATTTCAGTATTATCTCTGTTTTGTAAACATCTAATTTGCTGTGAAAAACCTTTTACGGCAGAAGTGTCTCTTGGGCAACTTAATCTACGCACAATATGAGCACATTCCTCAAAAAGAAAAAAAAAAAAGGCTCAGTAAAGCTAAAGCAGGAAGAACACTTATTTAAGTGGGGTCACCAAATACATATACTCAAGGCATCAAAACCAAGGATCTAGCTTGTCAAAAACAGGGGGATATTGGTAAGGATATTAATAAACATTACTTGAAAAGTAGAGGTGATATGATAGGGGCTTGGGAGGAACTATGGGAAGGAGAGACCCAGGCACTGGCAGCAAGGAAGGAGAGCGAGTGGCACTGCAGTGGTGCAAGGAAGCTGCCAAGGAGCCAAGCGGGAGCTCTCTGGCAGCTAATGCAGCTGCTGAATCGCACAGGAAGGTCTGTTTGCACGGCCCAGCTCACAGGTAGGCCCCCCTGAGATTGTGGTAGCTAGCAGCTTTCAAAATTAGGGTATATTTTACAAAGTTTTTCCATTTCTGTCTTTCTGTGGTGCTTCTCTCCCTTCTAAGACAATCCTGGCAAGGGATAGTTTTGCCCTCAGCTGCTTTGATTCTGGTTCCATTTCCTACTCTGGTGTCTCCCCTGAGGGCTGCTATTACCCTGCTCTTCCCAACCCCACCCTATTTGTACCCTTTCCTCTCAAGGCTTAATTTCCCTGACTTTGATCCTTTAATTGGCTATTTCCCTCTCTCAGCCATTACCTTGTGTGCTGACCAGCATCCCATGATTAATCTACATGTTGAGAGAAGGGTGAAGCATCGGCCTGAAATGGCACCCAGGAGCATGTAACTGTGCTGTAAGGGGGCAGAGCAAGCCAGAAAACCAGGACCATTTGCAGTCACTGTTACCTGAGGTTTTCTTATGCACAGCAATATTCGTTTTCTTAATCCAGTGGTTTTGTAGCACCCAAGACTGTGCCATCCACTGCAAAACAGAATCATGAGAACTCCTTCAAGAAAGACACTGTGCATAAAGATTATAGCCATTGGCAGTGTCACAAAATAAGAAACCTAAGTCTTCAGCGTACTGTAGGATAAGGAGCTAAGATCAAAATTAAACCTTTATAAACTAATCACAGATGTGCAACAGCGAGTAAGGAAATAATTTTCTAGTATATGGAAATCTTTGACATTTCTTTTTTTTTGGACAGGGAGATGTATACAACTGGGAAGAAACTTATTGAAATGCTGTAAATTGAGCCTTGGGTTTAGACTTTCTACCTTACAGGTGACTGTCAGACAATACAGGTGTCTTTCTTGCTTTCCTGGTATGAATTGTCAATATAATCAAATTCAGCATACTCGTGAAATATCTCCCTGGAAAACTCCAATGTGTAAAAAATTACCAGCCATTTCTCAAAGCAATTCTTAGGATTTTGACAAATTTCCTTCATGATTCTGAGGTCTTCAATCCATTAAGATAGCAGGGAGGGGAGATTAAAATGAGAGAAAACTTTAGTTTATAAGGTAGCAGCAGAGAAATAAAAAGGGAAGCTGAGACGGAAAGGAAGGAAGAAGAAAGGAGTATGGGATGCAGAGCAGTGTGGATAGATAATTCCCTTCCTATGATAGGCCAACACTTAGATATTTTTTTTTCAAGAAGACTGAGCCCACCTCACATCTGCTTAGAACATGAACTGGGGGATGGTAGGGGAAGCAGGAAAAATAGCAGTTCATTGCCAAACAGAAATTGCATTGGAAACAGGCGCCTGGGAACATTCAGGATGGGATTTGCAGGCACAGCCATGCAAGGTGGAGAAAGAAGTTATATTCTGTAGGGTAAGAAAAGACACTGAAGGGACCTCTGTTGTCCAGTATGATCTCTCTTCAGAGTTAATTTACACAACTTGGAAAAGAAAAAAAAAAAGAAAATTACAAAAAAAAGAAAATTGCAATAAAATTGATTATTTTTATAACAGCATCTACTTTGTTGGTGCCTGCCCTCACAGTTTCAAGTTTCCCTGACCTTCAGTTGCATGCTGTCCCAAGTCGAAACCCACGATATACTTGTTGCCAGAAACCACTTTCCAAGACACTTTCACTGATTTCACTAGATCTTCTGGACAGTAGATTTCATGGATCTGTTAACTGTGTGGATTTCTGATTGGGGCCATGCAAAAACACAGTCTGTTCATCATTCAAGACTTGCTTGCTGTCATGATATCATGTAATGATATAATGTCATGATATCTGTCTGGGACAGATATTTTCAGTGATGTCCAGAAACAGCAATAACCTACTTTTCCGACTGTTTTGAATATACAGGAAGAACGTACATGATAACACTGATTGAAGTTCAGAAAGATAACTAGTCAAGTTATTTAAAAGTAATTTCTAAGGAAAAGACATGGTATTTCAAAACTTTAAGAAGAAATACTTGTAAGAAATTTGATAATTAAAATTATTTTTAAAAAGCAGGTAAGATCCCAATACTTCATTTTTTTCCCTTTCTAGTAAGAAAAAATTGAAGTGAGAATAAAAAAAAACCCAATAAACTTTAAAAAATGAATATTCATGTTTGACCTTGAAATTGAATTCTTGTTCAAAACCACAACTATCTTAATATTTTAGACAAATGCATGAATGTTTTGTTCATGAAACAACATTTTAGTGAAAAAAAGTGTGAACAAAACATTAAAAAAAACCTTGTAGAAAAGGTATGAATTTTTCAGATAATGTCTCTATTTCTTGTTTTCAAAGTCTAGCAGCAGAGATGAGACAAGCAATTTTCCTCAGAGAAATATGTAACACTGAAGGGCACAAGGTGAGAACTGTTTAAAGTCACAGTGATGGACACCAGCTTTGTGATAGTGTTATAAGACAACTGGTGGCATTCTGTAAAAAGGGCTTTAAGTTCTGTTTATCTGAACTGACAGCAGTTAGAGGTACATTTCATCCTTATCTATCAACTGTAAAGCTGATCTAACTGGATAGAAGACCTTTTATATGGAGCGCTGATGGTCACAGTTATAGTTAGACAAGTAAATGCTAATGGTCTTCCAGACATTACAGGCTTTATGTGGCCTGAACCACATACAGGCATTTGTACTAGTGCAAACTACAGGCAGAATGTTTTTCTATCCAGAATGTCAGCAGTTTACATTTTCTTGCACATCTTCAGAAGAAAGGAGTCCACAGGGTCAGGACAACAAAGAATTAAACACAGTGTGCCTGAGACAGGGAGAGTGCAATTATTATGAGTTACAACACTGTCAGGATTAACATGTCTCTTTAACAAAACATGCAAAGGAATCTCAAGCCATTAAACTGTCTAGCTCCTAGCTATTATATTTGATCCATAAACAGTACCTTCAACGGTACAGTGCCCTCTAGCACTGTAATAAAGTATTAACCACTATTTAATACTTACCTTCCAAATTGCTACTTAGAAGCCTCTTTAAGTCCTCCCATTCAAATACCTATCAAGACACAATCTGAAAGGGCTGCAGCCCCATTTAGAAGCAATGTCTTCAAATGTCTTCAATGTCTTGTTAACTCTTCCTCATCCCCAGGGGAAGCAAAATTATCACTCATATTTTACTGGTTTCTGATTAAAGTTCTGATTAAGCTTCCCCTGGAGTTTTCAACAACTCCTCATGAAAATGTAGGTTACTTACTCCCTGAAACAGGAATAACAATTGAGAAGTGGGGTCAGAGTTTAAGGAACCATGTTTTTCAAATGTGGCTAAGAAAAAGGGAACTGGATAAGGAAAGAAGTGAAGCAATTTAAACAGTATTATAGGATTAGCCATTGCTGATAGTACTAGCTGGATATGTAGACCATAATAAACTATAATTACATTTGGGTCAGGGTGTGCAGTGCTACGTCCCTTTGTCCAAATACAGTTTGACTGTAAGAACTAGGCTCTCCTGAGAATTAGCCAAAAGATCTAATGTATAGGAGCAGGATCGATCTGAGCTGCTTCGATCCCAGATCACTAGACTTGAAGACAACAAAGCTTGGTGTGATTGTCCAGTAGAGGGGAACAAGAACAGGGCACGGTAGAGTAATTTTGATGATTATCTCAGTTTAAAAGAAAACTAAGATATCTATCTGGACTAGGAAGGGGACCTCTTCCCAAAAACCACCACAACCTTTGAAATTAAGAGACTTCAATCAGAAAATGTGTAGAAAAGGATAACAGTTATTTACTGCAAATATATATAACCAAAAAACCAGAACAGAATAAACAGCAACACCTTAACCAAAAACTTTCAAACAGATCAAGTCATATCTCTGCCCCTTTGGTGCAGTTATATTTACAGGCAGTGGGAGGTAATGCCATGTCTCAGGAGGCAGTGGCCATGAGAGTCACTCATGAACTCCAGCGAGGCACAGACGGGCCCAGGGAGAGGTACTGGTTCTGAAAAAACTCATGTGGGAATGGCAGCTATAAGGAAATCTTTCCCACGGGCAGTATAAAGACTTTCTCCCCGTCTTTTGTCTGAAAGCACTGGGGGTGGAGGTTTAGCCACTCTTGCAGGTGGCGTCAGCCCTCAAGAGTCTGTAGCAAATCCAGGTAGCAGCGTGTCCTAGTTCAGCAGGTGGGACCGGTTATCACTGTGTGGGGGGTGATCAAAGCTATGTATTCTACCCCCTCTAT
>JAWWEW010000165.1:22181388-22197607 GCA_035583185.1 Anabacerthia variegaticeps | reverse complement strand
TAAATTGTAACTCTGACTTATAAACTCTCTTGTGGTGGGTCCACTTCTCCTGCTGGTTTACCTTTAAAACCAGTACACAGCGACTGCTCTCTCTCTGAAGAACAGCACAGGGTGAGTGGAGCTGGGGGGGCCGAGCCAAATGAGCTCCCTCCAAGTGCTTCCACAAGCCCAGCAAATGGTGGCTGGGACCCACACAGAAGCCGGAGGAAAGAAGTGTGACAAAAAGCCCGGGAAAACCTCTCTCTCCTCATCCCACTTCCCTCAATCCTCCCCAGCCATTAAGTTGGAAGGCAAAGCTATCAGCCATCCTTTTGTTAGCTGGTTCTAGGAGCAGGTAGTGGGGGCTGGGGTCCATCTCCCAAACCCCTGTGTGGGTAAGGGAGAAAAAAAATTCCATGAAAGATTTTGGAACTATAACAATGATTCAAGTTTTCTCTTAAGACGTATGGAATAATAGACCCCACTCTTACATGTTCCCAATGTTCCCTCCTTGTACATACAAGCGTGGACCTTATAACTGAAGTCACACAGAACCACTCACCCAGGTTCTGCTGCATGGAAGAGGCTACAGAGACAGAAGAAGTCTTGTGACTTTCCCCAGATACTTATTTTGGCAAGATATATTAGGCTGTTCCTTTGAGATCCCATCAGAACTTATCCCCAGTCCAGTTTTGACTGGAGAGAACACCCCCAATGACCAAAGATGAATGGATGAGATAGCATACAGAAACAGAAAATATTTTTCCACCCTTTGTTCCTAATACCTATGATATGTATATCATGCAGAGCAGATTACATCTATGCCTAAAAGCAACAGGCCACTTGAGGGAAATTGCACTAATTAAGTATACAGGCTGTTTGTTGTCTCATTTAGTTCCTGTCAGTTCTGCCCTGGAAGAGGAGACAAAGAAGAGATTGTGGAGACTTCAAGAAGTGTGGATGAGTATTTCCCACAGGTTAGGATGCTTACATATTGGAAAGTCAGGGATCAGTTCAGCTGGTATAGTCCTCCTCCCTTACCTGCTTCATCTTAGAAGTTAGGACCTGTTCATCTAAGCAAAGCCCATTCAATCAATGTGGTGGGAGTCCTTGGCAGTCAAGAGAATCTCTGCACAATGAGGACTCAGTCATCCCCAGCTAGCAAGTTACTCCATTTGTTGATTGGAAAAGGACCCACAGATGCCCTAGTGGTACTAGTATCTGAATCTGGAGGATTAGGTGGAATGCAGAATATGGCAAGGGCTTTGGAAGCAAGAAAGGAAATCACAGTCAGAAAATCCCTCCCCACATGGCCTCCCTCTATCTCTGTCTGTGGCCTGTAAGAGGCTTTTATTTCAGCCTCTGTTTTCAGTCTCTATGGTCAGACAAAAAAAAAAAAAAGGAGCATCTGGAAAATACTTTCCTATGGGCTTTGGTAAAATAAGCTCAGATCAGGACACATGGAAAAGGACCAGAGTAATTCCTATTTCTTGCTGGAAGGCTTTTCTCACATGAACTGTAAGATCTTTGAAGTGTTGTCAGTGCCATTTGGAAATAAAAACTGCAAAGAGATCCAATTTTAAAATACTCTTTGTGGTGCAGAACCCTATGATAACTGTCCAGAGCATTGTGAGACACTGTACCTTGTGTACAGTTTGGATTGGTTTAAGTGCACTCTATTCTTCACTAATCCACTGAGCCTGGGACTGCTGTTAACTAACTTTCCATAAACCCAATATATTTAAACAATTCCACAAAAGGCACATATGACCTCTCAAAATACATTATCACATAGAACTATTTTGGAATAAATCATGTGCTACTCATGCTTGCTAGTGGACTTTGAAGTTGTGATATTATGTATGAAAAGCCTGTCTTGTCTTGTAAATGTCTCTGCACATCTCTTATGTATGCTCCCACTCACAAAAGTGCAGGCCCACAGTGCATGAGCAAGGAAACAGAGAAGGTTCAGTGACTAATCACAGCTGGACTCAGTCCAGCAGTTGCCAGACAAGTCCACAAATGCAAGGCAGCTCTGAAGTCAGGCTATGAATTCCAGTCACTGGGTCAGGGACCACGGAGTAGGTACATGGTCAGACACAGACATATATTGAATATAGCCCCACTAGGGACAAAGGGCCTGAACTTAAATGTGGCTCCCAAGCACTCTCCCAGTTCTCTCAGGAGTGGTGGGGGGAGACCCCTGACTAGGCTTCATACAGATCTCACACAGCTTGTTTCACAGTGACTCATCCCAGGTTACAGCTGCTCATAGCAGACCTGGTCATGGGCACAGGCAGCCAAAGCCCTTGCCAGGGAGTGGGGGAATGTTGCAGAGCCTGTTAGTGCCCTCTGGCTATGGCACAGGGAAGGTCCCCAGACTTAGTTCATCCCAATGGCTCTTCTTTGTCACCCCAAAGCTATCATGCATATGTTAGCATTGAACCCTCATTTGTTATTGCTTTTTCAGCTCTTCCTGGTCTTGAAAGGTGGTAAATCTGAAATGGATGCTATGCCTCCATCAATCAGTGCCCAGTGCCTGAGGATGACCTATTTTATCATGGTCTGGAAAACAATACACAGCAGAAGAACTGAACGAAATGTCCAGAACAAGCAACCAAACAGAAAAACATCTGTAGCATGTTATGGAGACATACTCAGAAACAGAGACACCCACATCCACACCCATTCACACAACCCATAAGAGGTCATTACAGAATTCTATTTGTTTCTGCAAAAGAGAAATAAAAAAATGTTTGAAGTTTCCTTCTTGAGGCATGTTTAGAACCTCTGATTCAATTTTCTCCCACTCTCCATTTGTTTTGACTTAACTCAGTAACCTTTCTTCTACATCAACAATTTAAGTGGCATAACAGTCTCTGCCACTTCAGCCCAGTCATCCATGGCACCTAATAGCTACTGAGAAGGCTATCATAGCCATTCCTGAGATCGGATAAGGCTGCGTTGGAAATCTAAGGGGCAGCCTTTTGATACTGACAGCACAAAACAAAGGAGATAATGGATATACAGGCATGCTCAGTGCACCCTGGAAACTGAACCTGAGAAAAATTATGGCTGAAATGTAGGCTGTATGCTGAAGAGTATCTTCTTTGCTTCAGGAAGAAAATAAAACACAGCCCTTACAAAGTAAATCCAGTCAGCCAGAAGCAAAAACAACTGACTAAGTTGTTGTCCTTGCCCAGACAAAACTTCAGAAGCCTGCATCAGCACTGGTATCCAGACCCAGAATAATTGTCACTCCTATGACACCATGCAAGCGGTATTACTCCGGTGATGGCACAGACACTGAGAAGATGAGGAAGCTACTCAGCAGCACCAATTAATGCCATGTTTTGTCACAGTCCCTTTATAGACTCAGATTCAGATATACAACAAACTCAAAGTCAATCGAGACTTGGAGATTAGAATCTGTCTGTTTGTTATGTAGAAGCTGTTGTTGCTGTGTTTCACATTCAAACCAATAAAAATTGAAACACCCAGCACTCCAGCCACATAGCAGATTTTTCACCCTAGGCTGAGAAAAAAACCTGAAGGGAGTCACAAAAAGAGCCTCTGGTCAGAAATAAGAAATGTTAGCAATTTTGTCAGGGAAAGAAGCCCACCTAATGCATATTCTAGCAGCACTGGACTCTGTTGCTTCTGAAGCACTGAGATAATATTGAAATTATACAAAAGAAAAGGCATCAAGAAAGAGAAATGGGAAGCAGACCAGTCTTTTGGTGAGTAATAACTCTGTACAAACTCTGTTTCCATGGCTGGTGAAGTAGTGCAATATGGCAAGAGGAAAAGAGACTAGAAAAACAAGAAAAGGAAAACAAATAGTCCTATCTCACTCACCACCAGAAACTATAAAAGAAGGGAAGAGACTTCTCCTAATCTTGGTGCATCCTCCTTCAGTGGGAAGGTCACAGGACAGCTTTTGAAAGTTCCTGACCTGGAGGCCTTCCTGCTCTTTGAGGTCCTCTCTTCCCAAATCACGTTATTCTAGAAAACAGAGTTTTCATAGTGTCTCATAGTTGATTTTAAACACTAAGTCAAGGTCAAGGTATTAAGAAAGATGTTAACATTTACTAGGAAAAAATGGCTAGTATTTTCAGGAGTTTCCTTGACTTGGGAGAGAAAAGGTTAAATTAGTAGGTTCATTGATGAAAAAAACATAGCCTAAATGATTATTTTACTGCTAGTCTGTGGATTTTCTTGTAATCAGAATTAAAAACATACTTCTGGATATCAAAGCACACAGACTCTATTGCTAAGTGGGGCAATCTGTAGTATGGATCACAGGAATTGCAAAAACAAGACTTTGAATGTAAGGCTTATTCTATCCAATTAATTCAGCTTACAGGAGAGAAGTTTTAGAGGTAACATAATTGCTGAATATAGGGATTTACACACAGAAAAGCATTTAATAGAAGGAGGAGGTAAGCAGACAGGCGTTTCAGTCTTTTTGTCAGAGACATAATGTGAACCAATAGTTGGAAATTCAACAAGAAAAATTCTTTCTTATTTAAATAAGATGCAATTTCTGGGCAGTCAGAACCACAACAGCATAGCAGTGGAGGTCACCATCTTTTGGAGTCTTTATGACAAGATTGTATATTTTTTAACACTCCATACTTCCTATCTAGCTTCAGAGGAAAAATTGCAAAGGGTGTGTTCAAGCTGTCTACTGCCCTTGTGAAGTCAAATACCTCTGTGGTGCATTCACCCTTCAGGACAGACAGTGAAGTCTGAAATGGGGCTGATGGCAGAGCAGCCTACAAGACAGCCTTTGGTACAACGGTCAGCGAGTGGTCCAGGCATTGTGTAAGCAGCCAGGGTCCAGTGTCCCCAACTACTCTTGCACATGTGAGACAGCAGACCAGCAGTTTCATGCCACAAATGTCTAGATGGATCTTAAAATCAGTTAAGAACAACTTGCCCAATGCAGGGATCATGTATCTCCCTCTGAAGCACTTGGCAGTGGCTGGAGCTAGCATACCAAAAGAGACAGCTTACTGGGCAGACAGAGTCTGGCAGTTGCTGTATACTCGGCACAGGCTGATCAGCACACAGGGTGTCCTTGGAGGTCTCCTATGCATGCATTGACCAGAGCTGACCCTACTTAATTTATGAGCTCGTCTGAGATCACAGCCTCATGTATTATGGCTCCAGGCTCCACTGAAATGAACTTTATTAAAATAAATTCCAGCTGCTTGGAAGGAGTTACAGAAATGACAAAAAGAAGCCAAACTCCTCCATTCCCTAACTCACTGCAAGCAGAAAAAGAAATAATTGCAGGAGAGCAAGCAAAATTCAGCTGTCTTAACTAAAGGGGCGTGAGAAAAGCATCTAGTCAAAGAACATGAAATTTGGATAAAAGGGGATGTTTATAAATGCCAAGGCAGCACTCATAGCTAGGAAACATACAGGGCAAACAGGCTTAAAGCAGAGAGGCAGAGGGACAAAGGGTCAGGAGGGCACCTGATAAAGCTTCTGACCGAAGGTGGGATGCTTTTTAAAAAATCAGATTCATTTGCAAGGGGTGTTGAATGCTTGTACCTTTCCTGTTTTGTCTGTTCCCTGGCCTTTGGTCTGCTGTATTTCCTTCCCCAGGATGCCTGTGGGCTGTTAATGGAGAATATTAGGGAGCAGAACCAGGATGTACCTCATTCTGCCTGTTGTTGCCAGCAGCCTACATGTTGATTATTGTCCCTGTTTGGTAGATACTCTTTTTATCCTTGCTTGGCTTCTAGGGAATTTCAAAAGGATGAAATTTCTAATGAAGCCTGGCATTCTTGTCCAGCCACAACTAATCAGAACTGCAGTCTTCTAAGGATCTCAGAAGGAAAGGTTGAGATTTCTGCTCTTTCATGGGCCAGTAGTAAGGAGATTAGATCTAGATCCTACCAGAGCAGCAGGATTGTTCTCCTTGGTCACAGTGTTGCCAGGAAAAGTCAGTTTCCAGAACTCGTATGCTCAGAAAGCTACTGCAATGCACAGTGTGGAAGGATCTGAACAAATGAGATTAATTGTTAATTTAGGTGAGAACTAACCATGTGCTTATGAAGTACTCATGAACAAGTTATATTCATAAAACCTACAAAAGTGAGGTGTAATATTCACCCCTCTTTCCCCATCACATGCCGACTCTATGCTCACTCTAGTGCAGAGAGCAGTGGCATGGCAGAGCCATCCGCCACTCCCACATATCATCACTGAAACTGCCCCTTGGAGTTCCACAATGACACCTAAACTTTTAGGAATTAGGGAGCTGTGACTTTGTTCCCACCCTTATCTCTCTGCTTCCTAGTGATGAATTCTCTTGACCCTTCTAAAAGCTTTATCCAGTTTTAACCAGCTTTGCCAACAGCCTGGTTTTAGCAAGAAATTCTGAAATCTCCTAACAATAATTTCTTGATAGTGCTGGAAATAGCCTTTCCTGCCTGATGTCAGGCATCACAGACATCATGAATGATATTTCATCTGAGGTTGCTAGATCCAAACAACCTGTAGTGCTAAATAAAACAGACAAACAAAAACAATAACAAAAATCCCCAAATTTGTAGTCTGGGATCTGAAAGAGCACATCTCAAGTAGAGTCAGCGGAACAAAAACATTTGCCAGATAGTCCTGTAAATAGGAAATATCTACAGGTCTTCAACGATTTTCATGGCATGCATTGCCACCCTGGGAAGGATGTGACATCTCAGTAAAAGCAGGTTCTACTGACTGAGATGAGAACATTCCAGTTCAGCAGTAATTTCACTTAATGCCAGCTCTGTAGCAGAGGTTTAATGTGAATACTGTAGCTGAAAGCCATTAGACTTCTCCCTCATGCTATCATCAGCCATTTTTGGCAAGGCCTGTTAAATGGAATGATTTGCAGAATGAGCCAGAAATAGGGCCTGTGGAACAGATTCTTCAGATCACAAATGTTAAACCATGGAGACGGATTGGTAACAAAGAGGGTGGACGGGAGAGAGTGGTTTCCACATACTATTTTTTCTCCCCCATCACCCCCACAGTTGTAGTCTGCACCCCAACATATGTTTGCAATGAGCATAGCCCAAGAGATGTTCCAGACCCTACTCAAGAGTTGAAGCTTGAAAGAATCATCCAAGTTTGAGATTAAGGGTAGGGTAGCCATGTGTACTAAGTATAAGAGTCACCCATGCTTAGATCCCACAAGCAAGGGGGCAGAGAGATATGAATGGCCCTGTAGTAGTGCCTCTAATCTGTAGTCTGAGACTTTCTTCAGCAGCTATTAAAGAGTTCACCTCCTAGTTCAGATTACATTTTCAACTGTGACTAGGCTATCAATTTAGGCACTTCAGGTGTGTTTCCAAAGCTAAAGAGATGAAGCTCACTTTGGGGAACTCTTGACTTTTAAAAGCAGGTAAGCAGGTTCTTTGAATTTTTATGGCTCATTCCTTTCTTACCTCTACCTCTACCTGTCTCCCTGCTACCACTGAATTAGTTTAACAATTTTCACAGAAGCTTTCTGAGCATAAAAGAAAATGACTTGTCAGTTAGCTAAATCCAGACAAACAGTATGCCAGGACAAACAGTTGCTGAAGAGTGAATACCATATCAGGTCATGTCAGATCAGAAGTAAGGAAGCTAAATGTTTTTAGCTAAAAAAGAAATTAAATACAGCAAGAAAGTTACCATGGAACACAGAATGTTCATACTAATACAATTCCCCTAAAAATTGACCTTATCTATATTTAACAGACAGATCGGTGAAAATAATTTTGTAATTTTGATAGACTCGGACACTTATACTTTCTTTAAAATTCCTGAAAAGATATTACAGAAAATAAGGAATATAAATATATGCACTAACACATTACTCTGGTGTGGGATGATGGATAGTGTTAAAATTTGGAGGAGATTCAGAATTCTAGGGTAAAAAAGCAGCTGTACCTCCCTGAATGGAATGCATTTGACACGCTCCCCATACAAAGATAATCACCTGCTCAGAGGAAGAGAATGGAGATTGGAACTGAGTGGAGACTACATGGACTCCCTCCCCTCAAATCCCAGTAGAAAAATGGGGAATATTGTGGTACCATGAAGAGCATGAGACCATACCTGTCAGCCAAGGGAGAATCAAGGTTTTCTGCTGCTGAGTCAACAACCACGTTGAAACCTCCTCCTCAGGCGACAAGCCATGACCATGGCCCCTCCCATCAGGTATGGTGAGAGAACTCTACACCAACCAGAAATAAAAGGTATTTATGACTAAAGCCACTCAAGCTCCACCTAAACATAAAGAAATAGTACAAAAGTAAGTTGGGGACAGAGGAATAATTGGAGAAGACTCCACTGAAACTGCTGGGTTCAGTTGATGGGCTGAGCCTATCTTCTCTCCCCACAGGGACGCCATGGGTACGAATTATACTCTATGTATGCTAAATACTGCTTTTAGGATTAGAGCTTGTGCTTGCCCCATAATATCTCAGTAGACTGCTTCATATTAGAGCCTGTGCTTGCTTAATATACCAGTAGAATATTACAAACATATTTTAAAAAAAAAATTTAAAACATATTTTTGCAGTAGACACTGTCACTGACAAACTTTGAGCCTTATTAATCTATCACAATTTGTATTAACAGAGAGTGTTACTCCATGAACTGTTGAAGTGAGTCCTTTCAGTTGCTGGCAGTGGATAACACCTAGACAGGACCCACTGAGGGGTCTTCATTTTGTTGAGTCCTCCCTAACAGGGTAGCCAAAGCACCCTCCAATCTTGTGAATCTGTTTGTGAAGGGTCTCATTACGATATGCTGACTGACTGTCAGACACCAGAGTCTCTACTTATCTGGGGGCACCGACAGCCAAAAATCTAAACTCCCACCTTTCACGTGACACTCTGGTAATACAAGTTAATTTAGGGAGTACCTATTAAGAGAATGAGATTGTTTATATAAATATGTTGTGTTATTTATTGAAAATGTTTGTGTACTAGATTTAAAAGACAGCTAAATCTTTACTGGGACCTGGGATAAAGGCTGTGGATTTTTATAGAGCTATAAATGAAAAAGGAGCAGAAAGGAGAAACACTTTTCAATTTTATATACCCAGTACTGAGACTTGAACTAAATACAGAGCAACAGAACAGTGCTCCGAAACAGCCACAGCTCTGTCACATGGGGGGCTGGTAGGTAACACCTCTGATATCACTATAGAAATTCTAGCTGGGAAATGACCCGTCAATTTTTGGCTCAAGCAGATATTTTTCCCAACAGAATAAGTGCAGTAACTAAATAAAAATTTGTGGAATGGGCTGAATGCTGCAGGTTCATATCTTATCAGAGTTGATGCCTATATTAAAATGATGAATTAGTTTTGGCAACTGGATTTAAAAATTTATAGCCTTAGTACTGTGAATCTATTTATTGCTGTTTTTATTTTTCTTCATTGGAGGAAAGACTAGCAGCTTGGAAGGAAGCCTATAAATCTTAACATTAGAGAGGGGAAAGGGTAAGGTGTTTTACATACACACAGGGCTTAGGCAAGAAATTGTTTTTTCTAGACACAAAGAGCAATGTGCAACAGATTTCTTTTGAAGCTTTTTCATTTACTGAAAAAACAAAAAAATCTGCAATGTATACCCCCTTCATTCTTTTAATTCCAAGTTTTATTAATTTTCACAAAAAAAAAAAAATCTGTAGGCATTTCAACAAGAAAAAAAACTCCATTGTTTCTTTTACACGAAAAAGTGATTGCAGATTTTTGCCAGAAAGAAGTGACAAAAGAAAGCATGCCAGTTTATCTCTTTGGAAGATGATACAACCTTTGAGTTTTTCTAGAATGAGAAGTGTTTGGGAATCACCTCACCTGTAGATGAGGTATCTGACCCAAACAGTGGTTTGCTACTCTCCACTATGGATCACAGATGGGGAACGCACAGTCCCCAGGGGGAAACAGCAGATAGAACAGTATGGGGCACCAGGCTGTTGAAAGGGTGATGGGAGCAGCACTTGTAAATGATAAAACATTCTGACATCAGTTGAAAGTAGTCTGAAGATCTCCAGCCTGTATAGGAAGCATAAAAAGAGGCAGCAGATACTTAATTGTTCTCATAAAACTTTCCATTGGCTATTTACAGTGATTCCTCCTATCCCCAGGTGAGATGAACAAAATTGCCTAATTAAGTCCACATCTTTGAATGCCCCAATTAAACCAGATTCTTGTCTTCTCTTGCTGAGAGGCAGCCTGCCTTCCGTGATTGAAGCTGGTGGAAGCATTTAATGTAGTATGCCAAGAGCTTATGGCTAAAGTTTGAATTTCTGAGAATCTTCCCCATATCCATGCATTTGGGATGGAGCTGGTAAGCAGCAGGCTCTAGAAGGAACATGGACACTTTAGTTTGAAATGAGCCATTGAGGAAGTTCATAAACTCTCTGGTAATAACAGGTGCTGATGAGAAACACTCAGGGGTAACAGGGACTGGCAGTAGCTTCAGAAGAAGTTTGCCTCTTACCTTGGCAAGCACAGGAGAAACTCCCTTCTCCTTTTCTTCTTTGCCTTAAACCAAAACAACCTCCCTCAGAGCATTTTGGAAAGGAGTCCTAGTACACTAAGATGACAATGCAGTCTGACACATGGGTCCAAGGAACTGCTTCCAAGAAAGAAATCCTCATATGCACAGGTCATAGGAACTTGAGCCCCTTTCATATCAAAGCAACTTGCTCAAAGGCCTTCAAAATCCATTCTCCTTTCCAAGACCTAATGGAGTCAGAGACCTTTGAAGGATGAGAAAAGATAGATTCCTGCCAAAGAGCCTCACTCCCTGGATTTTTAAGAGATCCAAACATTTCAAGCTGCTAGTTCTACAATGAAATATGGGATAAAATGGGATATTTTATCCCATATAACAACACTGCCTTCACACTCCTTTTTTTTTCCAAGTCTGTAGTTTAAGAAGGGTTAGAGCAAGGATAGGTGAAGGACAGAGAAGTACTGAAAGGAGAAAAACTGCTGAAAGACAATGCAATGACATTTTTAAAAATGCAAAGCTGAAATTAAATATTGTATCACTGAAATGAGGCAGGATCAAATATATCTGAGTTATTATCTAGAATGACTCTTGATTTCCAAGGAGTAGAATCAGCACTTTGATACGTTGCATGACTCACAGAATTGTTGAAACTGTAGGACAATGGTGACAAAGAGATCAACAGCTGATGACTCCACAGTACCCCATATAAGCGGTTCTGGCGTGATTTCCACATGAAGATCAGATCAGCTTGTGGCTGAGGTGAAGCCTTAGACCATGACAAACTTTCCTCTGGTGAGCATTTAACGAGAATCACGTGGGAGCAGGCAGGAAGGGCTCTTTAGTGGTTAAAAGTAAGATGACAACTGTGTGAGAATCTAGGGTGAGGTGCACAGTGCAGTACTCAGCTGAGATCTTGATCCTTCTGGAACTGAATACTATAAATTTAATTGAAAGAATTTTCCAGACATTCAGACTCCTGTTGATGCAAAGAGCGTACTGAAGGTCTCATGAGGACTCTGGATTACCTGTTGTTTCTTCTCTCTTGGATAGCTACTGGGCCAAGTCTTCATATGAACACTGCACATCCTACAGGGCTCATTAATAAGACCATCTCTTTCCTGATCTTAATTTTAAATTCAGTCCAGCAACTACTTCCCAAATCAAGCCTCGTGCAATTGCCAAAACCTCACCAGCCTTTTTCTTAGTACTAGAAACCCTGAATAGATCCTCCAAACCCATTTTAGTCTTCAGCTGTCAGCTGTCCTGAATACTGTCCAAACCTAGCCTCACGTCATCTCAAGCAGGTACCTAAACATCCATGGCCCTTCTTGGAACTAGCCTTTATTCTTTCCCTGTAGGCAAAGCAAGTCAGAACAGAACAATAAATCTTAATTCCAGCCCAAACCCTGGCTGGTGTCTCTGGTGGAATGACACTAGGCAGTTCTGTCACCCACGCTGAATCTCAAAGCAGCTTCATGACTCTCTTCTCTCCCTAAAAGCTAGAGGTAGGAATAAAGTAACTCAACACTAAGTTGTATTCACAGGCACATTCCAATGCATAGCCATCAGCAACATCCTAGGAACTACCCCTGCTTTGAGACCTCTGGGCTTCAGCACACCGCAGTTTAGACTGGCATTAGGAGGTTGTAATAAACAGTTTTTACTGCAATACCAGAAGGCTTGTAGACATAATGAGGCTGTTGTGGCAAATACCCAGTGGTTCTGGCCGAACGTGCAGGGAAGCCTATTGCAGCACTAAGTGAACTCCAGGGTTCAGACTGGATTTACAATTCTTTTTGCAAAATATAAGTATCAAAGAGTTTCAGTCTGATTCCTGCATGTAGGTTTCCAAAAGCAAGATGTGATTGCATGCCAGAAAGCTTCTCCAAGCCATGATTACTTTCAGGGATGCAGTGCCTCAGCAGTCTTCAATTAAAGTTAGGATTACAGATAGGAAGTAACTGGAAGCTCCTTTTCTTCATGAATCTCAGAAAATTGCACAAGCAGGCAGATAGGGCTTCTGGACTTGTGCTTTATTTGTGGCTAAGCCTGTAACATCAAACTCTTTTGAACACTGGATATATAGCAGGCATTGTGCTTTGCTTTTGGAATAGAGGTATTGGCCATGACCATTTCTCATGCTCTCAAGGCTTGCAGAAGAACAAGAAAAGAGTAGCATCGAAGGGTATTATTTAGAAGACACAAGATCTCAGCAATTATGATGTAGTGTCAGTGTCTGCAAGAAAAAAAAGCAGAATGTGAGTTGATTTTACATATTAAAAGACTTCCATGGATAGTGGAAAGAATTATATTCAGTAGGATCCTATAGCTTGACACCATGCTGTGACAAAGCCTAGGCCTGGGAAGGAATCATGCTGAACTTCTGTCTCCCCTAACCAAGTAACAAAGTGCTAGAAGCAGGCTGACCACAGCTGCTGGTTTTCTGGGCAGCTCTGAAGCACTGCTGTACCATGGGTGCTGAGATCACAAAGGCTGTTCTAGGACCTTCTACACAACTGCCTAAACCTAAGCTTGACCTTCTCAACTAATTTCACCCCAAAGTAATTGTTTCTTTTTCCAGAGTTACAGTTTTTAAAAATACAGAAGAGGTGTTATTAAATCAATTCCATCCCAGAGCTGACATAAATTTAGTTATATATTAATAAGAATTTCCAGTGCCAGAAGTTTTCCTAAACTAGAACCTTCTTGCATAGCTCTTCATCCATCATTCATTATTCAAGTCTTATTTTATTCCCATGAACAAGATATTACTGAAGGCAAAGAATACTATCAACATTAGATTTCATCCATTCCCAAGGAAGAGGCAAACTCCATCTTCAGCTTTTCTTATCCCAGCCCTCACTGTCCTTGCAACTGACTCTGTAACAAAAAAAAAGCTGTTAGAGTTGCATTCACACTTTACATTCATTCCTGCACACATCATGTCAGGCTGCTCTCACTGGCATGTCTCACAGCAGCAGTGCTCTCTAGGCAGGTTTAGACTCTGGCACAAATAGGGGCTTATAAGAAAGATGGGTGCAGACCTTCTACTAGGACCTGTTGCAACAGGAGTAATGGCTTTAAACAGAAGGAGGGTAGATTCAGATCAGATATAAGAAAGAAACTTCCTCACAATTTTAATGTAGAAACACTGGAACAGGTTGTCCAGAGTGTTAGTAGATGTCCCATTACCTGAAATGTTCAAGGCCAGGTTGCATGGAGATGATTTGGTTAAAGAGGTTCCTGCTCATTGAGGGGTATTGAGGATGGTGGACCACCAACTTAAACTATGCTATGATGATTCTATAAAACATATTTCCCTTACCCCCTAACCAGATTATCAAGACATTCGCTGCATCCATCACCAATAAGTCTGCTATAAACAGGTGAACTTTACAGTTTTAATAAGCTTTTATTTGTCCTTGCATGGACCTTAATCATAACCTTTTACTGACAGTGAGGCAGGCTTTACTTTACTGATGGAATCTGACAACAGCAGCTGGAAGCACTACAAGCCTTCCAGGATCCTGAAACATGCCATACTCTCAGCCTTCTGGTCCTCAGCTTTTATCCTTATGGGAAACATCTCTGCATATTATAAACCAATTACGTGCTCAACTGTAGTCAATTCACAAAGTTCTTACAAGGTCCAGCTGGTGCTAACAGGAGCATGTGACAGAAGTTCTCTTAGTCTGAGAGAATAAAGGAATGAGTGGGAAGCAGTTACCCCAGGGATTTCACCACTAAGACAAAAGCTAGCAGACTACTCTTTCACATCAAGCTGATTTCAGGGTAGAGACAAAGAGACTGCTTCCTCCTCTACTTCTCTTTTACCCTCCCCTTTGTACAGGAGCACAGGAGTCCTCAGTACTGCTCGTGAGGTATTCAAGAGGAGAGAAGATCTCATTACCATTTTGATGCCTATTAAAGAGTGAGACAATCTAGCTATGGTAAAAAATAAATAGCTGTATGCAATTATGAGAATCACCAGACATCTCATTTCATGTCAGGCAAGACTATTGCCTAATAGGAAGACAATATAATCCTGCTGTTGCCTTGCTCAGATGAGTGAGACTTGAGCTAATTAGCTGCCACTATAGCCAGGCATGAAATTGCTAATTTTATTTTATGATAGCCATCTGAACAGTGATGTGCTCTCTGCATCTTCTGATCATATAAAAGCTGGTGTAACCAGCTTCACTGCTCTAACCAAGTGCAAGCTCCTTGCTAATGACCACTGAGATATTGAGGGAAATCTAAGAGAAAACAAAACAGTTCCCAAATTCCAGACACACTTCTGCTCTTGAAGCGTTGGTCCGTGGTAGGACATCTTCCCTCACTTCTGCTCATAGCACACCAGTGTGGGAGGATTCCTTGCAACAAAGAGCCTGCACCCCATAGGATTCTGCAGCCAAACTTTCTCATCAAACTTTGGTATTCACTTTCACTAGCCAAAGCAGACGTTGCTGGGGACTTCAGGAAGATCCAGCAAGCGTGAGAAAGAACATTTAATCTGGATGTTACAGGAGGCAGGAGATTGTTTTCATAACATCTGCGGTGAGAGTGTATAAACTAATAGACAGCCTGCCAATACTTGGAAGTACTCAAAAGGCAGCTCTGGCAACCTTGTAGATTGTTTTATAAACAACTGGTTTCAAACTGATCCTGAAGTTATAATGAAATGCAGCAGAGTCACTTAAGGATAAAGGTGCGATGGTTTCTGCATTCCCTGCTTCCTAGTTCCCCAAGAGCAGCCCTACACTGGAGTGCTCATGCTCAAGCAAGGGAGTTCTCTCTGTCCGTCTCACACTGCTGATGAGAACTAATGTGGCAAACCTCAATAGCCAGAATACAGCTGCCAAGTGCCCTGTCTGTCCTGTAGTCCCAGCCTCCTGAGAACAACTCTTACAGAGAAATGTGCTTCCTACATCCCCTTCAGGGCTGGCTGCAGCTCATTCCACTGCCCTTTATGGTCAGACTGCAGCTTGGCATTTCTTCAGCAAACCAACCTACCTGGCCATATGGGCTGGCTCCTCAGAGCAGGGGCTGGCTTGTGGGTGCGGCTCCGTGGGGGTCCATTCCTGAGGCTCCTTTAGGCACAACTCTCACAGGCATGACCTGCCCCACCACATTCATGTCACCTTGCAGAACAGAGAAGTGAGGCCTTAGCTCATCCTTCCCTGCCTCAAGAATCCAAGAGACTCCTGGATTCACTGACATCACTCTGCTTGGTTTAAAGTGGGCAGCAGCCCTGAGGTAGTGGTACTGCCATTGCCTGGGGCACAAACTAGGTTTCCAATACAAACATAAATTAAGGCCAAGCTGCTTTCTAGGCAGTCATTCAGATTTGCTAGGGTTAATGGCTGCAGCTAAACATCTGGGAATGGATCCTTATCACCCTGCTCATTGCAGGGGCCTGCTCTCCAACACAGTTGCCTCTTGTCAGACCATATTCTACACCACCCTGTGTCTGTCCCAGACACCTCCCTTGCCTTACAGATCATATGCCAAGGGCTGCTCCTCCTCCTCCCCATTCCCTCCCATGAATGTGACTCATCTTCCAGAGATTCCCACACTGCCTCAGCCCACCTTCCACATCACCTCACCTCCACAGGTTCATATAGACCTGGTGTTGCTATAGATGTACATTACCTGAAGTGAAATAAAGCTTGTAAGAAATAAGCCTCAGAAGATAAAGAAAGTTTCACCATAATGTTTTAAAGTCATAG
>JAWWEW010000165.1:22113552-22181288 GCA_035583185.1 Anabacerthia variegaticeps | reverse complement strand
GAAAGCCTCCCCTGTCCCCTGTCCCTTGCTCCTGTTGTTAACCCTTTTCCTACCCTCTGTCCCCCAAGGTCCAGGATTGGACCTCGCTTCCCCCTGAGACCCCTATAAATACCCATGACCCTGGGAATAAAACTTTTTTTTTTGCTTCCTGCCTACCCCGCATGTGGGTGGTCGTTCTCGGGGACCGCAGCAGGCCACATGGAGGTGGGACAAGGGACAGAGAGCACTCCAACCAGACTGCCGAAGACCTGGTACCTGTGCATTTCTACTTAAATACAAAATAAGACAAAAAACTCCCCAAAACAAACCAAAACACAACATGCAAATGAAAAAAAACCAAACCCACAAACCAAAAAACAACAAAACACACACACACACCAGTAGCAGTGGCTGCAGCTTTTCAGTATCTCCCACCAGTCTCTTCCCAGCCTTGCAGCACACAAGGAGGCACACTAGCTTCCACCAAGCAGCAACATGAAATCAGTGAGATATCTGCTGCCATGCAGGCACTGAAGTCAAAAGTCTTGCAAAACTGTACTCTTTTTCCCAGGTGTCAACATAGAATGCATTGATTTTGAGGAAAGGCCACCCACTGATTTCTCCAGGCAGCTTCTTCCCTACACCACATGAGCCCACCTCACTGCTGCTCTGCCCTGCTTAAGCCCAGCTTTATTCTGCAGCTCTGAAGAACTGCCCACACAGGTCTAGAGGAGCTGCTCCAAAATACAAAATGCTCAGGTGCCACTCTCTTTTCCCCAGTAAAAAGTGACAGGATGAGAGGAAACAGCCTCAAGCAGCACTGTGCACAGGGAGGAGGTGGGTTAGATTGGATATTCATTTCTACAATGAAAGGGTTATCAAGTATTGGAACAAATTGCCCAGGGAAGTGGCTGAGTCACCATTCCCAGAGGTATTTAAAAGACCTGTAGATATGGCACTTTGGAACATGGTTTATTGGTGGATTTGAAAGTGCTCGGTTTACAGATGGACTTGTCTTAAAGTTCTTCTTGAACTTAAATGACTCTATGATTCTAAGTGGTGGGTCAAAATAGACCTGGTTTGCACATTTTATTACAGACACCTTTGCTTGAAGGGGAAACAGCAGGCACTCCCTAGTCTATTGCCACCCAGCCTAGGGGCAACAGTGGTACCTTGAATAGTTTATTTTTTTGGGTTGATTTGAGTCCCTCTCCTTCCCCTTTTTGTTTTTTTTTTCCCTTCAACACCCAGATCATAAGAAATGCAGATTTAAAGGTAAATTATTTTTTTCTCTCTCAGATACAGCCCACATTTTTGACTCTTCACAGGGAAAAATTTTGCCCATCTCTCCAGCCTATCCCACCTCAGAAGACCAATACACCCAAGTTTTAGGTCACAAGTTTAGAACAGTTTTATAATTCTTTTTTGTTCAATTCCAAGTCCTTTACATAATGTTTACTATGAGGCAACCACTAAGAAAGCAGAAGAAATCCCTCCATCAGAAGTTACCCAACTATTTTCTGCCTGTTTAAGCAGAAGGGAAAAAAAACTATAAATAAAACACTTAGTTTTATAGGAACCTACACCCTCTAGGGAAAACTGTTTTGGCAAAAGAATTCCCAACCAGTGCTAACCAGAATTAATTACAACATTGTATTAAAAGAACAACTTCTTTTTGAATACTTAAGAGCATCATGAAACAACCTCTGCCAAAGGTCTGTACTGTGCTGGGTTATTGTTCCAGGCTGTCTGCAGACATCACTGCATGAGTTATACTATTCTGACATCATTGTACAAGTTCAGTGCACAAAGCACATGCCTGTACTATAACATGCTCTTGACAGGACCTCTCATTTCCACCCTAGTAAACTCTAAATAGTTTCCAGAAGAGCTATGTAGAAAATACCCAGGAAGCATGCTGGGTAAGCCATTCAGATGATCACATGCTCTGGGATTCTTCCTGTCTCTGAAGAACTTCCATATGTCCAGTCTGTAACAATAAGCAGGGCAAAAAGAAAGGAAAAGCTAGACTGATGCACAATCCTCTGACCTCCTGCACTGTCACAACTGTTGTTTTAGAGGTGGTTACCTGATTCTGGCAGCCAGATTCAGGAAGAAATGCATGTGGAGAACTTCCAGGAAAATTGCTTGGACAAGAGACAACATGAAGATTAAGATTATGAACAGCAGATAATGCTGGCAAAAGACACACAATGGACAAAGTCTGCCACTATGGTGACATAGTGAGGATCTGGGGTCCCGCAGGACGCCTAGATCTGATGTAGATCTGGAGCAGCAGCTTGAAGGCCTCACTATGGTATAAAACCAACAGTTCCTAACCTGGTGAACACTCACAGAATGAAGACTGATATCAAGATAATCCCTGAGCTGCTGCCATTGCTCAAATAAACATTGTGAAGGAATAGGAGTTACTAACGCCTGGATCCTATAGGACTGGAGAAAAATGCTCTCTAGTTTCCTCAAGAGAGGGGCGGTTGTAGTTACAGAATTAGGTTTCCACACTTTCTGCATAATTCTGGATTGTTGTGGACAGAGGAGGCATTTCATTGTGCCATTCATCAGTGAGAGAGTTATAGGAAAGAAGACACCAGAGAGAAATTTAAGTCAATGGTGTGCAAATACCATCCTAGGGGCCTAAAGCAGGATTTTCCCTCTCAGATTCCATGCCTCTTAAGAGTATCCACATACTACTTGGAGCTTCATCCTCCTCTTAAACTCCTATTTTAAATGGAGGTGATATTTTTGCCTAGAGAACTTAGAATACATTTTCTTCATGTACAGAGCATCCAATATTCCCCTAATCCTGCCCCACAAAAGCCAAACAGCACATACCCCCCAACCAATTGTACTAGTAAGAGCTTAGCAGGAACAAACCAGAAAATTCACACCTGTGAGAAGTAAGAATGTATGGCTGAAGTTACACAATCTACTTAGGAGAAGGTAATTTCCCATGTTTGGCAGAAGGGATTCTTGCCACAAGGCAAAAAATTGCATGCATTCTGCCAGCACATGCCTACTGGAAATCGTTTATAATGGGTAAAGCACACTTAGTAGCTTTACTAGCAACATTTTACTAATAGCTTTGGTTCACTAATTGCATACTTTTTGCTAAGGGCCTTTAGCCAGCTTGTAAGTGTTTGAAGACTTCCATGCTAGTAGATTTTTACACTGACAAGTTTTTAGTGACAACCTGGTTTAATATATCTTTCAGAAATTCTGGCTGCTAACTAAGGTTTATTTGTAATAAAAGGCACAGCTAGAGCAGAGTCTCAGAGGCTAATGGGATAGAGCCAGATCATGAATAATTGAGGGTATGTTCTCCATTTATGGCATCGAGTGGCAGCATTTGTGGGAATTCCAGGGTCCTCAGACTTTTCAGCAGAGAGCCCCTGTAGCTGCCTGTTCCTCGCCTTCCTCAACCGAGTCACGGAGTCTGACACCACCACTTGCAGTCTGTCGGTCAGCAGCCAGAAATCAGACTTTTCTGAAGTCTTGCAAATTCTGGAGCAAAGCTGGCAGGGACCAGCCACACCAACACACATGGGAGAAATACAGGGGAAAGAACAATTGCCGCATGTTACATTTGAGCACGTGCTACGCAGAAATCATAAAACAATATGCATTGTGACCTATACATATGCCCACAGTCACTCTAATGCAATTCCTCTTCCCTTTCCGGAAGAAAAAACACCTCACAGAAAGAATTATAGCAGCCTCTGTTGCTTCATGATCATGCAGAATGAGGAATGTCACCAGTTCATTACTAGGAGCTCTGCTTCAGGCCAAATGGCGGTCACAACTCTACTCTTGCAATATTAATTATTGGCCTGGGACAGCTATATAGCAGCTTATTGGCTATGCACAAAATGCTTCCATGTGCTGAGCTTCTGCAGAGGCTGGCGCTGTGGCCTTTGTTAGACAAACACTGCAGCTCCCAAAAAGTCTGAGTGCTAGTCTGATTCCTAGTTCCAGCAGCAAATCTTTACCTCTGGAGAGGAGCTGAAAGCCTGGCCCAAGGAGCAGCAGCAGATTTCCTCTCTGAAGGTCTGCGGGCTTTCTTCCTGAAATTGTTTTCAGATCAAGTTTATTAGCATTAAATGCCCTCTCCTTTCCCACAGAGCGACCACCCAAAGGAACTGAGGATAGAACAAACTAGGAAAAAGTACAGACAAGAAAAAAAGCAGCAGGAGAAGGTCCTCACACTCAACTTCCAGAGCAGAAACACAAGCAGGAAACATAACTCTCACAGTAGTGAAAGACATGCAGCAAAATATCCAAGTGTGCCGCTCCAAGAAATGGAAGGGAACATTATGCCTAGAAATGCCAAGCATGTAGCACAAATCCTTTACGAGGAGAATACATTTGTAATTACAAGTTATTTTAGCTACCCTGCTGCCAGGAGTAACTGGGAGCAGAAGGAAGCCATCAGTGTCATCCTCTCGTTCCCCAGGGAACCGCCCGGGCTTAGTTTTCTTGGTGGAACACCTCCCTCCAGTGGCCAAAGGCAAGCGGTTTCCACAGAGCTCGGGTAGTTTGGAACCCAAGCTACGGACAAGCAAGTCGTCACTTTCCCTCCTTTCTCCTTCCAGCTCCACATCAGGTTCAATAGAAACCAGCACTGTCCTTCCACACCTAGGAAGCCATCTCGTCAAGGCTGGCAGTTTTGCCATGAAATGTACCCCTTTAAATGGTGGGGTCCTGGGAAACCATTACCACCTGATTAAAGCAGAGTGCTCTGGGACATCAGCCTAGAAGAGTAGACACTATATGACCAAGAACCAAGCTCACCTCAAGCACAGCCCAGAACAGCCTGAAGGAACAAGTGGTACAGACAAGACAGATCATTGCACCCTACTTTGGGTCCAGGATCCATTTAAACACCTCTTGCTCTGCACTCAACGGGTCAGGGTTAATGACATCTTGACTTAGACCTGGTTGCCACCAGCGTTTGCTGGTAGCGCCCCAGTACCTTTTTCTCTGCAAGCTTCATTCTGATTTTTCAAACGTGTATGAAGACTTAGGTCATGTTTATTGCTTCAACAGCTGTAGACTTCATTAGCATGCTACTGTAGATTCCTCTAAGACATTTTAAATGGCCAAAACCACCAACATGGCCCAGGATCTGAAGGAATTTTGAGATTCAGCCCATGACAATTTCTCAAACGCTTAGCTGAGAAAAGCAATCAAGATTTATACATTTGCCTTATCTGCTTCTCAAGAGCTTTTCAGTCAAACTCAGTGTGTGGTGACATAACCTACAAAAATTTTTTTCTTCCTCCTCACAGTGGCAGGGCAGGGGCTGAGGAACCTTTTTTTAAAAGAGTAGCCTGGTGACAGAAGCCTACTGAAAGTGAGTAGGAAAAAAAGCGATAAAGCTAAGCTAGCAAGAGCTATATGCACTGTGGGCATAGTGGCAAGCTTATATTTTGTCAGAATTAGCACCCAAGGCTTAGGATTTCATACTATGCAGACTGTACAGATTTAAAGTGACATCTTCAAACAGATCACTTAGCTTAGGACATAAGAGGTAATTTAAAGGAACTACCATTCAATCAGCTCACCCTAAGGCAAACATACTTCATAAGACAAGGCAGAGTAGAGCCCAGAAAAACTGTCACCTCACTCTGCTGGGCAGTACCTTTACAGTCCACATTGATCTCACACATGGGCCTCAGACCACCTTTTTGTCAAGCCCCATTGCTACCTTGAACCAACAAGATGTCAGTGATTTGCATGCCAAGCAGAAGGGGGTGAAGAGGAAGCAAGGGGAAAACACTGCAATGCACAAGTCATAGGCAGAGATATATATTTTTTTAACAAAGTCTTTATTACAGAAATATTCACCCTCTAGACTTTTATATCTGTACATGCATTTCTTCCAGTAGGAAGATGTTGCTAAAAACAGACAAAAACAAAAAAAGAAATCCAGAACGGGTTCCTTTTTACTTGCTGCTTGGTATTGGCATCTGTAACTGAACAAGAATCTTAAAAGTAAGAACACATTAGAGAATAGACTTTGTGTTACAAAAGCTAGCAAGCTTTACTGCTAAAGGTGCCTTCTGCTACAGCAAAGGTCAGCTTGAAGGATCTGTGCAGGAAGGGGCTGATATCTCAAAATTGCAAAGCCTTATCAGATCTCCATAAAAACCAGTTGCCCAGTCATAGCTACTCTCCCCAATCACTACGGTGTCCAGAGATAAGGATCGAACAGGGACCCACTGCTGGGGCCTTGATCCCCTGCACAAGCCTTTCTTCCCAGAAGGAAAACTGAGTAGGTAGTGAAACCACCCCTTGGAACTGCTACTAGGGTTATGACTACCAACCCCACTCCTGACAGGAGACAGTCTTGGGACCATCTCTGTAAGGCAAAGGCTCTCTCACCAAGTACCTTGTAACAGGTCACAAGCAAGGACCATTCACTTCTCTCTTATACAGCTTCCTGCTATCAGGGTGCAACAGCAGGAAATTTGTTGTGCTCAAGACACTTCTAAGATTGAGGATTTGCACCCAGCTCTCCTGGGTAAGAAGATGGGGCAGTGTTTCACATACATCTCCTACTTTCTTCTGGTCTACACCACTCCTTGCTGCTGGCCACTGGCTGAATAGTCAACAGGTCAGCCATTAAGCACAGAAACCACCTAGCCTGCACGACTGCAGAACCTGCTACTTATCTGCTGCACTGCTGGCACTTGAGAAGGAACTCAGGATGCAGCCATGGCTCCAGACCACAGTGGAGTCAGAAGAATGGACAACTGAAATAAAAGCAACTTATCCTTGCATCCAAACTACAGAACCTACACTGAGCACTGGTAGCAGTGGTATTTCCAATATACAGCATCAGCAATCCAGTCAGATCTCTCCATATTCATATCTAAAAACCACAGAGAACAAATTTTATGTTCATAAAGGGGCAAGTGAAGAATCAAATTAATCATAACCTCTATAAAGTTGGCAATCCAAGAATGCAACCAGCAGAGCCAGCCTGAGGCTCAGTCCACAGTATGCAGCAGTCTCTGAAATACCTCCAAGCTGACAGGAGGCAGAAAAGGGGAGCTAGTAGGAGAGGAAAAGGTAAAGAGACAAATGAGAGAAACATCTAAGTGTCAAATCCAAAATGCAAGGGATCCATTCCAGACATAGCTGAGCACTGCCACCACAATCTGCCAGGTCACACTAGGAATTTATAGGTAGGTTTGGCTCCCTCATGGTAGCTTCTCATCAGACTCAAAGGGAAGAACTCCACTGAAGGCAAGGCATAGCTGATTCCAGAAGCAGAAGTGAGTAGTAGTACTCAACATTTCGGATGAAAAACTAGTCTAGAAGATGCATAGTAGGAGCCAAATCAGGTTAACTGCGAGAGAGGAGAAGGCCTATAAAGCATGACTAGTTACCACCACAAGTCAGTGAAGCAAGTGAAGCTACCAAAGCACTGGAATCTCAACAGAATTCCAGGCTCATGGGACTAAGAGATGGGACTTCTGGGGGGAGCTGAAAAGATGTGCAGAAGAAGAGTGAAGGGGAGAGAGGTATGTTAGGCCCAGCAGGCTGTAGAATGAAGATATGAGCAATATTATTTATCATGGAGCAGGCAGCAAAAGCATTGTCCCCTTAGGTTAATCAGTGTCTCATGTGATATGAGACAATTTAAGTTCTGCTTCTTGAAGTAGAAATAATCCAGAGGCAGGATGCAGGTGGCCAAAGGGCCCTATTGCCAGAATATCAGGCTGTGTTGCAGGTCTAACAGTTCTTAGCAGAGTGGTATCAGAAATGGGATATCACAGGAATAATGCTCAATGGTTGGACAGTCTGGGTATGAGGCAGGAATGTTCTGTTTGCTCCTTTCTCTGTGGTGCCGTAGCTCTGGAGTCAGCCAACTCAAGACTTGGGCACTTTGGTGTAGTCTTCACTGTGTATATTCTTGCAAAGCGAAATGGAGAGTATCATTCCCAGCAGCTAGAATAAGTATGGAGAATGGGAACAAAATCAGCAACCAGACAGATAATAGGGTGGGAAGAACAAGTGATACAGAGGAGCAGAATACTGTGAATATCTTTCAATGACAGCACACAGCTGAACAGAGTTGGTTCACAACACAAGGCAAATGCAATAATTAGAATGGCCAAAAATTGGACTGCATAAAGATGTGCCTTCATCTAGAATCTATGTTATGGGCTTTTTAAAGCAACAAGTGGGATTTCACTAGTGGGATGTTGTTTGCCTCCATTTTCCTGGTTATGCATACAGTGAATCGTTATGAATCAGACACATCAGAAGGAACCACAAGTAGACTGGGCTTTGTTCCATTTTTAATCCAACCAATGAAAGCAGCAGTTCAAAGATCTAGGTAGACACAATAAAGAGCTAGAACTGTGCTGCTATTAAACCAGGTGTCTATTACTTGAGAAAATAGTTTTCCCTTTAAAAGAGTCTCTATGGTAAGAGAGTATAGGTTTATGTCAAGAAGTGACTTACCTCTATAACCGCAACACCAGTGCAAACCCCAAGAATGACACCAAGGTTGTCCTTCAGCCACTGCTCTACACCATCCATGCATCCCTATAGAGAAAACATGATCACAAGGAAAAGAAGCATGAATCTAAATATCTCAAGACTGAAAATCCATAACACCTCTCTCCTTTGCATGCAGGAATTACCCCAATTACATGCTATGCCAAGTTTCACGGTAGCTTTAGCGAAAAAGGGCAGGATCCTTGTCCCCTCTTCCCCCAAATTCCACAAGTACTAATGAGATGAAAGAAATTCCCAGAGGAACAAAGATAAGGCAACTTCAGTGGAAGCTTTACAGGGTCCAGACATAACCACTCACCTGCCCATGGACAGGCCAGTCATTAGATGTTGCAGTGCCATTAACAGGTTCATCCAGATTACAAAAACCTCCTCCTTCCTTTAAATCTTCAGATCTATTGGAGCAGGAGCAGGGATACTGAGTCATGCTTTGGTTGATAATAACCTTATTATCTTCCCAGTCTTTTGCTCCAGTCCAGCCACAGCAGGTGATCTAATAACCACAGAGAGATCATCATGGTCTTACATTTTGTACTGGCAACATAACCGCACATGAAAATAAAGAGGTAGAAGTACACAGGAGCTCTCCATCTAACCACAACAGCCAGGCCATGAGTTTGCATGAATCAGCCACATTAGACCACCACCCTGGCTACTTATGCACAGGACTGTCTGGAAGACAGGGACATCATTTTCTACTAAAGAATCACTCTGCCAGCAAAACAAGAGTTAAAGATCCACTTCTAGCAGACTGTGAGCATAGTAGATTATGATATGCCCAGATCATCAATAAAGCTCTAGTACACCAGTTACACTATAACGTGAACCCTTCACAAGCCTGTGTGAGATCTAGATACTCAAATTTTATCAAGGCCAAATGGAGGAGGTCAGTTGTTCTGTGTGATACATTTGAGAGATTTTTTGCAATTCCTCCAATTTTATCCTTGGCAGATTGATTTGGTAAGGGAGAGGCAAGATAGGCAAGAGATTTATGTGTTGACAATTCATCATTTGTATTCAAAGCCATCACAAAAGCATTATTACCTAGTCTTCCACTAGCAACGCCACTTCCATAGGTTTAAATACTAATACTTGATTTTTCTTTGAGTAGCACACACTCTTTGATCAGATATGAAACAGGAACTTCTCATTTTCGGGTTCCCGATTGCAAGGTACTGCTGATCTCAGCTGTGGCCCCGGAGACAGCAGCAGCCACCACACGATGGCGTCACCACGCCATCGAGCCCAAGCATGTCACTGCGAGCTAGCGCCCGCCTGGGTGCAGTGAGGACCAGCTGGAAAATGGGATGAGGAATATTTCCATCCACAGAAACATTTACATTCCTATACAGCCACATGATAAAACTGTAGTTGCTGGAGGGGAAAGCACATTGGGAAGTACAGGACTAAGATCTTAAGTATGGATCCCCCTGCTTGCACGGTGGTACGCAGCAGAAAGGCTATAAATCTTGAGGTAGAAGGCTAAAGAAAATCCCACTCTGCTCAGAAAGGAAAAGTAGTGTTTCTGCTATAACGGACATGAGAGCGGAGATACAAATAGTTGAACATCCACATCAGGACAAGTATTTGGATTCCCAACAAGTGTTGCAAAGATTCAGCCTCCAGAAGGAACTACCTCTGCCTCACAAGAGGTTTGGATCTTAACTCCGTGACTGGTCTACAGAATACCCATCCCCTTTCAAATGCTAACTTCAGTGTGCGGAAGAAAGTAGACCTGTAACACTCGAGTTCTCCACCTCTACATAACTTTTTTCTTCTGTTTCTACATAAAGAAGGGCTCAAGCAGGAGCCTGTCTCCACAGTAGACTCAGGCTTCTTGAGTTCACTAGCAAGGAGCTGCAACTACAGTGACAAAACATAAATAAATCATTCTCCAAGGAGGAGAAATACTGCAGGTCAATGTTTTTCAGTCCAAAGAAAAGACAGAAGACAAATGCTATTACTTTTACTTACTACACATCAGTCCCATGCTGGGCACGTATTTAACCACAACAGCCAGCCAGCTCTCAAGTTTGTGGTTTGGCAGTAAACAGCTGTCATGACTCCAGTGTGCTTGAATACTCTCTAGCTGCTCAAGTGCTGACCCTGATGCTAAAACAGAAACCATGGGCAGTTGGATGGCTCCCAAGAACGCTGACACTTCCAGAAGAACCATCACAATAAGTAAGCAACATGCACCAAGTACTAAGGCAGGTGGTGCTGCTGACTTGCCTGGCAATAAACTAGGGACATTTTGC
Organism: Anabacerthia variegaticeps; assembly: GCA_035583185.1. NCBI lineage: Eukaryota > Metazoa > Chordata > Aves > Passeriformes > Furnariidae > Anabacerthia > Anabacerthia variegaticeps. The sequence goes on along the minus strand of JAWWEW010000165.1, from coordinate 22,170,504 downwards.
TACAAAAATCATATGCAAAGTGATTTTCACTCGTTAGTATTCAGGAGGCCTGGCAAAAAAGGAGAAGCATTGGGGTGCCATTTGATGGGCTGGATACATTGGGCCACGCAGCTAATACTACCTAGTTCCAACAGCCAGCATGCAGAAATGGTCCAGCGTCTGACCTAGTAGTAGCAAGCAATACCATTTTCTAGTCTGCAGGCACCAAATCTCACAGGCAACTTTGCAGATCAGTCAGACCAACATGCAGTACTTGTTTCCCTGTCCTCAGCCTAGCTTTAAAGGCCATTGCCTGAACTGACAAATAGCGTCATCTACCTCTTGCTGCCCTCCATGACTCACCTGTGTTTGCACATAGTCCCATGCATCTTGCAAGTTCCTCTCATCTTCATTCAAAGGGTTATAATTTTCAATCAGATCTTCAACTATGCGGGACAACTCTTCTTTCAGCTGGTAAGAAAAAAAGAGGCAGGAGAGTTAGTTCAGTCAATTCCCTGTAGCCTTTTCTTTGGGGCTTAAAATACATATATGAAGCTTCAGTCACTCTAAAAAGCTAACTGCAGTAAGTAACAAGTATGGATAAGGACAGTAGCTTTGCTGCTGCACCAGCCAAAGCACCAGTACATCTCAGCAAGTCCTTGCCCAGGCTCAGGGAAGGGCTACAAACCTCATGAGCAATAGTGAAACAGAAATGGGTATGGTTATCCTGCTAAGACACAGACCAAACAACTGACTGTCTGCTCCAGACAAGAGAGATGTGCCAAGTAACTGTAAGCTGAAGGACAACATTGCCTTAAGGACTCATAAAAATTGTGTTTTTAACTGCATACTGCAGGCAAGACTCTGGTCCAGAATCTCAGTCACTGCAGTTCATCTCCACTGCTAAGGGAAGGTATGAGTCACTCTCTTGCTCCTGTATGCAGCTGGGTTTTCTGACATACCACTGGTGGAAACTTGCCTTTTTTACAAAGCTTTGATCTGCCTCTCCCCAAACTCCTACAACTGTTGCTTCTACATTAAGACAGGAAATATTAAAACTATCTAAACTGTTCATTAACAGTCTTATCACAAAGCTCAGGTGTATTAAATCATCCCTTCACCCCCATTCCTTATTCAGAGACATTTATAACACCTTTCAGTTTGATGAGAGGTGCAAGCTACCACCTGGCAGACTCTTTCACCTTCTTCCCCCCACCTTCTGAAGCTCTTCTTAACCAGCCCATACATGACGACAGCTGTTAGTGCTAAGGAGAGACCCTGATCACAAGAGGTTGGAAAAAGTGCCATTAGACTGCCTGAGAATGGGATAGAGTTACATCAGACTGAGGACTAGGATGTTCCAATCCTACATATTACCTTTTTGACTGTGGTGCTACAGCTATTTCAAATCAGTGGAAATGGGCTTTTCCTTTTCTTCTACTATTAAGCATGGTAAATGACCACAGCAAACCCCAGGACACTCAGCCAGAGGAAACACTGCCTACTGTTGAGAAAAGCTTTTCTACATCAGCAACTCTTCTTCCTAGGAAAATTGAAACTCAGTTCATTAGGATCAGCTATGTCAGGCCAGACAGATGGGAGCTGCATGATCTTTCTTCTCATGATGTCTAGCTCTTCCCCTTTTAATTACTTTGCTTCCCCTTTTCCTTCCCTTCAAATGAAGGCAACCTGACCTGGTTCTCACTAATGAGATTGGCCTTGGCTGCTGCCATAAGCCTTATCAGTTACTGAACCTCTGATTTCCCACCCTCACCCCTCCTGCACACTGCTGCTCCACATGCAGAGAGAGGCAAGGACAGCTGGATTCGTTTTCCTACCCTGGGCCCATCTAGCCTAGTAGCTAAGAGCTACTAGGTCAGATGGAGCATAGTGTCACTTCTGCAAAAATGCCAGGCAATGTCTCTGTTTTCCATCCCAGAATCCCACCACAAGCAAAGACAGGACCTGAACCTGATGTCCCCAATCACAGCTGCATAGGGAAGCTCTATGTCTACTCTTCCCCTACTCTTACACAGGAACAGGCAAGAAGTCTTGCAAACAGTGCTGGTTTCAGCTAGAGAAAAAAACAGGCCTTCCTACATGTTTCAGAAAGTAATCTGAGAAAGGGGGAATATTATCCAAACAATAGCACAGCTCTGGAGAGCACACACACACAGGCAGTTTGCTCATGGGTTTAACCAGCAGAGTAGCCTGAAGGTAAAACACAGGCACCTGCAGCTGTTCACCCTTAGGCACCTGGCAAAGGAAAACTGAAAGAGCAACAAGCTAGGAAGGCACATGGAACACTTAGACAGGCTTTCTACATCTCCACCATCTTTATCCACTTAAGGCCTGTTAGGACTCAGTGCTCTGTGAGACACGAATGCTCCAGGAAATGGCTACCCTTGCTTTCTGAGCTTCCGCTGCTTCCCAGCTCTAGCAAGCCCAGTGTCAGCAGGCACAAACTCTCATCTCACAGTGGGGGCATTTAAAGCCTAGGCACCAAAGCCACAGACCACTGCCAGAAAGCAGCAAGGCTGCCAGTTTCTCCTTCACATGGGCTTAATGAAGAGGGAAATGGGCAAAGCTGAACACCAGAGGCAAGAGCATAGGTCTTCGATCCCAGCCTTGATCACAGAATTAATTGTGCATTCTTCTTTCACTATCAGTTATCTATCCTGATTCCTCTCTCAGACTCAAGCTAGATCCTTCCTCCAGCATTTATTAGCATCTAGACTGCACACAAAAATAGGCTGAAAAAACCAGGCGGGAGCTCCCCCCAACGAGTCACTTCAGATTCTGAAACTAATGCATAATCCATAGCCCTAGATAAATCACTGCACACAATCACACAGGCCTGTTTGCTGCAAACAACAGCTAGCAAGCAGGGCTATTCCCAAAACACCCCTGGTCTCCTTCACTCAAAGCATTTAGACCCGAGCTGCACTGTGAACTAGGCAAAGAGAGACCTTGCCCAGGCTCTCACATGTTTAGGGGCTTGTGATCCACTGTAAGTGATAGCAACATTTGGCTCACAATGCAGAACAGCATTTGCAACACTTGCAAAGTTACTATTTTGTTGTCCATAAGAAACCCCTTTCCACAGTTTCAGTCACCAGCAGATGTAGGGAAATGAATGTTGCATCAACATCCTCCCAGCAGTACTGGGCAATTCCAGTCTGAAGAGGCATTCCTCTAACAATGCCCATGGGAGAGGCAAAGCAGCAGCCTTCCTGTCAGAGATTCAGCCTTTTAGTTACACTAACTCTGTTTCAGTATACTTTCACATGTCAGGATGGAGGGGATTTTGCCACCAAAAAGGAACAAATATTCCAACAATAACATCAAGTGAATCTGTAGAAATAAATACTACAGTTACAAGAAGTGGAGGCGCAAGTACCAACTTGTTATATTCTGGATTCAAAATCCTTTCCCTCACTCTGTTATTCCTTGTTTCATATCTAACCAAGTTCCTGAAATCAGAAAAACAAACACAACACAATAGACTAGGGACTGGATGTTGAACAGTTTCACTATGCTCCAAGCTGCCCTGGGATGACTCATACCAAGCGAAGCAGAGCGACATGCACTGAAGCGCAGCCCTCAAACCACTGTGCTGGAGGTTTCAGCCAAGACCTTCCTGAAACCATTTTTCTTAGTGCTTTAGGCAGGTACTTTAGAGGATCCCTGAAATAGAAGGGCTAGAAAAAAGCTATTCCATAAGTTATTTTTTTCACTGAGGACTGAACAGGAGCATCTGTTCAAAGCCCAGTTTCCCTGACCATTCTGTCAGATCTGTACAAGTGATGATGTCGGTCACACCAGCTCCAAGGGCTGTGCAGAACAACCCCCAGCACTTTTAATCTCTTCCTGGTCTGACTGAGATTTAAATGAAGAGCTACATCTTGAAAACTGTGGTTTATTTTAAAACAGAATGACAACCACAGAAGAATTAACAGAGGTACAGAATTTCATGGTCTCTAAAGTCACATTTCCCCATTACAGGGGAATGCCCATCCCCACAGCTCCTCCTCTGCATTAGAGCTGTTGAAAATCAGCAGCTCATTTAAAGCTGCATCTTTATGCAGCTGTTAGCCAACATTTTAGTTTCTCCTTCAGCTTCAGCCAGCCCAGAGAGCAAGCTACATTCATACCACATTTGCCAAGGAACTCAGCCAACAGCTGCTCACAGTCACCACCACGGACACTTGTACAAAGCTCATATCAGTTTTGCTGGTGGCAGGCACCTTCCCCCTGCCCCCAAACTTCTCTATCAGGTCCCATTTATAACTTCCTCAACCATCTGTTTTCTGTAACTGCCTAGCCAAAGGGTTGGCTTAGGAGAAGCAAGCACAGCCATGTAGGGAGTATAGATATATTGTTATGTAGTAAAGGACAGGGTTCTCCAGAAGAACTGGTACCAGAACCCAGTAGTGACCCCACAGTTATAACTTTTTCCCACTGCATTTATGTGGCTCCCAATTTAGACATCAAATAGCTAAAGGCCTGACCAAGCACTGCCTTGGACAGGGAACCTATAGGCAGGACAGGTTCTTGCAATGCACTTAGCTCAAAAATTATACCCTTTACACTACCAAGCCTGTTGGAGCTCTAGAAGCATATACTGTGAAACTGCATTCCAGACAAACAGATCCACTTCAAAGTACTTGTTTTTAAGCTCCAGCTGTAGAACAGAAACTGAGATACTTGGGTTTGCGCTTGGGGAAAGAGAACAAGCTCTTCCAAGGTGAGTTTTGCATACAGACGCAGAAAAACTGAAAGGACAGAATAAGATGGTACAACGAGGGAGACCAGTCAAAAAAGCACTCAGGTTGGTAACTTCTCAAAGCACCAGTGATGGCAGTATGGCAGCAACCACTGCTAATACATGCCCAAATAGTTGTCTACAGCAGGATCAAGAGGAGGTACAGTCTAAAGCCTTTCAGCATTTTCTTTTTACTGTTTCCACTACCCAAAAATAAAGCCTTGCATACCAAACAGAGCTTCATAATGCTTGAGAAAGCAACACTACTGAGGCAGATACAGGAAAAGCAAACTGCCCAGCAAAGCTGCTGAGCAGGGGTAGAGGAAAGGAGAATCTAGTTATGCCTGCTACCACTTTAGCCTGGTTTGAAAGAAAGAATTTCTAGATGTCTTCTTTTTTCCCAAGCCAAGACCAAGGAAAAATGCACAGTAAGAAACACTTACCATTTCTTTCTGGAAGTAGATGACCAGTCCAGCAGCAACCTGAGTTATAAGGATTATCATCAAGCAGGTGAAGTACTGGAAACCAAAAAGAATAGGTAACCACTATCAGTCCTTAGAAAGCTCTCTACCTAATAGCACAAGCTTAATAAGGCTTCATATACAAGAGAAATCACAACACTGAGCAAACACCTTTTGTGCCTGCAGACAAACTCTGCTATAAACAATGTTATTCCTGGGAAAAGGCTTATATACAAGCATCCATATCAGACCACTGCACTTCAGCACTTCTCCCATCAGCCCAAGAGGAAGACTTCAGGAGGGAGAGGGTTTACAAGTACTATCTGCATGTGTCATTCCAGCTGGGACTCCCTCTCCCACCTCCAGCTCCATTCCCAGACCACTCTGGCCTCCATTAGTCAGACTCTGCCTACTCCAAGCCTCAACAGAAAAATAGAGTCAATTTTTTAAACCTAGTTTTTTAAAATTGTTTTTAAAGTCAATTACCTTTTTAAAAAATGCCATTTACATTGTTTGAGGATCTAAATTTAAGATTCACTACCAAACTGCTGAGGTTACTTTTAGACAGTGGCAGCTACTACCATTACACTAGGAGATGCCCCTAATACCATGACACACAATGTGTGCCATACTTACTATACACATGTTCTCTGAATAAGCCCAAGTCAAGCAGTAGGCTGAAGTGTATCAAGCTAGAGCCATCTCATCTATCACAGACAGAAAACTTCCTATAGATGAACCATTTGAAGAGAAGTCCTGACATACAGGACATTCCTAGTTTAGACTCTCTTGACTTGCACTTTCCACAGAAGTTGAACTTTGTGGCACAGCAGGACACAGTCATTCTTCCTGTTCTCTTTCACTGTGCTTGATACTTGTCCTTTCCCTGCTGAGAGCACAACACCAACTCTGAAGTCGGGGCTCAGAGGACAGGGTACAGGATCACTTGAGACACTTGCATTTGGCAGTCTTCAACTCCCTGTGTGCAGAAAACGTCAGTGACACCCCCTCTCATTTCACAGAGTTATCTCATTATCAGTAGTGTCTGAGGAGCTCTGCTGCAGTCTGTTGACTGCTGGAGAATTTAACATTTGCAAATTAAGAAAACAGATCTAAGTTGACCTAGTAGAAGTATTATCACCAGGAAAGTAGTGTAACAACTACAATCCAACAGATATTTTACAGGAGAGTTATTAAACAGCATGAATATTCTCACCAGACCCAAGAGACATCGAATTTCATTGACTGCTCCAAGACAGCCCAGGAACCCCATGACCATGGTGAGCGCCCCAACACCAATGAGAATGTATGCACCAGTCTTCAGGGAGGGAGATGACATCTCTGTAGGAGCCAGGAGAGGGAACAACATTAGCTACTGACAGAAACTTCATCTGCTATCACCATTCATAGAGCTGTGTCCATATTTACTGATAATTGTCTTCTGTCTTCTGCAAAGGGACTGCACAGAGGTGTGCTGAACATGGTGATAGAAGGCTGCTTCTGGGTGTCTTGTGACTGAAGGCAGACATTCAAAACCAGCCTGCAGGTCTCCAGAGCCTGGAAGACTCAAGGTCACTCCAAACAAATGAACCTTGTTTGGAGAAAGTTAGCTGCTTACTGGAATTTTACTCCCTCATGAATGCCCTCTGAGTGAGAATAAGATTAAGGATGTTCTACTCCACAACTACTGTCTACTTGCTTCAATTCCCTTTGCTATCTTCACAGAAGCTTTTGTCCAGGTTCTAAAACCCCTTTTTGGATCATCTTTTCACTTTAATGCACCACTCTCTGTTCTAGCCATTCTGTTTTTACTGATCCACTTACAGTAAACAGTGGGACTCACACTGCAGAGTGAAACTTGAAACATGAGCTACAGCTAGCATTGGGCACAGATGATGTGACAGTTTACTTGACAAGTCAGTGCTGAATGACTTGTGGCCAGGCACTTACCGCAGGCTCTTGCGGAACCTGTGCATGATCCACTGCAAACAGATGCTATTCCAGGATCAAAACAGATATCATGCCCAAATTAGCTACTTTTACAAAATCTCCTAGCTATTGCCCCACTATTGTCTGGAATGACTGTGCTCTTGAATGCTCCACAGTTATTCAACCAAGTTTAGGTTGCATTATTTTAGCCATGCTGGTGCTGTCAGCACCCTCCTCTCAGCATCTAGTACTGTGAGCAACAGAAGAAACCAACGCTTATGCTTGGGTTGGTCACTGGACTGTTTCTTGAAGAATTGGATTGCAGACAGCAAGCGTGATAGCATAAAAGGTGAAGAGATACTGTCCAGAAATAGTAACTAGAAAACATCTATCATTATGAGACATTCTTAAATCTGAAAGCTGCACAGTGTAGGGGAATTCTGGATGACCAGTGATTAATGAAAATAACATTTTTAGAGCTCAGCATTTAGTTTCCTGAACAGAAGTCCCAGGAGGCAAGCTTCCTCTGAGCTCCTCCTTAAACACATTAAAAGACTAATCAAATTCAGACTAATACTCATCTCCCCCCACATCTGACACCTGGTGCAAGCTTCCAAACCTTTTCCCTATAACATGCTGTACAGAGAAAAGTTCAGCTATCAAAAAGTGAACCAGATCCATGTGCCACACGGGTCACTTTAGCCTTGATTAATTTACAGGCCAGACTCTTCCTGGCTGGACATATGCCACAGAAACCAGGATCCTGCTTCCTTCTCCAGTCCTGTGACTCCTGCTGTGTGGGTTAGGTGGTGATACTGCAAAGCATTTACTGAAGTAGCAGCTTTACTGGAGTGGCCCTCTCAAGCCTGTACTATTTCCTCCCCCAGAATTTGCTCAGCCACCATACACTAAGCGTTCAAGTGCCTGGGCTGCAGCACCTCCACAGTGCTAGAAAGCAGTTGCTTAGTCAACTTCCCATTAAAAGAAAGAAAAAGGTATTTTCAACTCATGCCCTTTGGTGAACTGACAGCGTCAAGACAACAGGAGCCACAGTCGCATTTCTCATCTGCAACACCCCTGTCTTGCAAGAGAAGACTCTGCAGGCATTCAACTCCTGCTCTTTTCCTGTTGCTCTGTGTTTTCCCCTGCACTGGGCAGTCAGCCAAGCAAATACAACAGGCTCCTTTGGCAGCAGCTGGAGTGCCCTGCTGTGCTGAGTCCTTCTCTGATGCCTAGGTCACTAAAGCAAAGGGAAAGAGGGGCAAGGCATGGGAAAGGAAGTGAGGGGGCAGGGAGAAAGAGCTGATTCTGGAAATCTCCAGGAAGGAAACAAAATCCTTAAATGCTCTGTTAGCAGAGATTCTGAGTAAAATGGGAAGAAGCTGAGCCAAGCTCAGGGACTTCTACCTCCACAAGGGGCTTTAACACCCAACAACCTGAGGAACAGCTGCTGGCCCACTGGTACTAAGCACATCTCAGACCACAGGAGTGCTGCAAACAGCCAGGCCCAAATAAGCTCCTTTTAGGCTGGGTGTATTAGAAGTTCGATTCTGCTCATGCTCCCACTTTATTAACCAACACCCCCTGTTGTGCTCCTTGACCTTCAGGTACTGCAGTAGCAAGCTAGATGCCACAGCACAAAAACAGAGCAGGCAGCAGTATCTGCATGAGTGGTGTTAGCAGAGGGTCTCTCCATCCAGCATCTTCCAAAGCCAGGCCAGACTGTTCAGCAGGGCTTGAGAGATAAAGCCCTTTGCAGACTCAGTGTAGTTTGGAACAGGGCTATTGACATTAATCTTCATTTTCTGCAGCTGCAAGCAGTGTGCATGCAGCCCTCTTACAGCATCTGAGGCTGGTGCCAGACTCTGTAATTTTGGAGGCAGTGGCAATAAGTAACGAGACCCACCAAGCAGAAAAGCTATTTGAAGTCCCCTCTAGGAAAAAAGTGCAAAGGAAAAAGAGCTTGTGAAAGATGGAGCTCAGCTACTTATTTGGTGAAAGTCCACTTACAGTCCTATGAAGTCCAGACTCTGCTAAGCCAGCTCAGTTTTCTGATTGTTTCAAAAAGCAGACCCTCTGTTGAGACTCAAGTCAAAATTCCTGGCTGACATACAGGAAGCAAGTCCCTTGCACAACACAGAACACCTCTAATGTCCAGGGTAAGTCTCATGAAGCAAATGTAATCCAGTTTGCTTTAGAAGTCAAAGCACTAAAGACTTCACAGACCCACACCTTCCATTGTCTCTCAAATCTACATCCTCATCTACTTAGGAACAAACATATGGTCTACTGTCAATGTACATGAAGTATCAATAAAACTAGATACTTAATTCTTTTAGAATTTAAAACAGTCAAATTGAAATAGATTGTTATAGGAAGTAAGTAGTGGAAGCATGAAGGTTTCACACTGCAGAACTACATTAAGGGATTGTGGGTCTTTGGACATGATGGTAGTAAGAAAGCTGTTTTGGAAACACAGACCATGCAGTGAAAATAGGATGAAATACTAGTCCCTATGTTTAAGATGAAATATTTGGATTGCTGGTTGAAGTGGCAACAGTCTCACTTGGTCTGACGGTGGTGTTGCAATCCACAAGACTAGGGGGAATGCTGTGTCTCCAGGGTGGCTCCCTTTCACCCTGTCCCTGACAAGAGTCCCATCTTGCTAAAGACCATGTTACTGCTCAGGCCAAAGACCATGCATGAAAGTATTGCCATTCCTAGTCTACGTAATGGTGAAACACATCCTCAGACTAGAGTCAATTCAGAAGGAGAATGAAGATGAAAAAAACTTACGTAGAACCGCAATGAAACTGGTTTTGTCAGCCAAAATCCATATGCCAAACCCCAGGATCACAGCACCCAGGATCTGAAAGAGCAAGAAAAAAAACATACACAGCTGGTTTATTAGCTTAGACAAATAAGAGGAGGCAGTCACTGTTATCCATATTGCCAGACTGAAAACAATCATTCCTCTGCTGTTCCCACCCATCTCCCCTGTGGTACTCCTCCCAGAGTAAACAGGATTAGCATGACTCCAGGAAGAATGCCTCAGTCAACTGCACAGGAGCCCCAAGATTTGCTTGGCAGTCCTTCACACAATATTTCAATAGTACATGATGTTGTATAGGAGGACTATTCAAAACAGTGTGAGGAAGAGATGCCCTGCTGTTGAAAATTGTTGTCAGAAGCAAAAGGTAAGCGCATTGCTTCTGTGAAGAACTGAGGAAAGACAAACACATGTGATTTTAAAGATTTCTTTGAATAGAGAAACCCATGACTCTATGGACCCAGGCTGGGAGCCTGAGGATTAGATATCTGACACATGGAACCTTTCCAGAAGGGAAATCTTTGCCTTGTCAGGCTCTGTTACAGTGTTCCGGCTTCAAACCACAAACACAAAAAACCCCAGCAGCAGGTTCCCTTGAACAAAGTGCTTTGCCCCTTCCAAAGCCAAGTTTAGGCATTTGTCTTGGCCTCTACTTTATGCCAGGATACCCCACCACCTCAAAGCCAACACATCTTAGCTCCAACAGAGAGTCAAGAGTTATGAAACTCCTCTATGAAATGGCTCTGCCTTACTCACCACACAGTCTTATCTAGGACAAGGATTAGTAGAGCAATATGCCCCTGTGAGAACGCAGCTGAATCCAGACATTGAATTGAGAAGTCAAGCAACACACAATTTTCCCACGTAACTTTGAAAGGTGGGGAGAAGCATGATCTGTTTTAGCTTCCAAGTATCACCATGTTTTACACTACACTGTGAGAGTTTCCACGTAGATGACTGCAGTTACAAAATTAGGGTAAGAACACCATTATACCCATAATAAAGAAACTATGCTGTGAAGCCTGGTAATTTGCAGCTTTGATAGGAAGCTGAAACTTGTGCTGGTCAGCCAGCTAGGAGTGGCAGAGACTGGAAACCACTTGTGAAAAGGTCTAAAACAGACTTTGAAGAAACAAGGGAAGGACAAGAATTGCAAGTGAGATGCTTTCAGAGGACATGAACCGCAAGCAGCAGCAGCAAGATTCCAAGAAAGGATGAAGTGAAATAAATTAACAGGGCTGCAGAGAGATTGCAATTCTGTGCTTCATTAGAAAATATTCTGATACTTGGGATGCCAAACCACTGCCTAAAGCAAGCTGGCAGAGAGGGTTGTATGGACAGGCTTTGGCTCCACATTTTGAAAGTTTACACTGTGCTTCAGCTCCTCAAAGAAGCTTTTCTGAGCAAAGATAAAGTCACAGTCTGAAGTAAGCTGCTTGCAAGCTTTCCTGGCTTGGCAAAGGAAGCAACATGTAGTTAGCTCTGGGAACAGGATTAGAAAGTCATCAAGTAAGTTCCCACCTATGAAGATGGATGGAGCATAGTGACTCGGATTCAGAAAAAATGTAGCTGTTGTATCCCAGTAAAAAAGAATGCCCTCTTATGTCCCAACATGTTGCACCCACAACACAATCTGACAATCCAGCTAGAAAGGCCCCTTGAACATGCAACAGCTGTGACACCTAAAAAACTCCTCTCAAACATGGTAGTACCAAGAACTGCTGAATTGTCAGTTTGAGGCAGTCTCACATTTAAACTATAGTCTCAGTAAATATTTGTCTTAACAAAGATGCAAACCGGGCTGTATGTGACATCTCTTTTGGTTCACTGACCCTGAAATGTCACCTAAGTTTTGCTGTTGCTGACAAAACACGGAACGACTGCTGAGCAGAGTTCCTGGGAAGTTATTTGTTATGAGGTGCTCAGACTATCCAAGGCCTATTTTCCCTCTGATCTTTGCTCCAGTCCACAACTCATACGTTTGTCAGGAGCTGCTGTGGAAAACACCACAAGAGGAAGGCAGGAAAACAATAACCACAGGGAGAAAACATTGTCCTATTACCAGAGGTATATTTACCTTGTAGCAGGATAGTATCTCTGCTCAGCACCTTCAGGAGTTTGCATTGCATAGTAAGGCTGCTTCTGCCACTGCCTTGGCTTCAGACCCTCCATGCAAGAAATCATATCTGCTTTGCATGGAGTTTAATTCTTCTGCTCCATTGCGGTAAACTCCTGAAGCGGGGAACAGATGTCTCCTCTCCTCCCTGTGGGGTGGAGGTCTCACCCCCAGTTTCAGCAAAATGTCCTTTCACACCCAAGCCAGGATGCAGCTCCCTCAAGGCAGGGTCAGCAGTTTCCCACAGAGAGCCAGTCAAAAGGGGCTTGGAAAAACTAAGCTGTGATGGAGCTGACTCATTGTTCTGGAAAGAGCAGCTGGGGGTTTCCAGCTGTCCTGCCCCAGCACTGCTTTCCTTCACACTCAGATTGTGTGAGGTAACATTGAACCTGGCACAGGTGCCAACAAAAAGGCTCTTAAACTCCAGGCTTTATTTTAGGTAGTAGCCTTCTGCTGCATTTACAGAAGGTTTAGAAGTAGGTCAGACAGTTATATATTCTAAATAAATAGTTCCCAGAGACTGATGAACTTGTCTCACAGAGCTGTTTTCTCTTAAAGGAGATGCATGTGCTATGGCATGTGTCTGCTAGGCAAGAAGGTAGATGTGTTAAGTTCTGATGAGAGAAACTAAGATTATAGTCCAAGCTTATGTTTTTGGTATCTTTTCTAGCAAGCAGTCCAAGCAACCTGCTTCCCTTTAATCAAAGCAGGTCAAATCCTTCCCTGAAGTAAGACTCCAAGACTGTGAAATACCACTGTGTCCCTGAACTACTTCATCTATAGCCAATGACCTTCTCACAGACCTCGAGCTGTAGAGCAGTGCTATTTCAATGATTAACTTCTAAAAAGTGTCACCAGCATGTCTCTGAAAGCTTCAACTGTCAGCAAGGCTGAAGAACACACTTAGACAGCAAGGGCTTGCCTGCACAGGGTGCAACTACATAGGCTCAGCTCAAGGTCCATAGCAGACACAGAGCATTAACATTCACATTTGCACAAGCACTCCTTTCAAGAAAACTCGCCAGCTTCAGGAAACCAGTCCAAGATATGCAAAACCTGTCTGTGCTGAGATCTCATGGCAACTCAGCACAAGAAGTTTCTCTACTCAATTAGTGTTGCTCTGACATGTTGTATAAGCTCAAGAATCACGATGCTCCCCTCCCCAATTCAGACTTTGAACAACTATAATGGAAAAACTTCTCAGGTCAACTACTTCCTATGATAGCAAAAGAGTAACGAATGCCACTTTCCTCATAATCTGGCATGTGCAGAAAGCCTGCCATTGGTCAAGACAGAAGCATGCTCAAAATCTTCACTTCAGAGAAGTAGCAAGCTCCTCCCCAAAACACAGCGGCTTTGGAGACCTCACCCTGACAGACCAGCCTGAGGTGAAGATAGTACCCATACTGCACAGCAGGCTTAAAGAGTTCATTTAAAGCAGCTTCTCCCTTCAGTCAGAACAGACCTACTGACATACATCCCACCTTAAAGCTCTTACTCTCCAGGCCCAGCTCAGTACACCAGACCAGCCTGCCACAAGAGGGAGAGGGACTAGGTGCTACACCAGAGGAGTCAGTTTGGAGTAGCATGTGCACAAGACAAAGAACAGCTGCTTCCCATCACTTGCCATCCAGAGAATAGCACTCAAGCCTACTCAGGACCCACAGTAGGATTCAGCGCCTGCCATCCTCCCAGTCTTACAAAATATAGGAAAAATGCAGCACAGATGTGGGTCAGCCCAACAAAGCAGTTCAACTCTGCCTCCTGAGAGCCCATCCATCCCCACAAGCTGCCTGCAACCACACCTGGCTCTGCAAAGAAGGAAGAGAAAGGCAACGTGGAATAGAGATGCCACAATGACCATTGATGGCATCCAGCAAAAAGAGTGACACTACTGTAAAGCACTGTAGCATTTCAGGCTGTCATCCTTCCCCTTTCCTCACATGCTAGGCTGGCTTTCTTGAAGAGACCTTTCTCTATATAGAGATTAGCTCATTAACTTGGACTTAGGTTTAGGCATAAAGGAAAACTAGGCAATGCCCAGGTATTGGGCTTCAGCAAGACTCAAACACTGCCTTAACAAATACAGCTTTGCTTCCCAGGGTCGTTACATGCTGCTTAAAATTTACCACCTCTTCAAGAGAGGAGATAGCCTGGATGCTAATGTCTTCAGCAGAGGCCTGCACTAACAGGGCGTCAGCCCTGGACTCAGCTGGATTTTTCCTATTTTTAAAGTGGCCTAAATCATATTCTGGAAGACCCATTAGCACTTGAAAAAACTGACCTTTTCCCTCTCCCCCAAGAACCTTCCCTATGGGTGCTCTATGCACCCCTGACTTTGGGCCCATAGACGACATCTCTTAGGATGGAAGCAAAATGCAGAGAGCAAAGAGTGAGCACAGAAGGCCAGGGGAAACCAGATCCAGATGTGCCTCAAGCACATTCTGTGTGCTAGCAGCACAGTGCAGCCATGCAGGATGCAAGAGTGAAGCTGTGTGCAGGGACAGAAAGCTGTGCTCACCTTATCACACTCCATTTCCCTTCCTTCTCTCCCAGCCTGACCCTTCCTTCTCCTTACACACTGCACAAAGGGTAACAATAGCAGACAGGCTATTTTCTTGCTGAAATGTGGAAAGCTGAAACCTTCTGCTTCCCCACTATACCATTCCATGAAAGTATGCACCACCAACAGTACCATCACCTTCCACATGACACTCACTATCTAAACTTCAAAAAGGGGTGCATGCAAGAATGCGTGTGTCCCTCCCAGAGCCACTCTGGTCCAAAAGGAGTTCATCTTTTGCTAAGCCTCACACTTGGAACTAACTGCACCCAGTGGGCTGCTTCATTTCCCCAGACAAGCGTGCCCCAGTCCCCCCCCACCTCCCAACTCCATTTCAAACTTGGACTAATTCATCTTGTTAAAAATCAAAACCAGCCGTTGGGACTCCAACAAAATTAGAGTTGTTTTTTGAAGCCTGCCTGACCTATTTGGAGGGCACTACCATTATTTGGCAGGTTTTGTAGCTTTGCTGCTCAGGGATAGTTCAGCTGCTGCTCCAGATGTGTCAGAGAAAGTAGTTACAACTACTCCCCTTCCAGAAAGGCCCCATAACTCCTCTTTCCCTTCCCAGTGCAGGAAGGGAGCATTGGAGACACCAGGTGTGTTCTTGAAGTGGAGCTGCTTGGCATACCCAAGACACACATAGCAGCTCTGACAACTCTCAGTTTCAGGGATTCCCTTTCTCCTTCCAAAACTGTGGCAGTTTTATTTAATGCTGTGGCCAACATCCATTGAAAAACGCTTTCCAGCTAGTTTTGGTCCAGGCCTTCCTTTCAACTCCATAGATGCCCACAATACTTACAAGGAACAGGAGATTGAAGAGGAAGAGGAAGTACTTGGTGACTTTTAGACAGCCAGACCCCATCTTCTTTCACTTTTGGTACCTAAAAGGAAAGCAGACAGACAACCAGTTATGTTACAGCGAGGTCCTCTGGGCAGCTTTGGAGCAACACTCTTACCCTGTGCAGAGTTCTGGATCATCTAGTGGGTCTCAGAGCATATGCACAGACAGCATGTGCTCCACAGAATATCCAAGGTGCCTTTTCAGGACAGCAAAACAGGATACCACTGTCACTACAGTCACTGCTGCTGAGATCTCTTGGAGAGTAAAAGAGTGCTACCAGCAGTTACAGAAGAGATTTAATCACAAATAGACTGCTAATTCCATCACTATTTATACAGACTTTGCAAAAGCAGCATCAACCAAAACACCATCTCCAGCAACTACTCCTGGTGGTGAAAAGTGATGCAAGCTACTTTAATTGTCTGACAGCAAAGACCTTAGAAGCCAGAAAAAAGTGCCACAAACTAACCCCACTGCTGAAATAAGCCTTCTACTGTGGAAGCAGCACAGCTGAGCAACACATGAGAACTGGTGGGGGAACGTCTCAGAGGTCAAGAGAATACAAGAGAGACACAGAGCTCCTGAAGTGAATCCAGTGGAGGGCAACAAAATTGATTAAGGGACTGGAGCATCTCTCTTACAAGGACAGGCTGAGAGAGTTGGGCCTCATTGAGAAGAGGCAACTGAGAGGGGAACTCATTAATGTCTGTAAGTTTCTGAAGGGAGGGTGTCAAGAAGATGGATCAAGGCTCTTCTCCAAGAAATAGGACAAGAGACAACAGGCAGACACTGATGCACAGGACGTTTCACCTGAATATGAGGAAGAACTTTACTATGCAGATGACTGTGCACTGGGACAGATTGCCCAGAGAAGTTGTGGAGTCTCCCTCACTGGAGATATTCAAGAACTGTCTGGATGCAATACTGTGGAATGTACTCTAGGATGACCCTGTTGGAGCAGGGAGGTTGGACCACATGACCCACTGTGGTCCCTTCCAATCTTACCCATTCTGTGATTCTGTCATCCTTCCTGCTTCTTCCTCCCCCAGGCTCAATTACATTCCCTGTATAGGCAATAGAGAACTTAAGTTTCTTAAAATTTGTTCTACCAAGCTGCTTGCTCCAAACAGACCTTGCTGCTTTAAGACTCAACAGCCACAGGAAGAGCAATACTAGGCTGGGATCACCAGTTTAGCCCGGGAAGAAATAGCTCCAATAGAGAGCAAGGTCAGCAGCGTTTCCTGCTGCCAGCCTGGGTGTACCAACGATCACTGCAGCCCAGTACGTTCTTTTGTTTCAATCAAAGGCTTTTGCTTAATCCTATTAAATATTTAGGTTAACTCTGGAGCTAAACTGGTATGTGGGCCTTGTTATAACTGGCTAGCCTTCCCACCGAGCAATGATCACCCTTTAACTACCAGGAGAGAGCGCAACTGAACTCTGTGGCTGAAGATAACACTACTGCTCTAACTTCAAGGGATGACATAGTTAGAGACTATAAGTTCGTTGTTGCACAGCACCTAGCAAGATGCTATTGAGATGAGAAAGCAGCACAGAAATACAATCTCATCCAGCTGTGTTACAGATTGATCTCAAAAATCTCATCTATACATCATTGCACCCAAGGAGCTCTTACTGCAACATCTCAGTCAGTTTTTATTCGGCTGACTCCCAGGTCAGAGTCCGTAAAGCCAGAAGCACCCAAAAGTAGGTCCTTTAAATGAGCCATGGAAAGGTCCTGCAATAGTTCCTGGTCCATATGTACGCCAAATATCAAACACATAGCATTTCCAGTGTAGCCAGGTGCAGCCATCAGCTGTGAGCTGGTTCTTTTCCAGCATCGACACACTATCCAACAGCTGCATCACTACCAACCTAGAAGAAGTGAGTGAAGGCTCTCTGTTAACAGATTTCCTCCTTTCCTCTGCAGAAGAAACATTTTCTCAGGCCTTTAATCCTGGAAGGCACCAATACCTAAAACTGCACTTGGAGAGGATAACTAAGACATAAATTTTCCCATCCACCTGGTTTGCTTGCTGGGTTCACTATGAACGCATCTCTTCTGAACAGCATCCCAAACTGGCAGCCTAGCCAGCCTAGCCAGAACACTGATGCAGTCAGCAGCCTAGGCGATGATGAATGTCTATTGTGGGGGTTACAAATGTTTTTCTACTTTTCAACCTACCCAAGAACCAAGCTAGATAACCTCCTGCCCAATGCACTGGACTTCTTACCTTAAGATGTCCAGTTCCAGGTGCAATCCTCCTTATTTTCATACTAGAGGGGCAAGTCCCAGTATTTGCTGACTTGCTTCTGAGTGCTGTGCTACCTATTTCCAACTCTGCCCACACTGCTTTGATAAGGCAGGAAAACAGAGATTTGCAGAGCTGTTAGGATCTTTATTATAAAGTTATTTAAGCTAATTAAGTAATTAAACTTGAGAAGAGCTGCTGTGGAAGACAACATGCCTGAGGTAACAATAAAATATTGCTTTCAGGGCTCTTCTAATCCTAGCTATTCGTTAAAGGCAAACCAGCAAACCATCCTTAATGTTTATTAAAAAAAAACAACACAACCCAACTGTGCATTACAGCATTACACACCTTTCTCTTCTTGCCACAGGGCAATATATGTCATTCATAGCTCCTAGCCATAAAGTAATTCAAAGTAGTTTTCAAGTCAGAAGAAAAACAGGGTTTTAGGGTTTTGCTTTGAGCTTTTAAGATACTTTAGGGCTCCACATACTGAAACATTACAGATTTTCCAATTCTTCTGCTGTTCTTCAGAAATTAACTTACTTTTATTCACTGCATTAATGAAACTCCTCAAAACCCTACCTTTTGAAATTGCAATCACAAAACTAGCAACATTGTCATACAGTAGAAGCAGCAGCTCAACAAAATTTGAGATAGGTCAGGTTTGGAAGTAGACTAGCTTGGAGTTATCACAACCAGGCATATCCACGGGCCACTTGACAGCAAAAGGATGGCTTAAGTACCGCAGCCACTGCTCTGGCAGTTGCAGCTGCCCATCTGCCTTTTGAAGTTGGTCAAGTTTTGAACCTTATCGTCCCACAGCAACACAGGCTGGTTTAATACATGGCATTTTAAACAAGGTTTAATACATGAAGTTTGCAGTTTCGAAATTCCACTGATTGTCCACAACTGTTTGTTTCGTTTTCCTCTCCAGCCCAACTGCTTTGACTAAATTTTCCTCTGCAAGCAGCAACACCCACCCTCTTCAATAATCCCGTGCATACATATCCAAATTTTCCCTGTCTTTCTCCAGATTGATGCCAGCTCTGAAGATTTCAGAAGATACTATCAACTTGCAGAATGGCATTTTTCCCAGCCTCTCATTCCCCACC
Organism: Anabacerthia variegaticeps; assembly: GCA_035583185.1. NCBI lineage: Eukaryota > Metazoa > Chordata > Aves > Passeriformes > Furnariidae > Anabacerthia > Anabacerthia variegaticeps. Next base: position 22,151,650 of record JAWWEW010000165.1, on the reverse strand, counting down.
TTGTAAAGATATGCACGATTATTTATGCAGTTCGCTGCTTCAAGGCACTACTGCCATAAAAACTTTGTTGCTAACACAGTCTGGTCAGCTTTTGAGTAGTTCACCATGGATCTTTCTTAGCCTAGTTTCAGCCCTAGGACCTGAAAGGAGAACTACGTCCAGGAAGGCATCAATTGATCCAGAACCCCGGGGTTTCCCACCGGGGAGGAATGGAACAAGTCTGCACAGGCTAGATGGCATCCTGCCCCCTCCATCACTTCCAGCTTTCAGTCCTGTCATTCTCCCAGCAACAACAGCAAGAACTGTGTGTGGAGGAGGAGCACAAAATTCAGGCCTGAAGAGAGGCAGGCAAAGGCCTGCTTTGTTAGCAACAGCAGAGGAGTCTCATCACAGCTCAGAGATTAGCTTATTTTTGTTGCAGAAGTCTGTGATGCTCCCAGCCCCTCTTCCTGTAAAAGATGACACCAGAGGACAGGTGATATGGGGAGAGTTGAGCACCAATGCCTCCTGGCCCCATCACTGACCAGAGAGGCAGGAGGGGGAAACTTCATCCACAGACATTATAACGACATGAGTCAAGGGACAGAGAGGCTAAGTTAATTTTTAATTGCAATTCTACTCTCTCAAATTAGATCCTGTGCTGCCTCCACCCAGCAATCACTGCATGCTTGGTGTTCACTGAAGTTTACGATATGTCGCTCAGGTTGGCACTGTACATGGTGGTGCCACGCAGCTCTGCCAGGAAGAGCTCAGCCCTCCTCTGCAGCACTGCCCTGCTCGCCCTGCAGGTTTCTTCCTGATGAGCTCTGGCAGCTGAAGCACCTCAGCTGCCAAGTTAGTGTACAGCACAAATAAGGGGCTCATTTATGAGTGCAGTGAAAGGGAAGAACGAGGAACCACAAAACAAACCAGAGTAGAACAGCTGTGGAAATCACCGTCTCAGTAGATTTACAAGCAAGTGCAAAGTTCATGCAAACCCTTGAGGACAGCCCACGGGCTCCCAAGAGCAAGAAGCTCTGCCAGTCAACCCCAATATTCCAACTCAAGTAAAGAAGGCTCACATTTTATTGCATCTACATAACCTGAAGATGCTGTCCTCTCTCCCCCTACATAACCAGAAGATGCTGTCCTCTCTCCCCCTGCCCCAATCCTCTCGCTTATGGAAGTGAAATAACTGGTTACAAAGAAGCTGCAGGTTGTTTCTACCTACTTTGGGCAGTTGCTCCTCACCATCCCCCCCTCAGGCTCTAACACCAAGGGACATAAAGGCAGACCCTAAAGGATGTGGTACTACTAGCTTCTACCAAGCTAGGATGAGGTCAAACCAGCACCTGATTTGGTTTTCTCAGGTTACTATTTCCCTTGCCCCCACAAACACCTCAAATGCCCTGTAAGGCTGGCATGCTGACTCAGTTCTGCTATCCCTCCTGTCTGCTCAACAAGAAACATTCAGCATGGCAGATGCAGAGATGCAGCAGCTAGCACTGTGAACCAAAGTTCTGCAGCATACTCCAAGGTTCCTGATTCTTTACACATCTTGCATCTGATGTGGCAGGTGGAATCTTTGGGTGAAAGTCCAGCTGGTCCACTGAAACAACCTCCAAAGCAGGCTCAGCTAATCTCAAGCACTGCAAGTGCTTCTTGACACAACAGGCAAGCATGACCTTCCCCACACCTATCCAAGCTTTACACATTGCAACAGGCCATTTCCCTCAAGACATTACTAGCAGGCTGGACGCTGAAAATCTCTAAAGTTCTCCGTGATCAGGTCTCACCTTCCTGCTTTTTTCACACCACAATATTGACTGAGCTTAGCTGGGTTCATTTACAGACTGATAGACCAAGGAACCCTGGAGAAGCTCCCACTTATGTACTCACAGTGTAGAACTGGCTCTCTCTGACCAAAGCAACTAGCACTTGTCCCTAAAAAGGGATCAGCATGCTGCTGGTTCCATAAAGATGTTTATCTGCACAGTAATTTGCACGAGGTTGAGGCCATTTTGAAGGCCAGTGCAGTTACTTTTTGCAGTATTATTCCAATCCAGAAACCAGAACCAGATTAGACACATACCTGGCTAGTGACCCACAGAAGCCAGCTCCCTAAAGAAGCTGCTCACAAAATGGTCACCTTTCTTCCCATGTCCAAGCCAGACACACCTATGCGGGAGAGACTGCAGAAGGGGCAGGCCAGAAAGCCACAGGGCAGAGGAAACAGGTCATCCTTTGCAGGATGAGCATCTGAGCCATTGCATCCCGAAGCCCAGCTGCTTCTCTGTCCATGCACATACAGAACAGGCATTCAGCAATCAGAAGGTCTCCTGATCATCAGCGATGAGACAGGACAGCTTCACACTACAGTACCAGTTAATGAACAATGACAGAGTTACTAAGTCTCCTGTTAACCAGGTACATCACTGCCCTCAGGGGAGATTGCAAGTTACAGCCACATTAACATACAAAGAAGTTCATCTTGTTGACGTTAATATTCAAAGGCCTTGGACTTTCAGTACACCTGCGAAGTACATCTTGTCTCTGGCAAGCAAATAACTGCAAAGCCAATGAATTACTCAAATCTGGATTCACTGAACTTTTCTTTAAGCTTCACTGAGATAATACCAGCTGTGTAATGACCTTGAAAGTATAAACAAGATCATGTTTGTCATGTAGATTTTTCCAAGCAGCGTATCTTCAAAAATTACAATGGAAGAACTGAGGGAGAAACTGGATCCTAAAAATTAAGGCTGCTTATTAGGGTTACCAGCTCAAATAGGCCACACTTCCTGATGCACAGATTATTTTTACATACATACATACATATACAGACACATATGTATTTGTATAGGTGTGTGTATCTCACTGATCCAGCTACAGTTTCTTTTTTAGGAGGAAAGTGTCAGTACAAAGTAGAAAACTATTTCTGTACAACACAAATTTCAGAAATGGAAGAAGGTACTCGGAACAGACTCTTACCCCATCTACTCTGAAGATAGTTGCTTATTTTAAGTAGAAGCAATTGTCTTTAAGCTAGAGGAGATGGTCAGGGCTAGACAAAGAGACAGCAGCACAGCTACATCAGTCTGCAAACTGCAGCACCACACTTAGTTGTCCACAAACTTTGAACTACCACTTAGCAGTACAGACATGTACAGCAAGACTAATAGGGTCTGCCACACACCTGCAAGGCAGAGACTCAAGCAGGCAGCCAGTCCCACATTTGCTATCCCTGGAGCAAGGGGAAAAGGCCCGAGCAACAGTCAAGGAGCAACTAGGCAATGGTTAGCTGCAAGTACTGCAGAAATACCACTGGAAAGACCAGATTTCTCAGGAATAATTTCTGAGATAAGTCATCAGTTCACACTGCAAAGGTAGATTTGTTCCTGGTGCACCTGGTAAGATACTAAGCTTTTCTTTTTGACTTCTGTAGTTAGTATACTGTTGTGTGAATAATTGGACTGGAAACCGTGCCCTCCAGTGAGGCTCTAGACTAGAAAGCACTCATCTACAATGGCAGAGGTTTTTCAGCACGTTTCATCACAGCAAGTATGTTATGCATTTTGTAAAAAGGAAATGCGTAGTACATTTTAGAAATGTACTTCTTATGCTTGAGGGGAAGCGATTAAATATTTATAAACCACTATCATATTGTTAAAAAGAAACCAACCTCACAGTTCAGTATCAAAAAAGCAGCACAGGCTTTAGGAAGTGTCTGTTTTCATCTCTATATCTGCAAGTAGAGCAATAGGCTTTGAGAACATCTGGTCTTCACACTTCAGTTTGAAAGCCAACATTTAAGTACGTCTTCAGTCCCTACAACTGGCAAATTGAGAAAGTTCTTTGCTATTTTCAGCCTATAGACTCATGCTTGCACAGCATGACAGTATTTGCAATACAGCATTTCTCTGATTTAAGCAAATCTTTCTGTTCAGCAAGACCAGAGTTACAACTCTGCCAAAAAAAAAATGGAAGGGCAAAAAAAAACAACAAAACAACCAAAACCCCACAAACTGTGCCGGAAGTCATTTGGTTCTCCTCTCTCCCTAAAAAAAAACAAACAACCAAACAAAAAAAAAATGAAACAAAAAAAATCCACAACAAATAAACAAAAAAATTAATCAACTTACCAAAAATCGCAGACAGAAGAAATAGCCAAAAGTACAGTTTCTTTACAGACTTTCTCTTTTTGATTACCACATATTAGAATGTTAGTTGTGCAACAAATGCTGCAGGTCAGGTCCAGAAAGAGGTCTCCACACTGACTAAAGCCAGCACACAATGCAGTAAAAACGCAGCTTTCACAAAACTGGTTGGGCAACTCTGTCACTTGACTATATTGGCTCTTTAATGGCTTCAATAACAAACCAGCTCGGCTTTGTTCTCTGCATTTGGAATTGTCAGGCTGCAAACTTAACCTCTGAAATGGATGAACCCACAAGTTTCCGTGTCTGTGAGTGATACCAGGGTCAAAAACAGGCCCCCACTCTGGCCTGCCCCACAACTCCCCACAGAGGGTCAAAGCCTGTGAGCAGGACCTGCACCCCAAACTGCAGTAGGGTGGTCAGCACAGACAAACAGCACTCTGCTTGCACTCAGGCAAAGCTTCTCCCCCGCGTGGCACAGAGGATGCTTTTAAATGTTGGCCGTTGCTGTCACTCATCAGCCTGGAAATCCCCGGTAAGAGTACATGCACAGGACAGGCTCCCCTGCCTCCATTCTCATGCAAGCAATGCCTTGGAGGTCAACAAATCTCCTCCAAGGAGTCGCACAATATCCCTCCAAATGCCACTTGGCTTGTAGACACCTTCCTGAGATGCAGTAGCTTTCCAGCCCTGCCAGAGCATCCAAAGGCTACCACAATTCAGACAGAAAGAAAGCCTTAACACAAGCTTTTTTCTGTCTCATGAGACAGGACCACAGACTCTGAGATTCAGGTACAAGCCAGGGAGTATAACCAATTTTTACTTTTTCCACCTCCTCCTCCCCTAATATGCTAGAGGTCAAGGTTAAGGACATTCTACTGTAAAGTTCCCTTTCAAAACAAACTGGTTTTCAGTTACTTCCATTTTCTCAGATGCCAGGGCAGATAACTAGTGGGTGTTTAGATTCAGCACACCCATGCCAAACACGTTTCTGAGAAGTTACACCATCTGCCTGAGCTGGGAAATGAGGTTTCCTACTCTTTTGGTTCTTTTCAGGAATTAGCAGAGAGAGTAATTTTACTTCAAGGGCAGGAAGTTCTCATCAGCTTGGCAACTTGCACAGCAATTATACAAACAACCTCTCTTCTCCAACTCCCCTCTGCTCACTCAGCCTTAGAACCACAGGCAGGTGGATAAGGCTGAGCAGAGCCTAGGCAACAGCACCCAGTGTGGGAAGGAACCTGAGCTTACCGAACACCGTTCCCAGTAACAGCAGGTTCTCCTGTAGTTCACTCCACAGCTGAAGCCAGATGTTTCCAGAAGCAATAGAACTAGAGAACATTCAGACAAGCATAGGGCAATGACCACTCCCTTGTCCTTCTCAGACTAAGCCTTTGGAGATGCTCGGAGACCTTGCCAAGCTATCTGAGTGCTCACCGGAGCAACAAAGTCCCTTGCGGCAGGCAGACGAGCCCACTGGAGAATGGAACTGTCTTCTGTCACCAGGATTTTCCCCAAGACCTCTCCCCTTAGAGTACATCCACATAATCTCAAGTGGCAGAACAGAAGGGGGAAAAAAAAAAACCAAAACCCCAAAGCCCACCATAAAGGAAACAGAGAAGAGACCTCTGGCTTGTTATTCCAAATGATTGTGAAGCTTTAGAATTTAGTCAGCTTCCTCAAACAACAGAAGAGACAGGCTATTAGTCTGCTTTAATCATATCACAAGCTTTTTATCAGATCGTTTGCTGATAGCAAGGCACTGATCTCAAGAAGCAGAGGTTTTAACCCTTTAGTCCCACAGATCAAGTAGAGCTCAAAGACTACTGCAAAACCATCTGAGTGGAAAGTCAACAGACGTTCTACTGGTGCAGGAAAGTGCCTCAAGCCACAGGGAGTGCATCTTTTGGCTTGTTATCAGAAACAGTCCCTTTACTATTTGTAATCTCAGGAGTCTCTTGTTTTAGCCAAATAGACCCCTTGTTAATTGCAGCAACCTCATCATGTACCAGCCCAGTATGCCTGTGGTGACTGAACCACTCCTCTTCCCATGCTAATATGTTGGCACTGCTACACATTATTTTAGAGCAGAAGACCACAGATCAGCAGCTGTAACAATTATCGCTCTTCAGCAAAGCGTGCTATGCCATCACCATGGGACTCCAGTCTGAAGGATCCCACTGCAGGCTGACAGTACAGGAGTAGAAGTACAGGAGTCAGAAGTACAGGATTCCTACATGATTCTCACACGTAGTATCTCGTGGTCTATCCCAGACTTGCATATCACGGAGAACAAGGAAAGCAATTCAGCATACCCATTTGTTACAAATGGACAGGGCCAGCTGAGCCCGAGATCTCCAAACTGAGTGAACTCAATGGTACAGAACCACTCAAACCATGGCTGCAGCCACAAAAGGTTACTGCTGGGCCCAGCCTCTGCATCACTGCCCTCTGCCCTAGGAGAAGCTGTACTTCCCATCAAACCATTCCAGTGTCACAGGAGACCTTGTGCCCTGCTGGAGCATGGTCTGCCTGCCTGCTGACGAGAAGAGCATTGTCACAGACAGTCTGAGGATGAACATTTCACAACATCCTGAGTTTCACTTGACACTACCAGCAGGCATGAATGAAAAGAGAAAGCCAGAGCTATAAAAAGCTCCTGAGGAAGGGATTCTGACTCAAGCAGCCCCTCTTTCAAAAATTACTTAGAGAGGGCAGGAGGGCAATAAAAGCCCTAAAGTACAAGAATTTAGAGCACACATGTTTTGAGTCATTCCCCACTATTCAAAAATACTCACCTGCAACCACATTTCCCCCCTCCAACATCAAGGTGAATAATACAAACAGTTCCACATTTGTAACCTGCAGCACCTGTCCAAACCCCTCGCTGGCCTGATCTCTCTGAGGATGCAACTCAGAAGCTATTTCATGCTTTGCTCTGGAAGAATCAGTCCCAGCAGTGGCTACTGTACAGACTCCAAGATGTACAGCAGCACTGTCTAGCATTTTTTCCTTTCACCTTCACAGAACAGTCTCCTCATGCCAAGCTCTTTCTACAGAAGGAAGAAAGTGGAAAAGAAAGCTGCATTGCACAGCAGTAAAGGGCAGCACTGTGAGGAGCAAGAATAACACAGCATGAGCTGCTACAGAAGCTGCAGCAAAGCTGCTTTGTTCCCAGTCTAAGCATTTTAGGAAGTGAAATGCCACAATAAAAAATCTCAGCAGACAACGTTGGAAAACAAAGGAGGCCTCTAGGAAACACTTAGCCAGCTGGAAGAGATACTTTTGGTTGCCTTTCTATGAAAATGGTCCTAGAGGCCAAGGCAGGATGCAATACACACAGGTGTTTTGCTGCCCTGATGACTGTTACATTACCATGCAGGTAATCCCAGTAGAGTTAATACAAGAACATTGCTCCAGGATAGACCTGCCACCTGCAGTTAGAGATCACTCCTCCACCAACACCATCCCAAAAAAAGAAAACAATCAATCAATCCTTCAAAGCCACACATGCGTAGGTTCTGGACAGGGCTATTTCAAGCCAAGAGGAACAGACATATGGGATAAGTTCCCAGGAATCTGGCAGTTAAAAGAGACAGCAAGACTTTGAAAAGCTGGGTCTGTTTTGGGAAAAAGAGGGGCCTCCTTGGTGTCTGCAGACCTATGCACAGGCAGTCTGGAAAATGGATTCAGCTGAACCTGAACCAAGAGAGGCTGGGTGGCCTTTTATACTTTCCTGAAAGGTTCTCCTTTTCTATATTTAGACCACAAATATTTCAGAAGACTACTTGACAGAGGAATGCTAGAAGAACGAGATAGAAAAGAGTAGTTCAGAGGTATTTATTTTAAAAAGAAAGAACTTTTATACAGAATAACTTATTCACAGATAATGAGATGAGCCTCAATGCAGACATAAATGCTCCCATTTCAAAGGGTAAGAAAAAGCTTGCTGTTTCATCTTTAATCATTAAATTATGATTAAGGATAAGACTATTTTTAATAGGATTGCAGACATTCTTTTCTTACTTGCTTCTGTCAAACCATATTGTGCGTTTTCCCCCACAGCCTGCTCATTTTTATTCCACATCACAGCTCCGCTATTTTTAATCAAGCCACACTTACCAATGACATAAAACTACAGCAAGGGGTCTCATGCATGCTACATGGGCGTATTATGGCTGTGACACAGGACTTCCTCTGTCCACAGGATATATGCCCACACCTTGCTAGTGCAGTAGCTTAAAACCCAGCCCAGCAAAGCCCCATTGCCTGCTCTGTGATGGCAGGCTGCCAGCAGAACCATCCACTGCAGGACGCCAGGACTCTCCACTGAGATCCTGGGCACAGGAATAACCATTAGACAGCACCACAGTAACACAGCTGCTGACCTGGCTCAGTTCACACACTTCTCTCTACAGGCTGTTGTTCCTGACAGCTAACACCCTGTGGCAAAGGCTGTCTCTCTTCTGGGCAAAAAGAGAGCAATTGTTTAGGTTCCCATGGGACAGCACTGGGTGCGTGGCCATCTACTTGTATACATGCTGCTAAGTCTTGCTTGTAGCTGACAGCTGAGATAGGAGGAGGTTTCCCATCTGCCTGAAGCTATGCAAAGCAGCAACTTAGTGTTTCACTACAGGATCAAGACTAAACCACTGTCACAACCACTTCCAAAGTTGCAACATGATGGACTGAGAACAAATGCAGAAAGACCCAGGCTCTGAGACCACCACCAGGACTACAGCATCAAATCAAAGCAGCCTTTGAGGTCTTGGACTTGGGCACTAAAGCAGCTTGCCATTCCTCTAAATAGCCCTCCCTTGAAATAGCCTCTTCTGCCAAGGCAACAGCCAGTTTGATGCAGATTCTGACATTAAGAAATTCCCACGCAGTTTCAGCAGCTGCATTTTGGTCACTTCAGTTTCATTCCAGGAAGCTGCGAGTCACACCACCTTCCCCAGAGAGCATGGGTAAGGGGAAACACTGGTATCTCAGGTCCCCTCACGTCAGAAGAAGTGAAGGCAGAAAAAGTACCAGCAGCTGTGGGCATCACCTCCAATACCTTAGAAGCAGCCACAACCCACCCCCATTTTAGCTGAACTCGCACAGTGTGTTATCATCCTTGGAGTATCTGGTACAAAGGAGCTGCTGAGCCCTGTGCATAGGGAGCAACCACCCCCAGCAGCTCTCTTGCAAGGCTAATCTGTCAAACAAGACTCCACTAACCTCTAGCAACCTTTACTGTACCTGCAGTCCACTCCTGTGCAATGTTCCCAGAAGTGCAGCAGACCCCTCGAGGGAGAGGGCTGGGCCTTTACCTTGTTTCACATGGCTTACCAGGGCTTCCGCACACAGCTGCGGTCTAGCTCTGTTCTGGCAGCTGCTGAGCAGAAGTCTTCTCTAATTAAGTTTCCTTCGGGAATAGGCAGATTCACTGCACAACTCCGAGGGCTCTTTAGTTATTCCATGTGCAGTGCATCTGCAAGCCTGCATTAGAAAAGGACCTGAATGCAAAGAAGAGTCCAGCAGTTTCCTAGACTGTTGGGAAAGTAAATCCAGGCAGCTGGGTTTCATCTGGTTGGGGTTCCTCTCCCCCAGAAAGACTGCAGAGATGAGCATAATTAGAACTCCTGCCTGCATTTTAAGCCCCAGTTTCTTCAAGCATGCAGTACAGATGCTGCAGAATAGTTCCCATCTCCGTTTGGTCCATGCAAAATTCAAGGTAATAGCAGGGGCAAATAGCCTTGCTAACCTGCAGGTCAGCAGACTTCTTAATCCAAGTCCTGCTCTCTTAACAGGGAGCCTAGCTCTATGATCACAAGACACAGAAGAACAGGAGCGAAGTGACAAGAGATCAAGTTTACTTAGTAAAGTACAATGGGAAGCTGAGGACATTCCAGCAAAGCCACTCAAAATTGACTCAGCAGCAGCAGCTTCAATCCATGCTGACACACAGCAGACACATAACCAGCTCCACTGCAGGCATGAGGACACTTTGTGCCATGCCAGCAGCATGAAAGAAGCCCCCAAATCAATGCACCACTATAACTGCAGTACTAGAGATGGTGCCCTACTACCACAACCAGACCACCACCTTTTATGCAAAAAGTACTCTACAAATTATTTAATTACAAGCAGAAAGGAGAGGAGCATAGCAGTCTGCACAGTGACTTTTGAAACCTGGCACGTTAGCTCTGAGGGCCAAAGTCCAAAATCTCCTTGATACTGCCACCACTGAATGCGGAACCTCTTTTAAATTTCTATCCGCACATACTCCAAGTAATGTTAAGTAATCCATTTGTAGGACCAAGGACAAATTTGAAAAAAAACAAGTAGGAAGGAAGTAAGAGATTCCCAACACAGACATTTTTTTCTTTGTGACTAGAACACCAAGAAACTGAAATGCCATGAACGGTACAGAAACATCCCTGGAAAGGTCTAACTAGAGCCCTGTGGCACTTTGTGGAATAGCAGAGACAAGTCTAGTTAATTTAGGTTTCACAGGTGATTCCCAACAAAACTGCTAACCATCTATCACAGGAGACATGATGCTGGCTCTGGGCATTTAGGATTTTTCTGTTATCCTATGGAATGACAGAAGCAGCCCATGAAATCCCAGTCAAGTGCTAAGATACCACTTGCACACCTGCCTTGCATGCCATTCCAGAAGCCCTGCACCAATAAAGCACAAGTTGTAGTCCCACAGTATCCCAATGCACAAAACCCCTAGAGACAGCTCACCTGAACCTGTGCCATCCCAGTACACCAGCCCAAGGAAAATCTAGGTCCTGGAGCAGGTTGCTTTCAAAACTAGACAGACAAGGTGCTGCACGAAGCCTCTGCTGTAGAGGCAGGAGCTGAGGGTATTACGTTCCCATGTAGCCCCTCAAACCCATCCTGGTGAGGGCACAGAAACCTCACTGATACAGTAGCAGTGACTAAAGCAAGGTGCTGGTGGAGGACATGGTCCAATCCAGTGATGTAACCTCTTCTCCAAGGCACCTCTGGGAAACAGCCTCCTTCATTCCCAAGAAATAAAGGATGTTCAGTCTCCCCTGTACAGATTCCTGTAAACTAGCTCCTCTTCTTCCCCCTTCCCAAATAACCTCCATGGCAATGGATGGGGACCAGCAGGGACCAAGAGCAGTTCCCAGCTCCAGCTGTGGGAAGGTCAGCTCAGCTCAAGGTGCATGCTGCAGGTGCTGACAGCTCATCCATTCCTTTGCTTGTGTATGACAGACCTCCCTCTGACTGAAGCAGCATTGTTTTAACTCTCCATTATGTAACTTCAAATCTTCAGGCTGCTGGATATCCTAATGTATATAGCTCCTCCCAGATCAGCATTTCTCCAGTACACAGGGCCATGGGATTATCATCATACTAGAAGAGATCAGCAATCTGCTTACAGCCCAGCAATAATTTTGTAATAAAGGGTAAAGCACTTTAGTGATGCACCTGTTTGCTCAAGGCTGTGCTGCAAAGAAACTAAATCAACAGCCCAGAAGAATTCTTAACAAATGCCACCCGTCCTTTGCCTTTTTGCAAGGTCATTCCTCTGGCCCTTCTGAGCTCCTGAGCATCTTAAAAACAGACACACCACTTACCTCAGCAGCAACTTTCAGAAATTAAGTACATGCACCAGTCTTTGATTTGACTTGCTTTTAAATGGTGGTGTCCCAGTTCCAAAGCTCCATCAAGGAGATAAAGAACTAGAGCAGTCAGCCAGACAGCCCGTGCACGTGTCTTTTCCCACAGGAGAAAGCTTGCCCTCAGCTCAGTCTCCTTGCCTTTCTCCCCTGTATTTACTTTGGATGAGCCACAAACCACCCAGCTTCCCTGGCTCTGTGGTGCTAGAGAGGACATACACTTGGGTACTATGCCAACAGTTTTCAATCCCAGTCCCCATCCCAACAGGCTACTCTTTTATTCCCTTTTTCTGCTGTCATCTACCAGGCAACCCCTTTCACAGAGCTGCCCAAGGTAACGCCTCATCTTTCTTCCAGAAAATTATCTAGCTCTGAATCTGTCAGTGCACACAAGCAATGATTTAAGCAATCTCCAGTATTAAGTTCCTTGTGCTTCACTTATCACCCCATCTAGGTCCAAGTCAGCCATTAACTGCTTCAGTGTTTCCAAGCCCTGATAGCCAAGAGCTCTCAGCAAACAGGCTCTGCCACAAAGGACCAGCCATCAAGGAACCGCTGGCGCTAGCTGTGCCTCCTCTATTATTCCTTTTACCATGCCAAGAGAACCTGTAATTTTTAGCCTTTCCTCCATTTCATTCCATCTAAAAATATAGAACACCTAAGAAGAGACAGAGGCGGTTAGGTAATGGATTGCTTCTTATTACACATTTCCTACGGGAAAGGTGGCTCACCCAGCCACACCTTCATGCACGTGTCATTAATCATTTGCACGTGGAAAGCTCCAATCCCACACTCCTCCAGCAGATGCATGAGTGCAAGAGCAGTTTATTTCTTTGTCCATCAAAGCTGAAAATGCATGGTGCAGAGCAAGGCTGCTGAACCCAGCTCTCCCTTTGCTGTACAAAAGGACTCCAGATCTCAGGATGCCATGATCCACAGAGATAAATGACGTCAGGGAAGGAGAAGGGGATTCAAATGTCATGCTCCTATTTTAGAGAGGTGAAGTTAAGGAACTCTAGGAAAGGGGCATAATTCCTGGCAGTAAGAAGTTAGTCTACATGCACACAAGTTTTTCCACACAAGAAACTGAGGAAGAAGTGCAAGAACTGAGGCTCTGATCATCTCTTGATGCACAGAACCACTGAAAACATTGCTACCTCCTCCGCTTTCAAAGCCACACAACCATAGTCTGAGCCCTGAAAGACCCTCTCCAGCACCTCCCTCTCACCAGTGAACAGAAACAGAAAAGAGACCAGGAAGAAAGTGGCTGCCACACCACAGGTACTGTTAAAGTAGAGCAGTAATTACTACTTCAGATAGCCCGGGCATGGTCCAACTCCCAGCATCACCCTGGCATTCCTGTAACAGACCCCATGCCTTTGGTGCCCAAGGTCCTTGCAGCAACACCTTTCTCTTGTGCTGCATGTTTCCTGCTATAACAATGCCGGCAGGCATCAAGAACTACAGCCATGGTTTGAGTTGGGAAGTGCTTCAGGGCCTGTGGTTACCAGAGGTCTGCAAAACTCCCACCTGCACTTCTCTGATTGAAACATCTACTGAACTAACACCTGCAGTCCCGGATGGACCTCTCCTGTCTTATAGCTGTAAGTCACAGAGTAACAGGAGAGGGATAGAACCTTTCCTTGGCTACAGTCAGATGAGGAATTTCATATGAACCCTCACCTTGCACTTCACAGAGCTAGAAGCAGAATATTTTGAGCAGCAGGGGCAGGAAACCTCCACGAAGCTGTGGGAAGGCCTTGTTAGAGTATCTTCTGCACCAGCTTACAGTTGTAGGTCACAGAACACCTGCCTGTCCTGTGAGAACTAAAATAGAGACAATAACAGTAATGAAGAGAGTCCAGATGAGCTGCATCATTAAAGCTAAATCCTCTTAAGGGAGGAGCTTCCATGCAGCCCACAGCGAGGGCTTTCTCCATGCATTCAGCTTGCATCTTGCTCTATTTCCGTCACATGCAGGTAAGAAGCTGAACAAACAGTGCAAGACTTCACCCAGCCACACCTGCCTGCAGCACAGGGTTGAGGAGGTCATCTTAGCAGTCCCCAGAGCTCTCAGCAATGATGGAGAAGACCAGGCCAAGAGGGGTTCAGGTTCACAGAGGCTCCACAGAGCAAAGCTCTTTTGGAAGCAAGATCCTTCTATGACAGAGGTGTTAAATGAAAGTGTGTTAGCAGTGAGGAGAAACTACTCACTTCCCTGAGCCACTACAAATCCACACATCGACTTGCAGAGCAATTAGCAAAGGTTCTTTTCACCTGTCTGACAGCCCAACATGACCAAGAACCCATGGATGTTTTGGTTTTTTTTTTAAAGCAACACAGCTACAGCTGTGGGAGTTCTTGCTCCAACCAAAGGACCAGAAGCAAGTATGAATGTTAAAAACCACTCCACTGTTGCAAGAGGTTCTGTTATGGGACAATAGCAGGTCTCCCACCACTCATGCAAGGACACTGCAGAGCATGCCACTGACCACACCACCAATGCCCTTCTGCCTCATTAACACTTATTTCCCCACTTATTACTCATGAATTATTTAGTAAAATCTGAGTAATTTCTCATTTTTGCAGCTTCTCATATGCTTATCTTGACATCAGTATACAGCAGTACACTACCAAGGCTGCTCCTCTCACTGGACACCTTCCTCTAGATTTTCAGAGCAGTGTTTCTACGCTCGGACCTTGTAGTCACCAAAATGATTTTAGCTACATGCTTCTGCCTGATGGTTCTAATGCAGTGAGCAAGCTTCACACCTAGCAGGCTCACATCTCAGGCTTTGATGAGGACTTTTCTCAAGCCCAAGCTGTCTGAGAAAGTACCAAAAAAACCCCAAACAAACCAACCAAACAAAAACCAATCAAACAAAAAACAAACAGTCTTCGACGCGGAGAGGAAGTACCACTGATGAAAGATTTCAAGATGGCACTCTCCAGTTGTACATCCTTGCTTCCTTGCTTGTACAGAAGCACACGCGTGTTATCAGAAGTCACACACCCAGAGGCCTCACTAGTGCTGGCATGGGTTACATCCCTGCGACCCTCTACTGTCCACAGCAGCTTCAACGTCTCCAAGAGCTGCTCTCCTCCCCACTATCTCCGAGAGCACTGCAATAGGACACGGTCCCGCCCCCACCGCATAGCTAGTAAAGTTTCAATCTCTCATCTCATGCACAAAACAGAAGCACTAGAGGTTGTCCAAGACATAGGAACACCTCATTCTAAACTAGCTTTACAATTTACTGAAGCCAACATTTAGATTCCAGGATGGCTGGGTCTGGGTTTTTTCCCCCTCCTCTCTCCCTGTTTCTTTTGTGTGTGTGTGTGTGTACCGAGTGCTCCATTTTATGTCAAAGTATACACAGCAGAGCTTCTGCGCTCTGGGGCAGAACCGGCATGCCGGGCTTCGAACGAGCCGCTATCCCCGTATCAACAGATTTGTTAACAGGGACACTGCAAAGGCAATTCGCAGCCCACATCGCCTCAGCTCATGAACCTTCATCACTACGCTGAACTCCTCGCTGGGATCTTAAAAGGGGGTCGGGGGGCGAGGGGACGCGGCAGGATGGGGCAGTACCGGATTTCTGCAGTCGTAACAGTGTAAAATCGCTACAGAGGCACCAAATCCACACCCTACACATCAAACAAGGCAGAGCCGACTGAAGCCAGCTGCATGCCCAGTCCCATCAGCAGGCAGCGGAGGCACTCGCTCCAAATCCCTCCAGAGCAGCGACCGCCCGGGAGCGGGTCCCGCGGGCACCGGGCCCGCTGCACCTGGCCATGGTCTCTTTCGGGCCACGCCAGAGGATCACAGCTCTCCCTGCGACCCGAGGGTGCAGGGACGCGCCTGACGAGAGCGGCGGGACCGGCGCCCCGAGGCGCCCCGGCCCCGACGGACAGCGGGACTGCACGGACAGCACCGGGGGGCTCCCGCACCGGGGGGGGGGTTCCTACCCCGGCCGACGGAAAGTCCCTAGGAAACCCCCGGGAAGCCACCTCCACGCGGAGACCCCCGGGCCGAGGGGAGCGGGGTCTCCGGAGTCCCGGCACACACCGTCTCCCCCGGTGCCGCCCCCTCCCCGGCCCCAGGGCGGACGGACGGGCGGCCGCCGCTCACCTACCTTCCCCGCTCGGCTCGGCTCGGCTCGGCGCTGCGCTGCTGCCCGCGGGCGATGTGGCCCCGCGGGGCGGAGCCGGCGGCTGCGCTGAGCCAGCCCCGGGGGGGTGGGCCCCTCCCCGCCCGGCCGGGGCCCGCAGGGGCCGCTGCTCCTGCTGCTGCCGCTGCTGCTGCCCGGCGGTCCCGCCGGGCCGGGGCACTGCCCGCTGCCGGGGCACTGCCCGCTGCCAGCCCCCTGCCCCTGCCAGCCCCGTGCCCGCTCGCCCCTCTAACCGAGCGATAGGTTTTCCACTGCCCACCTGTGAGTCCTCGGCCGCGGCCTCCTCCTCTCCTGCCGTGACCAAGTCCCCGTGCCCCGCTCGGCTCCGGTGGGTGCCCAGGCTCTGCGCTGGGGCCCTTTGCCCTGGCTCGCTGCGCTTGCCGTGTCATCCACCTCTTTGCTGTGCGGCTCGTCAAGCAGGTGCATACACACCCACACACACCCACACACCCCCGTAACGCTGAAGGCCACCCGCAGCTTGCCCAGTGAAAGCGCGCCTGATGACCCACCGAAAGATTTGTCGAACGGGCAATTTCGCTGCCCCGGTGATCTTCGTAAACATCAGCAGGGCTGAGCATTGTTCCCCCTCCAAACCCCGTTAAGCTCCTGTTTGCTCCAGTGCCTCCAGCGCTGGGGGCGGTGAGGCGCTCGCATGCCGTGGCTGCTGTTTGCTGTGCTGAGCGGTGCCATCGCACTGTTCCCACGGGCTTCCCCGCGTCGTGCAGTCTGTCCGCCCTGCGCGGCGGGCAGCACGCTTACTCCACCAGCACGTGGCATAATTAGCCCGGTGGGATCCTGCTTCTTCTCTACTGGCAGAGCGCAAATAAAAATAAAAGTGATAAGGCAATCTTATAGTAACAACAATCTTCTTTAAATCCCCATTTCAAAGATACTGCAACCATATCCACCAAATCCTAAAATGAGAGGTCGGGATGTCCCTCACCCTTCTGAGGAGCAGCATTGTCACTTTCATGGCTTCTTCTGCCCTGTCCAGGAGGGTGACTAGCAAACTCATGCAGCTCAAGGCCCCAGTCCTCATTCCTGAGGGCAGCAAAAAAGTTTGCCCTTTGTACTGAGGCAGGTGTTCATAGGTGCTCACCTTATTATCTCCTTACAAAATGCCTCTTGATCATCTTTCCGTGCCTGCAGGCTGATTCCTTGCTATGCCACCAGGCTTAAAGAAAAGATTTTAAAAGGTCCTTTTCTAATATGTGCTTTATTCACTGTGTTTACTTGATTTCAATTCTTACATTTAGAGTCCTATCCAGTCCAAACCTTTCCCTGCAGATCCCAATCACTTCCTCTGGTACCAGAATTAAACACATCCTTTTCCTTTGTTCTGCAGTGGCACTCAATAGCCTTCCCACTAGCCTGTATATTATCCTGCAGACTTCTTAGTTTTGTGGTCAGGATGAGCATGTGGTCATGTAATGGGTGAAGACAGGCCACGTAACAGAGCCTCCTTCATGCATGTTGGATGGCGTGACGCAGGAGGAACCGTGGGAAGAGGCTATACTTGGAGAGCAGCTGTCACCTGCTGAGTGCCGTACACATTGTGCCCAGCACCCTGGGCTCCAAGTCTTCCCCTGTGACACCAGCAGGTAACTTGCAGACTCATTGGCTGACATGAGGGCTTGGCTGGGGAGGGGTGATGAAATTGCAGGTGCAATTGAAGGGGCTTTTGTGGGTGTGGTTTCACCACTCCTGTTTCTGCAGCTGTCCACAGCAATACCAGCCTATCCATGGCCTGCAAACTGCCTAATGAACTTAACTTTGCTAAGACTTCTCTCTCTTACCAAAAAACTTGTAAAGTCAACTGTTAGTGTCTAAGACAAGGACAAATTTCGCATGAGAATTATTTGGGGCAATATGTGAAAACTCATTTACAACCAGTCTTGGGGACTGTGTGTCTCTCTGGAAATCAGAGGCACTCCAGAGTCTCTTTTCAAGCAGAATTAACCTTCCTTAAAAAACACTCCTCTCTCAAACAAAATATTGAAACTACTTTTTCTTTGCCCTTTCTGTCTCTGTAATAGTCTTTGTCTTTAAACATCTGCTCAGGCTTATGCCTGTACTCTGTAAGCCAGAATGATTACTTGTAAATACACAGGGCTCTATGGCACAGGTGAAGTAGCACCTGCCTATTCTTATATTTAGTTTTTCTCATCTGAGCACCGTGTCCAAGCCTAGAGATACTGGGCATGTAACTTGTTTCTGATTCCTACAAAAAGTGTCCTACTTTGAGGAAGGAAGCCTGGGCTCAAAATATTTCCCTGGAGGATTAGTGTGAAGGCTGCTTCTTAAAGAAAATGAGTTTGAAATAAAAACTGATTACAAGGTGCAGTGCAAATGGTTTGTGCCAGCAGCTCTGGTGCCCAAATGCATTTGTGTCAATGTCTTTGAGAACAGAATACATGTTAGCAAGAGCAGTGTGGAAGTATACATGCATCAGTGATTGCACGTATAACTGGTTATGCTTGAGTGCCACTCGGATATGAATCAGTGAGTCTGTAGAAAAAGCATTAAGTCTATACCACTGCATTTGCTGATAGCAGGTGATAAGTTTTAAAAGCGAGCTTTCAAAGTGCCTGAATTTTATTACACAGTCTGCTGTGAATCATGCTGTTCTGAAGGCTTGCAACAGGGACTTGGCAGGAGAGGAGAAACAGATCTACTGAGATGTTGCAGCTAAGCTGTACACAGATGGTGGACTAAAAGCCCAAGTATAAACAACATCTTTTGCAATGTACACATCAGGCTGGATTCTCAGCTAGTGATTAGACAAAAGTGCTTGTAAGAAAACATGCAGGCTGGAGAAACCCACCATTATGTGGCCCATGAGGCTGAAAACCAAATCCATTTCAATGGCAGCCAGAGACCAGCCAATGGGTCATTCAGCCAAGGAATCTGTTTTTGCCTTGGGCCATCTTCATTTCAAACACAACAACCATTCCCCGTCAAATGAATACTTTCTTTTTTAGGAGGAATTAATCTCTTTACCCAGTCAAGTCATGGCCTATTCTGTGGGTAAACAAGGGAAGTCTGCACGAGTCCAAGTCCCTGAGATGCAGTCTGGTACAGGTCCCGATTCATTTGTACACAACGCCTGTTTTCTCAGGCACACAGGAATACTAATGCCCTGCATAGAGCTGGCTATACCATGCCTTTATGGCTGTTTGCAGCCTTGCTCTGGGTTGTGAGAAGCTGCACAGTCCCCACTGCTTTGCAATGAAAAATAGGTACAGCATGGGTGGCTAATAATTATGGGTGGCTAATAATGATGGAGAGAGCTATGGCCCTCTCAATCTCTGTTGGTAAACCCATGTCTGGCTGCAGAGGGGCTGTTCTGAAACAGTGGAATGCAAGCAAGAAAGTTCCCACCTTTTTATGTACAGGCAGCACTTCATGTCTCCCTGTGAAGTTGGGATGGGAGGTCCCAGGGTTGTTTGGCAGCAAGCTGAAGAGTGAAAGGGACCAAACCCCTTTTCTCCAGTCTCGGAGGATCTCTGAGAATAAAGGATCTGAGGTTCAGCTGGCACAGTTTGCTGCCCAGTGTTGCATGTACCGGAAGGAGGAAATTAGCCCTTGGCATTAGGGAGAACAGAGAAACAGGAAGATAAGTGGATTTATAATGTTTGCATATTTATTTCCCTTTAAAAAAATCTTTGAATTGGCCACGTTTCTGTCACTCTAAGAGAGGAAAGATTTCTCTGCTGATTGGGCCAAAACATTGAGGGGTTCAGGTGATGCAGTGATGAGTGCTGTAATTATCAATACAAACTGCTTTGAAAAAAATAGAGCAAATAATATTTTTTTTTTCTGTTTAAACTCTGAGATAAAAAATTGATCTAACAACAGAGTTCATGGTTATTGTCTGTTTGATAGCACAGTACAAAACAGAAAGAATGCAAAGTACAATTTAAAATTAAAGTTTTTGTCAAGCCTAGTTTGGCAGAAGTACGTTCATGGCACTGTAAGTAGAATCCTCTTTTATTTGCCACAAGCTGTGATTTACTAGCAGATTAATTATACAGAAAGAATTATGGTTAGAATGAACAGCAATAAAAGTGTAGTAGTTGCTGAAGCTTGTGGGGCAATAGGAGACTATTTTAACTTATAATAGGGGAAGATATGTTTATCAAAAAATATATTTTCAGAACTAAAATATTTTTACTAATTCTGTGTACATCAGCTTCAGTAAACTGATTAATTTCCCTGATGACCAGTTGCCCTCCCCTGGCTGAAATAAGAAATGCAAGCAATTGAAATTTTGCAGAAAATTTAGACTTGTACAAGCTAAGAGGAAACTGTTCTGCCAGACACCCCATATAACTGGGAAGCAAATTGGTTATTTTGCATTCTCACAGCTGACTATTACAGAGGTGATTGCACTCCCAGACTTGGTATTTTGCAAGAACAGATTGATCCCCCCTCAACAGGTGCTAGAAAATCAGCACACAGGGATGTGTTTTCTTAAGCACTAACTTTGGGACTATTGAACTCTACATTTTTGCCATCTGATAAGCAATAGCAAGTATGGGAACATGTGCTCCAATACATGTTTGATATTCATCTGACCTTTGTGATGGGAAATTTGCTGAAACAAATCATCAGGATTTCCCATCCTGTACTTTACATAATTTCTCCCTTTTTAAAAAATTACCTCATAGAAACAAATCTGAAACAGTCTGTGAGCAGGTCATGGATATCTCTAGATTGAGAAGAGTCCATGACTATTGCCATGGGCTTTCTCATTTGAGGCAGATAAGACAAAATGACAGATGAGTTTCAAAAATGCATCCCACTCGCTAAGGAGCTCTGGCTTGTTCTGCTGAATAGTTGAGTATGCGGGTATGCCTGCACTAACAACATCCACAATGGGACTTTATGAAACTTGATGGATCTAGGACTTAGCCCAATTTACAATCCTCTGTGTGCCTTTTGCAGTCATCTTTGACAACCAGAAACTAATTTCAAAAAGGTAGCATTCAGGCTCCTTTTAAACACCTGTAGATATGAATGAACACCTGAAGAACTTGACCTTACTCCTGAGGCTTATATTGTAGACACCAAAATTTTTGCTCTTACACAGAAGTATTCTGCTTCTTCAGGTGTGCTCTCTCTCTTTGGAGATAAAAGGTGTTTTGTTTGTGGCTTTTGGAGGTGTGCTGGCTTTGGCTGGGGTAAAGTTAATTTACTTCACAGTGGCTAGTATGGGGCTGTGTTTTGGATTTGTGTTGAACAGGGGGTTGAAAATATAGAGATGTTTTTATTATTTCTGAGCAGGGTTTACACAGAGCCAAGGCCTTTTCAGCTTTTTGTACCGCCACACTTGTGAGAAAGCTGGGTGTGCTTGAGAGGTTGAGACGAGACACAACAGGGACAGCTGACCCCAACTGACCAAAGAGATAGTCCATACTGTATGACATCATGCTCAGTGTATGAAGTCAGAGAAAGAAGGAAGAAGGGGGGGATGTTTGGAGTGATGGTGTTTGTCTTCCCAAGTAACCATTGCACGTGATGGGGCCCTGCTCTCCTGGAGGTGGCTGAACACCTTCGTGCTCATGGGAAGCAGTGAATTAATTCCTTATTTTGCTTTGCTTGTGTGTGCAGTTTTTGCTTTACCTATCAAAATGTCTTTATCTCAACCCATGAGTTTTCTACCTTTTTCCTTTCCAATTCTCTCCGAGATCCTACTGGTGGGGAGTGAGTGAGTGGCTGCATGGGGCTTGATTGCAGGCTGGGGTTAAACCACAACAGCAGAAGAGATCTTACTTTGACTCACAACCTCTTGTTCAGAGGGCAACAAGAATATCCACCATTCTCACCAGGAACCAAGTAGAGTCTTGTCTCTAAAGGCAGCCTGCTAGAGCATGGTGGGTTTCACTTATAACCTTTATTTTATCTTGTACTTACAGATTGAAGTGATATTCTGAATTTTATGTGCAGCTTTGTGCTTGGAGGTTACTAACAGCCAAAGCACCATGTGATTCCTCCCCTCCTACAAGATTTGAGCTATTCTTCTTTAATATCTTTCCATAACAGTGTTTCTGAGGTTAGGCTGTCTGTGTAAGTATAAGCATTTTTCTGTATAGTAGGAAGAAGGAGACAGATAATAAGGTTACTTTCTTCCTAAGTTCATAACTTGAGTGCAGAGTTGAATGGATCTGCCCTTGTCTTTCAAAATAGGAAGAACAGAACTGGCACTAGAGAAGTATGGGCACATCTGGGGAGATCTCAATACATGATTCACTTCTGACACCCATGTTGACCTGAGCCAGCTCTGTCTATGATAGAAGGCCAAAAAAGTGTGTTTAAACACTCAGCTATTTCTTGACAGTTCTTTTAGCTGTCTGTTACCTTGGATTGAGAGGAATGAACATTGCTGATCCCTGTTGATCTGCATTGGGGGTGTGCCAGGCCAGATGATGTTGCTTAGGCAGTATTATTTTCACACCTCACAGCTCCAGAGATTGGTGAGAAGTCATCCCTTTCAGTCCAGTTAACATAAACACTTCAGAAAACCCAGGGAAGGAGAAGAACCCAGTTGAAGGTCTGAGCAAATTAAATGGAAGCACTCAGGAGCTGGTCCTGGCAGACTGGGTATTTTCTCAGGGAATTGTGTGCAATGCTGGCACAATTTACCTGAAGAAGCAAGGCGAGTGGAACAAACAATCCTATGACACTAATACCTCTTACATAAGCTCAGTTGCACAAAAGTATTTAGAGACTTAATTCCCTTCAATTTCATTTATTAAGGCATCCAAGTTTCTCCTTGCTATGCTAAGCCATTTTAAATCTCGCATTGGAAAGATTCTCTTTTCCACCTTTGCCTCCCTCTTTTTCTCACACAGATGCATGTTTCAATGACCACATGGGCAGTGATATGCCAAAATGCACCCCTGCATCACCTACTTAGGCAGTAAAGCTGCCGTGAACCACAGGGAGGAATTAAATCCTTGAGGTCTGCGTACAACTTGCAATTAGTCATGTGTCTTTCTTCCACTTGGTGTCTCCCTTTAGTCTCAAATCTGAGGCTAGATCTCCAGTAGTGCTCTCCTGGGGATGCATATTTGTTATTTGCATCATATAAGGACCCCAAAGATTCAGTGGTGCACCACGATTTCTTAGTGATTAGCAACACAGAGAACTCACAAAATGTGAAACTCCTTTTCCCTCCCCTCCCAGCTTCTTGTGTTTAGGTAATTCAAATATCTATTTTTGGTTACTAATTTTCTTTGTGAAACTAATATATTCATCATACAATTTGATCTAATTCTTGTTACAGAGGACTAGGGCTGGTTTGACTCATCCTCTAACAAGTGCTAGAGAAGTTCACAGGCATGCAAGAGAAACACAGTGTTTCTTCATGGACTTAATAAAACTGCATTTTCAAGGGGATAATTTCAAAACAACATCAAATAAACGCCCAGTTTTCCCCTTTTGCACCAACGGAAGTGGCAAAGGATCCTTTTAATACTTCTTCATATTGTAGTAGGAAAAAAGTTCGGGGAGTGGGGAGGTAATTTAAGCTTTTTTGCGTTAGAAACCAATTTCTTCATGGTATATAAGACTTAACTTGATAGGGAAATCTATAAGCTTGGATTCCTTTTCCATTTATGTATAGAGCAAGGTAGTTTTTCAGTGACAAAACCTACTGGAACTCCCTGCTTTGAAAGACTTCAGATATTTGCTACTACATGGAAAACACTGTTGCTTACAGCATAAATGCCTTAATGTGCTTGATTTACTCCTATTTCTGGGCCTTTTCTGTTTTCCCAGTTCCTCTGAGATTAAATCTCAGAGAGAAAGTGGTCCGAATCTAATGTGTTTGGCAGTCCCCTCAAATAAAAACTCCTTTTTCCAAAGACCTCTTGGTGTCTTGCTTAATTCTGATCTGGAGACCTAAAGACTAGACTCTCAGCTAGTATAAATGAGGGAAGTATACCACATAACAGCAGCCGAGGATCTGGAAAATAGCATCTACCAATAACGTCTTACTTCATGTGGGTTCTACCCAAATAATTTGCTAGCCCTCCTGTGGGAGAACAAAGCACTGTATATTTCCTTTTACGAGCTGTTTTGTACATAAATGCTCTTTGCAGTCCCAGTACATCTTCACTGAAACCGGTGAGAGCAAGTTTGCAAAATCTGTGCACAGCTTATTTTTAAATCCTCTCAAAATCACAGAGGAACGACTGTCAGATTGCAGATCCCCAATGCAAAATAACTGCAAAGTGTGCTAGTGTTTTCTTAGAGCAGATGCTGAGATAACATCGTCCTTTTGCTGTGCCTTTGTGGGATGAACAGGGCATCCTGGACATTCATGGCTGTGGGATACTGAATTTGAATGAGGATGGACGTGCCATCTAGTGGCTGCACCTCCCGATTTCTTGGACAGTCTTATCTCAAATTATTAATGGGATCCTCATTTCTCTCTGGAAAAATAGGCATCACAGAGTCTTATCTGAAAATCTTAAGTGGTTCATCCCTTCTATATAGCATCAAATTGGAAGATCTCTGTATCAGGCTTCATCTAATTAGCTGTATTTTCAACAACCAGTGTTTTCAATAGTCAGTTAATCAGGTGTTTGTCCACGGTCACTTCCTCTAACCCAAGAAAAGGAGCTACTATCACTTGCTGTGGGTGAAGCTTTCCCTCTCCAGAAGCTTTTTGCCCTCTTTCATTTGCCAGACATTCCCCCATACCTCATTTCACTCCTGCCATTTTGAGCTGTCTCAGCAGCATCTCTCAGTCCCCAGCACAGGGGTGCCACAGGGGTGGCAGCATTGCAGAGAAGGCTCTGGAGCAAGCTATAAACAACTCTTTAATTCTAGTCCTCATGCCAAAAAATGACTAAGGCTGCTATGAAAGGGATGTTAGATGTGGGAAAGCAATTTTCAACCCTCAGGATCCTGCTTGCCACCAGCAGAGGTTCCCCAGCGAGAAGAAGGCAGAGACACCCTCCACTAAGCTGGCAGTGAGCAATCCCATACATCAGGCCAATATCAAATGAAACCACAGAGGAGGCTTTCCCTTATCTTTCAGGACAATTACCAAGCTATACATCACTTGAACAGTCTGGGAACTATGGGAGATTGTGGTTTCTGGTGAAACAGGAAAATCTTTTCATGGTTAGCACTGGCAATGAAATTTGTAGCCCACCTCCACATGGGCTGAGCCATGGGTGATCGTTCTCTGAGATGAGCTTCTTTCAATATCAGAGGGCAAATAAATAACTAACTATGTGTGAATGCACATTTCAAGGAAAAATCATGCTTTTTTTTCTCCTCCCCTCCTGCCCCTCATTTTGCCTTGGAGAAGTTACAGGTTTCCTCAGGTCTTCAGAGAGGTTGAAAACTGTCCAAAATATGCTTCAGGAAAGTGATTGTTCAAAGTGAATCAGTTTCCAGTGTCTGCTCACCATCTGTGTGCCTTTAGGAGATTGTCACACTTTCGGCTGGCTTCATCCATCTCTCGAATTCCTTGGTTACAGTCAAAACAGTTTTAAAAGCGTTTGGTTCCCACAGTGGGAAAGTAACTGGGACGCTGCCTGCTAGCATCACTTCACCCACGAGCAGCTGATGCCTCATGGAAAACTTTGAAAAGCAAATTTCTCTTCTGAGTCAGTTCTGCTGATGTAGTCTCTACTCTGAGAATTACTCTGCTCTCTTCTGTTTCTGTATTTGTAAGGCCATTTGTATGAGAAGAGGATCCTGCTTTCCTGGATTGATGCACTGCCTTTGGTGAACTCACAAGCATCTGTGGCATTGGTTCATCCACTCTGAATGGTCTGAACTGGCTGATTTTCAGGCAGAAGGAGTCTGATATGATGAGCCATGGCTTTCTGGTCTGACATGTTTTGAATTATTATTCCGCCTCTGTTACATTTTTCATAGAAATGCCCCAAGCCACTGACAGACTCGGTTTAGCAATAAAGAAATAATCGTCTCCACAGCAGCTAAGCAGATGCCAACAAAGATGCTATGTGGCTGAGTCATCTTCATGTTGCAATAGTGCTGCCCAACTAGCCACCCTACAAGATTTAGCAGGCCCAGACTTTTCAACTGTGATAATTCATCTCTTGCAGTCTCTCTCAATAAGCTTCAGTAACTAAAAGTGTGAAAAAAGAGCCCTTTTCATTGCAGAAGACAACTGATGGTCTCACCACCTAAAGTGCTGACTGTCCCAATATGTATCTTCATTAAATGTGGCAGTCAGTGAGAAGGTTTCAAAAAAACCAGTCCTTTCATTGTCTGAGAGCTAAAGGAATGATCCTGTAGCACCTACTGATCTGTCACTAACAGCTCAGACTGTTGGCCAATGGCTGGATTTCTAGTGCAGATCACAGCAGCTAAAAAGGAGTTAGATATCTGAAAAACTGGGGGGGGACCAGGGCCAGGATTAGAGAGAGAAACCAGGAGCCCAAAGTTCTCTTTATTAGGAATGAATGATTATACCATATATTTACCTACTCACTAGAGGGATAGTTGCATACACTCTGCTGATGAGCAGCACCAGCTGCCTGCTTCTTTCATGGCATGAGCAGGAACAGGTGTTTCCACAGCTTTTCTTGCCTGTTGTCATCTTGCCACCTCTTGCTGCAACATGAAAATTGTTTTACTTTGCACTGTTGGACCATCTGTCAGTGCTAGATCCATCCCTGCAGGGCAGAACTTTTGTTGTCTCACTTTAGGTTCAGCGAGGCTCTCTGCATCCTGCTCAAGAGTGAATTATTCAGGTTGACTGTTGGTCTCCTTATTTACCTCTTCTGTGGCATCATTTGTAGACTGGCTTTTTTAGACGTGAGATTAAAATGCTGCTACCAACTTGCATCCAGATCTCAAACCCTTATTATCACATAATGATGACTGAGGCCACTACCCAGAATTTTGGACACAACTGAAAAGACAGGCATCATGTTGTACCCTGTGGCTGAACACACCACCATTCTCCAGACAGATTGGGTCCTTCCTAAGCAGCAGCAGTAGGTACCTGGCTCTTTCCATCCTAAGGATGACTGAATGACCAGAAGCAGGGAAGGAACCACTTTCTGGTGGCCTCAGGGAACAGCCTGCTTTATCCTGGCAGTGTAGAGGTTCATGAGGACATTTATAGCACAACTCCCAACAAGGGATTTATGGCTTGGCTCTGCACTGTGGCAAGCTGCTAAATACTCATAGTATGGTATAAGTTGGTTGGAGGAGAGGCACAAAGCCAGAGCTCCATGAGCAGTACGCAGGAGGTCTTGCTGACTGTGATGTGTGTGGCAAAACAATGGCTGAGGAGGCTGCTACCATAAATGTGGGTATCATATGTGTTGCTGTAGTAGATGCAGCATCATGTAAACATTTAAGATTTAGAGCTCTTAAAATGCTGTTCTGCAAGCAGAGGGTTGTTTTCTCTGCAAAAGAAGGTATCTCTCTTCTGCACTACCAGAAGAAATTATACATCTCTCCATTCCTATTTCACTTTTCCCTCATGTATTAAGACAAAACAAAAAGAGGGTGAAGATGGAAGCAGTAAAGAAGAAAAATATATGTTTGCTCTTCCAGCATGCAAACAGTTTGAACATTGCAGTCTCACTTTGACCTTGAAGCACATTCTGGACCCTAGCTGGATGCGAGCCACTTTGGTATGTTTGCCAGTGTTGGGTTTAGGAGTGAACGTCAGTGTGTGGTATTAGCCAACTATATTCCTTCCTAAATTCCCACTTCTGGCCTGAGGATTAGTGTGCCCCAGCAACATTAACCAGAAGCCTAGCAGAGCTTGGGTGTGCTTCTTGGCTTTCCAGCACCCCATTTCAATGTGTACTGAGGGGCTCTGGTGATGGAGGGGAAGGCTCCGATTATGATCCCACTGAGAGCTGAGTGTTACCAGAGGTCATCACTGCTGATGGCTCTAGCCTGTGTGAGAGAAACAGCTTGGTTTTCGTCCAAACCTTAGACTCAACAGCACTAAACCCATCACCAGATCTGCTTGCACAGCCGCATAGCCCCTCACTGGCAGGCTTGATGGAGAGGATAGTGCTGAAATATGGTATGAAGACAGATGACAAAATGTCTTTTGTGGAGATAAAGGGAGGCTAATCCCTTTCATCACTGCTTAAGCAATTGTTTCAGATGTCTTTGCCTTGCTTTTGTTCTGATCAGGGTAGAAGTTGGAGGCACTACAGGCTTCAGGACAACCTTTGTCAGAAGGTACAGATCCCTGGGCAGGGGTGGGCAGTTCTCACTCCAGGTTTGCTGGAGGGCAGCCACACATGGGGACATCTCCATCTGCCTTGCCCATATTAGAAAAGCCTGGTGCGCAGGAATGTCCCTGTTCCTGTCCATTGGCATATTTTCTGAAAAGAAGAGCTTTTCAGAAAGGTTTTTGCTTCTGGCTCAGGAAGAAAAATGCAACACAAACCAGTGACACTTACTCCCATCTGACCCCCACTGCGGTCCTTTTTCTAAGCGGAGGCCCAGCTCCACTGTTCCCCGGCATGCAGTATGGCAGCCAGGAGTGTGGCTGCAGAACATCAAAGTTAATTAGCATCTAAAAGCAAATAAATCAATCAATACGTTCCCAGCCTCCTTAGAAAATCTTATTATTGGGAACCGACCCAGGCAGGGACTCCCAGGAAGAACTACAGAGAAAGAGATTCTCCAAAGCTGTAATTTTTAAGGTTGTACCACTTGGAGAATAATTACAACCAGCAAAACAATGTTCACATCTCACATTAATATAAAGTAATGACTGCATGCCTGTAGCCAGCTAACCACAGAACTGAGAAGAAACTGTCAACTCTTCTGCCTTGCCATAATACAAAGCATCTTGGAAATGCTAACAGCCGCTGCACGCCAGCCTCTTGTCATCCCTGCTTCTTAAAGACACAGACTAAGGGCTGCTTCGGCGTCTGAATGCTGCTTGTACAGGAGATGTCTTCACCAATGAGTTTCCTCTCCCACTAAACTAAAAATGAAAGATAATATGCTTATAATTTTCAGTGAAGCAGATTTTTAAGATAATTTCAGACATTTATAAAGGCTTTGTTTCAGAAAAATACTCCTTCTGCTTTGGGAAATGTGTCAAATTTCAAATTACCATTTTGTCTTCCTTCCTTTCTACATTTTATTTGGTATCCTTTTTACACTACTTCCAAGTGTGTCTCCAGCATGTGTTTATGGTGAAGTGCAATGAAATAGTGGAAACAAGAAGAACATACAAATAAATGAAATGATAAATCAAATCAAAACAAATAGTGTTTTTGTAACACCAGCACAATTATTATTATTATAACTGGAAAAAATCTAATATAAGGTATTTTTCTATGGGAATTTTCACCAAAATCAGTGCAATGTCATCACTTTCATTCAAAGTTATTGGAAAGTCAAATATCTAACCAAAAATCTTCTGAGATGAGCCTCAGCAGAAGAAGCTTCATGGAAGTTCAGATCAGGGTTGGACATTAACTTGAGAGACATTTGGGTTTGGTGCAACCAGATCATAAGATCCCTGAAATATGATCTGTGTTTTTAATTCTGTATCAGAGGTTATGCTTGAGCATTAGAGAGACTATGAGGCAAATAATAAATGCTACAATCTCACTGTATATAGTGAATATAGTGAGGTTTTCTCTGGCAGAATCTCACAGGGCGGGCATATTGGAGCCCTGGGGAGGGCTGTGCTGCCCTGGCCCCTGGCCCTGTGCTGACTGCCAACACTTGACCTGCCAGGGTGAAACCAGTGACCAAGGCCTGACCCACGGCTGATCTTGATGCTGAGTTTTAAAAGGAATTCAAAAAACACTTTAAGCACTACACTTTTTCCTTGGTAGTCCTGATTTCTGGAAGAAGAATGGGACACATATGACTCCAATCTAGTCCTCAACATTGTATCAATATTTATGACTCTTTAGTCAGATACTTGCAAGGAAAAAAAAAAAAGAAAGTCATTCAGGGTTAAATATTAAAATAATGAGTGTGAAAATCTGAAATTATCTCCTTTTAGACTGAGATAAAAAGTGAATAAAATATGGCAAGAGTATTCTGGAGATCATGATCCAGAGAGGACACCTTTGTTGCTGTTAACATATATTGAAGGGATTGCTATGAGACCATCTGCCATCAGAAGGGGACTTCTGTGAGTCAGTTTGAGCACCAACATGGACATGGTTTAGAGGCAGTCTCTGCTTTTGACAGTGGAGGAGTTTCAGGTTACAATCTTTATATATCAGATTAATTAGCTGTTTTAGCCAAAGTGTTCAGGAGGTCACACCATTTTATCAACAAATTCTTCTGCTGTGACTTGTGTTGACTCTCTCAAGAGATCTTTCAGGGGTGCTGTGGTCCACTTATGCTTCAGCACCCAGGTTCTCATGCAGGATTTTGTAAGATTTCCATTTGTTCTCCCTCATCTGTTGTGTTTTTAAGGCTGTCTGGAGGACTAGTAAGGCAGTTGCTTAGTGGCTCATGATGCTTAAACTAGCTAAATAACTAAAGAAAAGAAAAATCATACCAAATTCATGAAGTCAGCAATGTTGGCAAGGGTTCATGAAAGAGTAGAGCCCCTCCACTGTGGTTTTAATGGACTGGAGTAAATCTAGTGGCAGTGTTATTTCAACAGAATGGGTACAAAGTTTTGCAAATGATGTTCTGCAAAACAGCCAGATCAAGAATGATGGGTACAGCAGAAAATTAATTCATCTCTAGTCAAGAGTGTGGCATGGGAGCCAGATATGCAGTAAGGAAGAGGAGCCTCTGCTGATAGTACTTGAAAACCTGAAAGTGTCCCTCTTTCTTCCCCAAGAGATTAAACACTCAGTGACTACCTGGTTTACCTCTGGGAAAGGAGCATCTAGGAGCTTCTTGTGTGCCTCTTACTGTCTACAGACCCAGGCCTTGACCTGATGGGAGGCCAGCCAACATCTTGAACAGCATAGACAGGAGTGTCCCACTTGGCAACCGCTGAAGATATTCTTTGGCTCGTCGACAGAGCTTAAAATTAGAGGCATTCATCCCATACTGGGGGGAGAGATTGCAGGGCAAGGCAACTTCTCTGCATCACTTCAGTTCTTTTGCACCTTCCAAACAGCTCAAACTTGCCTCATGTCCTAATACAAAGCTGTCACCAGTTGGCACAGGGAGAGAACAGATTGCTCCTGTGTTGCTCTGCTGGAACCTTATGAGAGACCAAGGGGAGGGACCTGAAGGGGAAAAAGTGGCCCAAGAAATTGTACTCTCACTCTGTGCCCTTGGGAGGCCAACCCCAGAGGTCTGTCAGCAGCTGACATATATAAGATAATCTTTGTGCTTCTGCAATCTGGTTCAGGGTTGAAAAGCAAAATACTGAAGGTGTCATCATCTCCTGGCTGGAGTCTCACCCTCTTCAC
Source organism: Anabacerthia variegaticeps (assembly GCA_035583185.1). Lineage (NCBI taxonomy): Eukaryota > Metazoa > Chordata > Aves > Passeriformes > Furnariidae > Anabacerthia > Anabacerthia variegaticeps. Next base: position 22,120,322 of record JAWWEW010000165.1, on the reverse strand, counting down.
TGGGGAGAATTGCAGTGAAGCAAGGACTCTGGCTCCAATTTGCAAAAAATATAGGAGTTTCTGGGTGTCCTGTGCCTTCGTGTCGCTAGGCAATAGACAGTGAATATCATTTTTCTTCCAAGTGTCTCAGAAAGACTGGCAACTGCACCAATACCATCTCGCTCCAACTGAGAATAAGGAATTTTGCTGCAATACCCTTCAGAATCCCACTTGAGCTTTCCAAGCCCACTGTTCCCTTGGGGTGGGGGAGGCAGGGAGAGAGGCTTGTGTTGATTAATATTAGAAGAAACTCCCCTGAAAGGATGATAGATCATGGCTTGATGACTCCAGAATCTTTTCTTGTTTCTTTCTTTGATGGAAGGAGGGGGAGCTGGAAACAAAAGGCCTAGGAAGGGGGGAATAGAAGGAGGGGTATGTTTTGAAATCTGCTTCCTTTTGGCCACGCTTGAACTTCCAAGAGCCTGGTTTTGACTGACATCCCTAGGAAATGGGAGAGAAAACTCTATGCTGAGCCAGCTCTCTGCCCAGCAGAGGAAGGAGGAGGCATCTGGCTTCAAGGAGCTGAAATAGACGCCTTTAATGTGTCCGTCAGCCAGCATCATAGAGGTGCACTTGGGTTTTTCATCTGGAGCATTCTGTTCTTGCAGGCTTCCAGGGCCTCTTCACCCCTCTTCAGGGTTCATTTAGCTGGGCACTATCACCTGCATGGCTGCAGGTGAAAGAGTAGAGGAAGCCCAGATACAGAACCACTGTGTGTGTTCACAGCTAGAAAGAAGGAAATGGAGTCACCTTTGCAAATACTGGCTTTGCCCTTCCTCACAATCCTCTCTTCTGGTGCAGGAGGGCTGGCAGAGGACTGGGACTGCCACTCAAAACATTTCTGAGATATCCAATTTAAGAACCTGGAAAAGAAGTGTGTTAATAAAGGTATCATCCATGCCATGCAGCTACCCCCCTGGCCTGCCACTCCAGGTCTCTGGCCCATATGTGGGGCACATGTCAGAACAGAGCATCACAGGAAAAATGTGAAAACAGCCCTGAGAAGAGAGATCTGCTGCTCATGTTGCGTGGAGCTGGGATGGGAAGGTGGAAAGAGAGCCAGGGAAAGACCGAGGGAAAAGGCAGTCAGCATTATCTAGAGCTTGAAAACTGCTTGAGAGACTATAGAGGCACTTGAAGGATGATTGTGCCAGGATGGATGTGCAGAACAAAACATGGCAGCATTGTAATTCTGTCTGTCTCCAGAGAACCTAGGGTGATGTCTCTGGAGTGCGTCCACAGCACCAAAACCACCTTTTTGCCTTCTAATGTCTGTTATATCCATCACCCTGGACACATTATCAACTTTGAGTTTGCTCCTACAGCTAAGCCATGTGTTTATTGCTGTTCTCTGTGTTAGATATCTTGAGCTGGATACAAGCTAGGGACATGAGCTGCCCCCCAACAACTAGGAGCTTCTAAGAGGCTCTTGTCTGTGGCCTGCAGTTTTCCCTGTCCGAGCACACAGATTTCTCAGTAGGGAGCTTTCAAATTCCCCCCAGCAGAACTCAAAGCCTGCTCCCTTTTACTGCATCTTGAAATATTTAGTTGTTTACATTGGCTTTTGCTAACTAGCCATTTTTTCTGAAAGGAGGAAGAGGGGAGTTCCCATGTTTCTTTTACTGCTGAGTTCTCATTCTATTAATTGATATTCATCAATAGGATGTAGGAGGTTGGGCACAGGTCTGCCTACCCTTGTTTGATGATGTGCCCATTTCTGATTATAGGTACTTTCCTAATGCTCACCCTAAGCAGTAGGGTCTAGCAAGCCATTAACAGAGAACACAGTCAAACCCTCTTAATGAAAAGTGAGGGAAAACCAAGCAGACCAGATCTCAGATCTGCTAGGTAACAAGGCCAGTATAAATGCTACTGCAATGCAGTTTAGGACCATATTCACCTTTCTCAAGTCACAGTGATGTTTTTTTGGCATTCTCCTGCCAATGTAGTTTTGCTGAGTTTGTGTTTTATCACGGAAGTCACATAACACATTGTCATGGTCGTGAGTCACATCACAGTGGCTTAAGGAACCCTGTGGACTCTGTCTGTCACTTGCAATGCAGGCTTTCTTTAGGTTAAGGAACAATTGGTACCAAATAAAAGGACTGAAGGTGGCTAATGACACAAGATGTTGATCCCGGCAGTCTCTGTGCAGATGGCCTACTAAGTCCGTAATGTATTGAACCAAATCCTCGATTATACGTTGCATTTACAATGTCAGATGGCATTTATGCAGCTGTCTTGGACTGGAGCAGGTGTCCCTGGACTGACAGTTCCTCTGTAAGATCCCTTTTTTAACTTGGGCTTGTCTTCTAACATTGTGTCTTCTCCAATGCTGCTCAGGCCAGGCAGTGTCAGCAAGGAAGATTTGCTCTTGCTGAGTAGATAAATGAAGTGTATGTTCAGCTGGCCACCAGCCATGAGCCACAGAGAGCAGAACTGACTATCCTATGCTCCCCCCACATTGGGGAGCAGTGGATGGGCTGGCTGCAGAGCTTGCCCCTCTGCAGGCAAGAGTCATCACCAAGAGCCAACCATGCTACATCCCACATCCTGTCTCCAGTTCTGCATGCTGCCTGTGATGAATAGTGAGCCTGGGGAAACCCGCGAGGGTTTAGCTCCCCACGTTTTAGCTGTCCCAGCACACTGAAGTCCTGCCCTCAGTGTTGAGAGACAGTAAGCTTGCACGCGTCCAGACAAGGACTATACAATGATAGATAATACCAATAAAGCCCTGAGCTGTTGCAGGGAGGGGAAGGTGATTTATCCCCAGTCAAACGGCTGGGCTGAGCAGAGTGGAGAGCGGAAATCCTACAGGAGCTGCGGGGCACACATCAAAACTGCATGTCACTGTGTCCACGACACCCGGGGCACCAGTTCAAAGCCATCACGTGCTGCGGCTGGAGACTTAAGGTGATGCCAAGCTAATGAGCAAATGAAACGATAAATAACCCCAGTGATTATTATGCGTTCCGCCTCCTTGGAGCTCGCCTGCTCCAACCCTGGTGAGCCAGTGCTGCTCACACCCAATTACTCATGCTGAAACCCCTCAAACGGAGCCCAGAGCAGGCTCAGCAAACCATTCATCTTTGCAGAGTGGAGCCCTTTCAAGTTTCTCTGTGGAAGCCGCTCTGTTTATTGTTAAGATGAGCACACAGTTTACACGAACTGTTCTTATTTATCTTTGACTTTTACCTTTTAGGTCATTTCTTTGCACGTCCAGCACTTTCCAAGTCTTGACCAAACTTTTATTTATGTCCTAGGATTTGCTGTCTGAAACTTTCCAGCTCCCAATGATGGAAAGGCAAGCTCCTGACTGGGGCCTTTTCTCCAGCAGAACTGAAGTCCCTGAGGCAAATCACTCCTTGGGACAGACTGGATTTAGGAAGTTGCTGAAGGGAGGGGGTGGGTGGGTGGGTGGGGGTGTCAGGAGGGGGTGCTCAGATAAGTGCTAGCAGCTGAGTTTTGCGTGACTTTGGGCTCAGGCTGAACATGCAGCCATGTTGGGAGAGAGGATGTATGGGTACATGGTTTAGACATGATGAAGGCACATTGGGAATTGCATGGCTGTGATGTTTGCTTTACAGGCTGCCAAGATGCCTGCAGGAAGAACAGACATGTGTATTGTCCCCAGCAGGCTTCGCTTGTTGACCGCTGCTACATGTAGTTATAATCTTTCCCAAATTTCAGGTCTTCCTCAACAGTCATCACAGCCACTGCTACCCTGCCTGCAGTGCTTGACTGTGCCTTGCAACATCCATCTGCTCTCTGCCACCAGCCTCACTCCAAGTCTTGAGCAAGGCACAAACTCTTGCCTTTCAGATCAGCACTGTAACAGTGACAAGGTGAGGGGAGTCTTCCTGTGCCTTGGTGGTGATGCATCCAAACCATGAAGAGCTAGATTTGACTTCTTGTCAGAACTAGGAAATGGAAATATCTTTTATAATATCATTGTTTATGGTCAAAGGGTATAACCAGGGCAGGGTGTCACCAGACATGTCCCAGTTTACTAGATCTGCCTGGTGTGTATTCACACAGGAGGCGAAGATGCTAATGCACAGGCTAAGGAAGGAGCACTGACAGAACATAACCTCTCCAGCAAATTAATCACTTAGAAAGACAGGACAGGGTGTGAATTGCATTGTGGTTGTCTCACATACTCAGAGACCTTGAGGCAAACAGTCAGAGTCAACCTGGCACAGTTGCCAGTACCACCAGCTCTCCAGAGGGCTTGGAGGTGGTGGGGGCTGGAGGGATGGTGCTGGCTTGGCTGTGGGCTTTGCAGAACCTCCAGGCCTCTGTGTGGCTACTCTGTCTCCCTTGTCTGTAGCTGTGGGAGGCTGAGGGCAAACCAGCCTCATCCCAGCCTCCTGTAGCTTCCAGAGAGGAAGCCACAACTCTGTTGCTTGCTGCCATGTCACATAGGGGAGGAGGCAGTCCAGGAGGAGTCAGGGTCCTTCACAACAAGTTCAGTCTTTCTGTTTCAAAGGAACATGCCAAAGCAAAAATTCACACATTTAAATTTCTTTCCAGGGGTTAATAACTTCTGCAATGATTAAAATGGAAAGAATTTTTTAAATTGCATATTCCTTTTCACTGTTTGTTGCCTTCTCTGGCCTGGCCAGGAAAATATCTCCAAAATGTTTTCTTCTTCCTAGTCATGATCTCTGAATTGTCTTTCTAGCTCTGTCACCAATGTTATCACTTATGTTAGCCAATGCCTGTTTTTATCTTAGCTCTTTGACTCATTAAATAGTTGAAGAGTTTTTGCATCTCACATGTCAAATCATTACATGCCAGTAGAGTACTGTGAGCAGTTTCTGTGAGTGATATTAAAGAAATGTCTTCAAAGCACCAAGAATATTTTCTCACCTGCAAAGGTCAGCTTGCAGATGTTTCAGTCCGGAGCTTGCCCATTACAAAACTGCCCAGAAACGTATAGGCCAAAATTTGGGTCTGTATTACACCCACCTGACCCAAGGGAAGCCCATGGAGGCCACTCAGGTTATTCACAAAGCAGATGGAGAGGGAGCAGAAGTTGGGTCTACTGACAGTACATGGAAAAGTCCACATTTCTGTGGTCTGGTGCTGTAAGAGTGGCCTCCCAACCCAAGACATTGCATCAAACACTTGAAGGCAAGGAAAGCAGTAATAGGAGAGCTTGTATCCTTTGAGAGGTTTTGCTGAACTGGAGAGTTATCAGACACAACCTGTTTGTGTTCATGGCTTTCTTCCTTCCCTCTGGGGACCAGAAAGGGTTAAAAAGCCCCTGTGATATAGGTCTGTGTTCGCATTGAATCTACACCCATCATATATATATCGGCTCTTGAGGATGGGGGTGATTTACGCATGTCACTGGCCATAACTCAGACTTTTATTATAATCATGACCATATGGTTAATGGGACCTAATAAACCACTGTTGACCTGGACGCTGTGTGCACAAATCTCTTGCTCACTTTCCTTTTTTCCTTGCTTGTCAGGGTGCACTATGCCAAGCAGCTGCAATTTAGTGACTCTAAAATGCCAGTTTTAGTGGTCCAGCGTCTGATTAGTTTAGAAAGAATAAAACGCCAAGAAAGCCACATTGTGCCATAGCCCCATGGAGACAAGGACTGCCCTGGTGTCAGGGCACATGTTCTGTGCATTGGACAGACATGAGCAGTGTCTGTGTGAAGGCTGGAGCAGGAGACATGGCGGGGACATCAGGCAGGCTTCTCCTGGAACATCAGAGGCCCTGGGTGAGCTCCAATAATTGCTGTGCAATTAATTCCATGCTTCTCCTGGTGCAAACAGAGGAATGTTTAGCCAAGCATTTCAAAGAACTCTTGCATTCTGGTTTTGGCAGACACAAAGGCTACCATTTAATGGAAATTAGAACTGGGGGGAAAAAAGCTATTAAATCCTATCTCAACTTTTCCCTTGAAACCCAGTGCAGGACTGATCCAGGCCATGTCTTCTTCAATTCCTTATCTAATCTAGTTTTAAAATTACCTTAACAATGGGAAGGGGACCCCAGGCTTGGAAGGACATTTATTTTGATCAGTGCCATGCTACCATCTCTCCCACTTTTAATAATGCGGCATTGTCACCCATCAGTCCCTGACCCAACTGCTCAACCATCTCTGTTCCCAAAGGGGTAATGCAAATCCTCAACAGGCACAGCTGGACATCTGCTCACCAGTATCGGTTACTCAAGCTGTGCTGCTCCTTGGGGTTTGCACATAGCCCTTTACAAGACTTCATCATCCAAAAATTTCCTCAAGCTTGGTTTCATTGCATTACTCCCAGGAATGCTGCTGCTGACTGATTTTACAGGTCAGGGCCTAGGACAAGAAGCTGCTTAGCTTTCCTAGAGAGTTCAACATATGTGCCTTGGAGGAATGGATAATCTTGAAGCTGTAGGTATTGAGTCTTGTGGCTGACACATCAGGCTGAGCCAGGATAAAGGTTTTGTTTCTTTCTTTTGATCTTGAGCTGAAACTTAATGTTTTTATTATTTGATTGGTGTTTTTATGATTACATGCACCTGCCAGTAATGATATCCAGGCATACTTATAGGTGGGGTGTTGTTGAAATTAAACTCTCTTTCTTCCCTAAAATGATGGTGTAAACACCAGTATCAGCTCCTTGTGTCTTGTTTAGAAATGAGGGCTCCTGGTGCTGTATGACTCTTTTTGAGCCATACAGAACAGGCACTCTTTTGTTCTTCTGGCCATTTTTTCCCCCCTC
>JAWWEW010000165.1:22072418-22113308 GCA_035583185.1 Anabacerthia variegaticeps | reverse complement strand
CTCTCCTCTCCTCTCCTCTCCTCTCCTCTCCTCTCTTTTTTTTTTTCATTTTCATGTCCACTGTTTGGAAAATGTCACATCTTTGCCACAATGTGCCCTTGGAATTCTGTTTCTTCTGTCCGCATATAGTTCACATGGCTCCATTAAGGACCTGATCTGAGGGCTGGTGATCACAGCTGGAGTCATTATGCTGTCTTTGATGGCTTCTGGGGCAGCTTGAGCAGACCTTGGTGCATCTTCAATCATGTTGGATAGGTATGAACTGTTACTCTTACCAGAGCTCTGTGTCTTCTGTAAGTGAAGGGGTTGTTTTCTAGCAAATGGCAGCCCCGGTGCTTGGATAGCCATAGAAAACATCAGAAATAGATGGACAATTAGACTGCATGGTAAGCCAGAAATGTAAGAGGATATGTTTAAAAATGTAAAAGCCAGAGGTCTGCAAGATGGTTTGGCCTTCAACAGGTGAGATATGAAGATGAAAACTTCCATGTCAAGAATAACTTGACCACAAAATGAAGCCAGCCCTGGGATATCTCACCTTCCACTCTATTCCACTCTTCACACACAAAACACCCTTCCCATGGCAGCCTCCTCTTACACCATCCTGCCCCTTGCTGCAACAACACAAATACTGGCTGGATAACAACTGCGAGGCCAAAGTCTGCTTGCCAGAACTAGGCACAGCCTTGTTAGCTGTGGGGAAGATGTTAGTGGCAGCACAATCACCTATGGCTCTGGCTGGAGATCATGGTGAGGGCAGTGATTCATCTACAGTGCCCTCTCCAGTGAGTCCTCACAGGTCAGGCACACTGACTGAAATAAAAAAGCAGCCTCTGAGAGTGCAGCATCATCTTTGTCCATATCAGAGACCTTTTCCTCTATTCCTCAGCACAAGCCACCAAGCACAGGTCCGCTCAGGGGTGCAGGCAGAAGCATCCACAGCTCAGAAAGTCTCACCACAAGCAGGAGCCTTGGTGAGCAGTGTCAGGAGGGGAGACAAGGGCCAGACAATGACTGGGCAGCTTCAGACAGCTTTGGGGCAGTGCTGGGGGGCCAGGGGGCAGTACAGGCACCTTTACTGCCATTGTCATACACTGTGTACAGACAGGAAGCATCCAGCTCCACATGCATCCAGTAGCTCTCTCTTACTTGAAGATCAGTATGACCAGAGCAAACAGTGAAGCAGCATTCATGGAGGCACAGCAGGATTTTACCAACTAAGCATGGTCTGTCTAGTATCACTTCATCCCAAAGTAGTGTGTCACAATACGTCCTGAAAACAGAATGAGTGTTACTCCTCTGAAATAATTTCAGCCATGCCAGAGGCTGCCATTCACACAGGGAATAGTCCTTCTGAATAACACATATCATACAGATGACATGCCAAACGTCTCTGCCTGCAGAAGAGGAAGCAAGAGGGCTCCTTGCACCCCACAGGAGGACCATGTGGAGGCATGTGGTCTTCACTCCAAAAATGCTGGCAATGTTTACAAAGTCAGACACGTCAACACAGTTACAGTCAGCAAAGTGAGTGTAAAACTGGCCTTGTTACTTCCCAGATCTGAGGGATACGAGGCAAACGCGCACAGATGGTCGGCCACTTTCCATAATGAAACACGTCTTTATTGTCCCGAGGAAGCTGCGTTTCACAACCTAAGCATTGAGGCTTGCTTCTTTTTTATATATTTTATTTTCTCTGCAAACTGTGGGCAGTTTTGCCCCTTTCCTTAAATCAAAAATTGTGGACGATAAAGACGTGTTTCATTACTGAGAGCTGGCCAAGCATCTGTGTGCAATGGACTTCATTTTCTTCTCTAGGTTGCTGGCACAAACATTCCCAGACGAAGCCAGAAAGGAAACTGAAGTGAATGCAGAGATCTGAAGAAACTTGGGGAGAGCTCAGATTTTGTGGCTACTTCTCTCTGGTACATGCCCAACTGCCATATCCCAAATTTTAAATGATGTGGTGATGTTTAGGCACAGAGTGGCTTTGCCAGCCTTGACATACTTGTGTGCCTATGCTGTCAGGGTTCTCAGAAACAGTACAACCTCACAAGAAGTAGATATTGTCCATTGAGGGATAACTAAATTGGTGCAAGGCTGCCTTGAGCAACTTATCTATAGAACACATTATGCTAGCAATCTCTGGGCTTTTTTTGTTGTTTTGTTTCTGTCCTCACTAGTGGGATTAAGGCTTTAGCTCTGTATGTCTGGACTCATGGCCCTGAAAAGGCTTGTGAGCACTAGTTTGGTAACATCTTCCCATAAGCTGGTCCTGAGCTCTTCCTTACTGGCAAGGAGGGGATGTGGTGTGATGTTCAGTCCCCATAATTGCCATTCATGAGGCTCTAGGATCCTTCTAAGATCCTGCCTGTCGAGCAGAAAAGATGCTGTCCTGTCCTGATTTATGCTTCTGACAGAATACTTAACAAATACAATACTTTAAAGCATTACCGTATTCACCTTGGGACGAATCCATTCAGAGAAACAGTACAAAGCATATGGTTGTGATGACAGCTCTGGGACCAGGATGTTTTTGTCCCCAGTGCAATGGGGTTATGCCTGCAAGCATATATTTTGTGAGGAGTAGTTTTCTTTAATGATGTTTAAACAGCCAGTTCTCTTTCTCAGGAAAGATAGAAAGACTAACAAATAAAAAATAGAGGAAGAATGAAAAGAGGGTCCCAAGAAAAGATGAGTCATTTTTACCACAAGTAAAAGTATGAGGCTTTTGACCAGGCACCTGAATGATTAGAAACATGTTTTTAAAAGCTTCCCTATCTGCATAAATTGTTGCCTGCCTGCAGTGGGTTCCCAAAGACAATGAAGTCTGGGAGAGAAGCAGCTGAGTGGGATTCTTGAGCACTGTGATTTTTGCTGTAGGCTCGCTGTGGGAGCCAGGACTGATCCAGGATGTGTGCTTTCCCTTTATACTGTGGCATGGATATGGGCTCAGGCTGCTTGCTTGGTGAGGCTGTATTGATTCATGTGTGTGGATACAGTTTTACACTGGAGTTAGACCCCAAGGCTAAAGCCTTAGCCTGCCTTAATTTCTCCTTACTTATAACCCAAGTCTTGGTCCAGGTTTACCGGGTCCTGGTTTCAAAATCTTCTTTGTCCTAATGTTAGGAGCCACCAGCATGGCAGTGCTAATTCAGGTCCAACTCTTACTGCATGACACAATGGTGATAACACACATTCACACACTGTGTGACAGCAGCATAACTCCCATGCAGTACCTCTGCATGAGATCCCTGTCTCTCAGGGTGCTCAAAATACAACTTTTAATAGAAAATTCAGGAATACTAGTGTTTCACCCACACAATTAAAACCAAATATCATTGAGTTACTAGAAGAAAGTAGGTAATAAGCACTTTCACTGGGCTATTGGAAACCTTCCCTAAATATAGCAAATGCTTACCAAATACAAGCATGTGCGTGTTCCAAATCTATATATCTTCTCCACTATTTAAATCTGACCTTTGGCTTCTTAAATTGCAAGGACAATCAAGTAATTTAGTTTGCAAATCCCTTGACTGCATGCCTAAAGAACCCAGCTTCTAGGGGACCTGTCCATCATATAGTTTTTGGATTCTTCTCTTTAGGACATGTTTGGGAAAGAAAAAACCTCAGTGAATTCACTCTCCTGATGACAGTTTTGTTAAAAATCTAAGTGATTTCTGGTGACAAATTTGAACAGTAGCTGGTGTCTTGGCTGAGCAAAATGCAGAGCTGAAACTTCACTGAAATGCTCTGGTTGTCTTTTGGAGAAGCCTGTCTCTATCCCTTGAACACAGAAGGGTTGAAGAGTCTGAACTTCTGGCTTGACTTGGCCAGGCTAGGTGCTTGTTGGTGGATGTTGGCATTGAGGAATGAAGTAGCAAGAAGCTATAATGCAGCTGAGCATTGATGTAAGTAAGAGGGCGAGCCTATGATCTCAGCAAAGTGGTTGTATCACTTGTGAAGTAAAACAAGAAAAAAAACCACAGTCCCAGTTTACTTCTGTGCTGTCCTCCTCTGTCCCACCTCTTGCTACATCATAAGACATCTGCATGGCAGTGCATGGAGTGTGTATGCAGCATATCTGCTACAGCTCTGGTGTAGCTTTCTACACCTATGATTCCCTCTCAGGTATTAGGATTCAGGGTGGGCAATCACGTGGCCAAGTGGTTGACCAGAGTCCTCCATGGTCTTGTACAGCAGGTGCATAAGGCTCCGTTGTTGATTCTCCTCTGTTTCTCAGTATGGTAGAAGACCACAGTTCTATGTGTACACAATACATAACTTGCTGTGTAGCCACTATGGGGTACAAAATTGCACATCTTGTGAAGTGCCACTTGTTAAACTGCAACTTGGAGGCAGAGCTAACCTGCAGCTAGAGCTTGGGAAATCACTTGGCTCTCACAGCAGAGAAGACTTTCTGCACTTTTTCTCGTTAAAAACAAGTGCAGCAGTAGATAAAGCAAAGAACCCAAACAGTTCCCAAAGGCATTCAGTGTTTTTACCCCACCACCACCACCAATGAACAAAAAGCCAGTTCTGGCAAGAGCAGCATGTCTTTTTTTATATTGCATACCTTGGCTAGATGTAATTGCATGAAGTCTTCTTTCATTGGATTCCTTGTCTTTGAAATAACAAAGCCCCTTAGGATGTAACAGGAATATCTACAATTGCCCATGGATTCTCATTTTAGTAAAGAATTGCTTTTAAAGTAACCCACAAAGGAGGGGGGGGGGGGGGGAATAAAAGAAAAAATAACCAAAATCCAGGTCCTGGTGGGATATCATATTTATCCTCTCCCAATTATTTTTAGCTATGCAAAACAAGTCTTAGAAACACCTTTCCCACATCGTTTGTCTCATTAGGACTGTATTTTCCAGCTATTCAAGTAGAGGTGGCACGGAACAAACAAGGGTTTGGGATGAACTTTGAGGTGGATCAGATGGAGTCAGAGCTCAATATGCTAGAGAGAAGGGATGCCATCCAGAAGGACTTTGACAGGCTTGAGAGGTGGGCCTGTGCAAACCTCATGGAGTTCAACAAGACCAAGTACAAGGTCCTGCACCTGGCCCAGGGCAATCCCAACCACAAGTACAGGCTGGGGCTAGAATGGATTGAGACTAGCCCTGGAGAGAAACACTAAGGGTATTTGTGAACAGAAAGCTCAATATGACTCAGCAACGCACACTTGCAGCCCAGAAAGCCAACCACATCCTGGGCTACATCAAAAGATGCATGTCCAGCAGATCTAGGAAGGTGATTCTGCCCCTCTACTCTGCTCTTGTGATAACTCATCTGGAGTACTCCATCTAGGACTGGGGCCTCCAACTCAAGAAAGGTGTGGGACTGTTGGAACAAGTCTGAAGGAGGGCCACTAAATTGTTCTCTGGGCCGGAACAGAGAGGAATTGGAGAGAGTTGGAGCTGTTTGGCCTAGAGAAGATAAGGCTTCAGGGACACCTCACAGGAGCCTTAGAGTACCTATCACACTGGAAGGTCATGTAGTGATAGGACAAGAGGGAATGTCTTTAAGATCTAGATTTAGATTAGATAATAGGAAGAAATTCCCTACTGTGAGGGTGATGAGATACTGGAACAGGTTACTCAGAGAGGCTGTGTGATCCCAGTCCCTGCGGCTGTTCAAGGGCAAGTTGGATGGGGTTTTGAGCAACTTGGTCTAGTGAAAGGTATCCCTACTTATGGCAGGAGGGATGAAACTAAATGATTTTTAAGGTGTCTTCCAACCCAAAGCATTCTATGGTAAGTGATATGCAACTCTGAGAGGGAGACTTAGCAAGGACTGTGCTTGCAACTTCAATGGCATCTAAATGCTCCCTCCAAACCTCCAGGGGAAGGTTTGCTGTCAGGCAGTCCTTTAGTGGTTCAACACTACTTTCTCAAATATTTCAAAACCATACACTCTTTTATCCTCTCAGCTCTTGCTCCTGTCACTAAGCCCTTCCTGAGATGCTGATGGAGACATCCCTTGCACGCTATTAGCACCCCTCCCTGCTGCCTGAACATAGCTCTACAGCACAGTGAGTGTAAGAAGAACAGCTCTGCTCACTTTGGCCAACAGCTTCCCATTTTTCAGAGCTTTCTGGGGGAACTAGAGGAGTTCAAGGAACATGGCATCATCTGTATCCACAGCTTGACATTCACCTTCTTGTCACAATGAGTTGCTCAGGGTGTCATAGAGAGAGTTTGGGGTAGGAAAAGTTGTTGATAAATGGTTTCTGTCTGAAGTCCTAAGCAGGCAGAGTGCTCCTGAGTGAAAGCCATAAAGCAAGCCCTTCTTCCACTGCTGAACTGACAATGAAGCACGCTGAGGGTCAGGCCTTTTGTGGGTGATTCATGGCTCTGGGGTCACATGGGTTAAAGATTCTCATCTGAAGGGGATTAGGAAGCACAGTCCTTCAGTGCCTTCAGCATTTCCTCGAAGCTTTTGGAGTCACAGACCAGCTCAAGACCTCCCTAATTACTCTGTCTCATCACATGAAAAGTCCATCACTGCTTTAGCAGAAGGTATGGAGAGTGTGTGCTGTGAGGGACACGAAAAGGAAATCCTTTGAAATGTGCTAGTTCCTTCCACCCAATCCAAATAGATCTGGGTGCAGGAGAAGCCAAGCCATCCCCTGTGAGTCTCCTTGGTGCCCAGAAAACATGTTCATCTATCTGATAAGCTCTCAACAGAGCAAGCTCCCCATCTGGTACTCTCTGTGTGCCCCACACTTTGCTCTACAACTGCACCTTCCACCCTGCTCACTGCAAACCAGTACAAACATCTATTTGGGTGGGGAGAACTGACTGTGAGGCATATCCCATGTACAGATATGTCTTCCCCTTCTCTGGGGAAGACAAACATCTCCTGTGAATCATTTACACAGGGCTGGCTGCTTCACTAGTGAGAACAGGCTCTCACGAGACTGCCTGCGTACAGGGCTAGAGTGGGCTCTCTTGGCCCTTGTTTGCCTCTCCCTCTTATCCTCTCTTTTTCAACATCAAACACTTCTCTCCTAGGAAGGTGTTCTCTGATGCCTTGCATTAAGTTCACAGTGTAAAATTAGAATGTATTGGGCCACTACAAGATGCTGAGGTTGTTAAAGCTGTATGTGCACTTGCACATGTGTGTGTACGTGTGTGTTTAGTGCAGGGCTTTACAAAACTATCAAGCGCTCTTTAAAGTATCATAAAATTTAATGCTCAATAGGGAAGCCTAAACAAATGAAGCTGCACTATAAAATGTTTAGTGTTTCTATTGCTTTCACTTTGAACATGAAGACTTATTGCAACTCACAAGAGGGATTTCTCTCTGTCCTTTTCTCTTTCTTATCCTTTCTCCCTTTGCCTTTTTTCTTCCTTAATCCCTATTCCCAGAGAATTTACCATGGATTTTGTACAGGAATATATCTAACTCCCTTTTGATTCCAGAAAGTGTGGCTGTCTACCACTGAAGGCAGCTGCCTATTCTCTGATTGTTCCTTGGCAAGTGTATAGCTGAGACTGAAGAAAGGAGCACTACTCTTTCATTTACTCCAAAAGTCACTATATTTAACTATCTTTCTGTGTAAAGTGGCTGTCAGAAGTGCCTTGTGCAAATCTTATCCTTGGCCTGCTGTGGGTTTGTCTGTTTTTATTGTGACTTCAAACACAAATCTCAAAGCATAATCAACAGAGAGCCAAAGGGTGTACTAAGGTGTCCTAAGGCACAGGTGATGGAGATGTTTTGTAACTGCCTAGTGAAGAGACTCAAGTGGCATGTTCTTGTTATTGTCAATGTACTCAACCATTGTATGACTCCCACCTTACTTGCACATCTCTCAAAATCCTCTTTCTAAAGTAAGGCAGGACATGTGCAGATGGGGTGCCATTATTGTTGCTGCGAGAGAACATCTCAGCTAACCCTCATGGAAAAATGTAGTCAGCTACTGGTGAATAAAATTGGACAGTTAAGTAAATCGCTACTTTCAGAGGCAACAGGGGTTAGATATAACCTTCTGTACCCTGACTGAACAGTACCAGACTATCCTCAGCCTCATGGTCCTCACCTGTACTCCAGTGGTGGCAATATTTACCTTCTTCTGGTATAAAACTTTCAGCTCACTGATTATGGTTTGTGAGTTTTGGCTTCTCAGGACTGAGATGCAGGCTCAGATTGACAAGGAAGAGCAGGACACGCTTCTAGCTGGCAGGGTTGTGTTTCCACCAACAGGCAATGAGGGCTTTAATAACAGGCAGTAAAGACTGTAAGGTGCTGTCTCTACCTTTTCTGGACTATTCCAAAATATTACGCAAATTTCAGTTCTGTCAATACTATGATCCCTTTGGAAAGAAGATGTAGTCAGTTGCCTTTGTTCAAATAACTTTTCCAAGTGAAAATCTTCAGATTATTCAGGAAACTGAATAGCTCATCCTTTTCTAGACCTGAGAAAACCCACAGCTCATGGCCTTTTCTATTAATTCAGCCACATACTTTACTGTCATCAAGGGAACATCACAAGGTCACAGCCTTTCCCCCTGACTGGGACCCAGGAAAGCAGGAATTAAATCTCAGGAATACTCTAGCACTCCTGAATTTGGACACAAGTGGAAAGAACTTGTCTGTTTTCTAGTTTACCATCCATCTGCCCTGGGGCCTGAACTTAAGTGCAGTTTTCAGCATGAGAAGAGGCATGAAGTTCCAATGTGCACATCTGGAATTAAGAGCCGAAAATTGGGCTCAGTGCTGATAACGCTTTATTGACAGGAGATGAAAGTCTTGATTCCAATAACTTTCTGAGCTCCAGTTCCCACTGCTTTACGAGGTGTTACACACTTTGGTACCTTTGAGAGAGAGTTTGCTTCCCCTCCTTCTCTCCCACATCTTTATTGCTTCTGTTCCACAGACTCGAGTCATTAAAGTCTGAAATGCTTCAGCCCAGGAGGGTACGGAAACCTCTTTTTCCTGTGCCACAGTGAGGAAATGTCAGCAACCAAGTTATCTGATAAGGATGGGCATGATGGGCCCTGAGGCCAAAGCGCTCCCAGGCTCCCAGCATCAGTCAGGGACAGAACTTGGCACCAATGGCTCAGGGCAAGCATCATTTGCAAAGAGGGCAGGCACCTACAATCTGATCCATACTCAGTTCATCTTCCTTCCTCTGCCTATTGCATCGCACCAGCACAGGAAATCCCATGCTACCCAAAGAAGGCTCACAGTGTGTTTGTGTGTGGGAGGGCAATTGGGCGGTGAGGTTGGGGTGATACCAAAACAAAGGCAGGGGAGGGAAAGATAAATCAAATGCTGCAGGAGACATGGTGTGACTGCCATTCCCTGCTGCCATGTGTTCCTGCACTAGCAGCACAGTGCCTCAGGTAGGACTCTAGTGATTGGGATATTACCCAGCATCAAAAAGCCAATCGATCTCAAAAGGCTTCAAGTCAGGGGGTGCCAGTCACTTCCATCACACCTATTTTATAAAGCCCAAGTCTACCTCCACTTGACTTTGGAAAACCAAGCCAATATCTGTGCTCTTGTTTCCATTTTTAGCTGACCCAAGTTACCATTCTCCTCCATGCTCCAGCCATGCATTGAGTAGCTTCCTCATGCCTTTCTTGGGCTACCTGGTCATTTACCACTCAGTCCTACTGCCGGAAACAAGATCTAATAAGAGTCAGCTGCTGTTAGGGACCCCAGACCCTAAATCAGTTCTGCATTAGCAGCAAAGGCTCCATGAAGGGAAAGTCAAAGGCTGCAGACCATTATAATTACAACTGTCAAAATATAACATTGCTCAATTTGGGAAATATTTTATAAAGTGATTTTTGTGTGTGTGTGTGTGTGTGTGTGTGTGCAGAAAATGTGTTCTTACCTACAGAAAGGCTTCTATGTTTGTAAGTATTCCTTTCTTCCTAATACTAACTCATTTTCTAACAAATATTAGTTGTCCTTAAAAATCTTGCCAGAGTGTGGCCATGAAGAACTCTCACTGAAGCTCCCATTAGGTATGGCACTGACATATACATAAGCCAGAAAAAGATAAATATTTTCAATGTTATCAATAATCCAGATGAAATCTTTTTATTTTTTAATGTTTAAAACACCCTCTGCTTTCACATCAGCTGTAACTACAGCTCTGTGACAGCACTGTTAAGTCTCCAGTTGTAACTGCAGGCGGCCTGTTCCTCCTGCAGGAAGCTACTTCAGTATTTATTACAACACTGGGATTATCGCTAGTGTTAACTAATAGCTGTCCCTATGGGTGGGTAAATTGTGATCCAGAAACCTTATTCATGTGCTGCCTTTTGTTCATCTCCTTTTTCTGACTTTGAATTGAGCCAAACTGCCTAGGAAGAAATCGCGACTGAAGCTACAAGGCTCCTCTGGGCTTCCCCTTTTCTGCTGAGCATCTTATCCTGGGGTGATACCCACCCATAGACATTCACAGACCAGCATGTCTGAAGCCCACAGGACAGGCAATTTAAAGTGGCAAAATATTACCACTTTCCTGGCTGGGATCAGAAATGAGCATCCTTCGGCAGGGCTCTGGGATACTGTTTATCTGCCTTGTCTGACCTGAATATTCTTTTTGTCTTTGGTGATCTCTTCTGCCTGTAGGAGAACAGAAGCACTAAGCTTTCAGGAAGGAAACCATTTTCTCCAACTCCTGTTGATATCCCAAGGCCCCTCAATAGCTGCTGGATGCTCCTACTCCCCATGAGTTCAAGTCCAACCCTGCAAGACTGTCACAAAACCAGATTCTTAAAGAAGGTTTCCCCTTCTTAGAAGGCACAAGGTTCTTTCCTGTTAACACAGTCCCAATGCATTTGGAGAATAGATGCCAGCTCTTTGCTTCTCCTAATGCTTTCTGAAAGAACTGAGTGGCTTTAGTTTTATACCAGGTATCAAAGAACAGCTCAAAATCTGGAAAGGTCTTGAGTGCTCTCTTGAAAAGATTCCCAGAGAGCCTGAGAGTGGAATCCTTTCCCTGCCTTCACAGATTTTATTTTATGCTTTATAGGAAGCCATTTGCTCTTTGCTGGACCTGAATTGTCTCTGGTCTGTCAGCCACATGGTGCAGATGTCTGCATCCCCTTCTTTGCCAGCATTCTCCCATCATTATTCCCAAAAACCTGTTCTCCTTGTCTGAGCCTCCATGTGTTAAGGAACCCTTTGGGACAACATGATTATTTCCTTCTGCCTGTTGTGTATCCCCTGACAGCTTCTCTGGTGAAAGCCAAGCTTTATCCACAGCCTTAGAATTACCTTGTCTTGAGGAGAGAAGTGCCATTACATGAAGTTGCAGTCCTTTCACCAAATAGATTTAGTCACCAGGCTCAACATACACATCCCACACCCCCCCCCCGAAAAAAAAAAAAAAGAAACCGAACAAACCAACAACAACAAAAAAAACCAAACAAAAACAAACAAATAAACAGAACCCAAACACAAAACAAACAAAAACCAAAACAAAAACAACACTTCCCCCAAACAAAAAACCAAACCACCAAAAACAAAACCCACAAAAAAACCAGAGAAAGGTAGTAACTTTTGAATTTATTCACATCATAGAAAGTTCAGCTTTCTATTTTCTCTTACAAATTACTTTAAATTTTGAATAAGAAAATGAATATTGAGGAAACCCCCCAAAATTAGAGTGTGAGTAGGCCAGTAATGCATATGTGTGTACTAAGGTGGATCCCCTGGCTTCCTACCACATAAGACATCTAGAGAGCCAGCTACAAAACATTGTGTCCTCTGTTGCCTGAAAAGAAAAGCCTGAGGGAAAACAGGACAAGGACATACACAATAATGGTTGGCCTGGATTAGTCACCAAATCTTCTCTTCCTAGAATGGAAGACACCATCTAGTGACAGGCTCAAAACATCAAGAGATATTTCTTCATCCAGCCTACAGTCAAGCCATGTAATTCCTTGTTACAGGATGTTTGGATACAAATAATATATTTATTATAGTGTAAATTGAAGGGAAAATGTCATCTAGAGCTGTTAAAAACAAGGATATTAAATTGCTGGAAGTCTGGAAATATGTGCTTAAAATCTACCTTGTTTGCCCTTTCCTAGGCATCCCTTATGCAAGTATCAGAGGGTGCCAGAATAACTGAACCTTTGGTCAGTTTCTGTGTCAAAGGACCACATGGTCCTTTGTAGGTTTAGATGATGTTCCATTCCAGCCTATATTGCTTCTTTAGAGGGCCTACTTCTATCCAAAGCTTATTGCTTTTTCCTTCCTTTGCCAGTCCTGGCTGTCCACTGACTAATGAGGGAGCAACAGATACCTGTGTGCCTGCCCTGATGGCCAACAAAAGTTTTTAACCCTTTGCCACTGGGAACCTGAGGGGAAAGTGAGGTGCACAAAGTTGGGCATGCCGCACCTCTGCCATGGCGGTCTGTGTTGTCCTGCTCCCCTTTGACAGACGGGAAACACCCTGAAGCAAAATTGAGAGGAGTCCTGTTTATTTTGGGACTGAAGATTACTGTCAAACATGAAGAGAGACAATTATTTCCATTGTGGAAAATGTGGTATTAGTGAACGAGCAGTTCCCTCCGCCTCATCTTTGTGTTTTGCTTTTCTCTAAGGAAGGTTTCCTTTCTTTTTGCAGCACAGGCTTGAATTAAGTGGGCAGAAAAGAATTTAAATACAAATATTTGTAAACTAAGTGGTTTTCCCGAACAAAGTAGATCCAGATGACAGACAGTCTGTCAGCTGCAGCATCTTGGGGCCTGTCGTATTACTGCCCCTTTGTTTGGCTGCTGGGTACCAGCAGAAGCATCCCAAGGGGCACAGCAGGGCCATCAGGCAGCACTCACTGCTGGGGGATGGCAGCAGCAGAGCCCAATCAAGGTGTGCCCCAGTGGCAACACAGAGGAGGCAGGGCATTTTTGGCCACAAGTACCAAGCTGCCAGGCCTGAAGACAACAAGGACTGTAGTAAAGCTGACAATAGTTAGAGAGTCCAAAGGCAGAAGATGCTACAAAGGTGAGGAGAAGACCTCACTGGTGGCTGATGGGTTTGTCAGGAGTCAAACAGATCCTGGCAGCCTAGCAGCAGTGCAGAAATGTGAGGAGCAGTGTGGATGAGACACTTCAGAGGCAGCATCAGCTCTAGACAGCTCTAGTAGTTTGTCAGGTTATGCATAATCTTTTTCTGCCAGAAAAAAAAAAGTTCAACATTTAGTAAAAACTTCATTAGGAGAAGTTTCTCATGTCTCAGATGGTCAAAACTGAGGTGGGTGTGCGCTCTGAAGGATGACCAACAGCTAAGGCCTTTACTGAGGCCATAGGTGATCCAAACACAAATCCCTTGCTTAGAGTAGGTCTAAAAGCAGTTCCTACCTGCCTCCAAACTTTGTTAAACGGATAGTTACATTTGCATTGTTTTTCATTGGAAAGTTTCAAAACTAATCCATCCTGAGGAGAATACAGAAGAAAAATGTTGGAAGAACAGGACAGAAAATGCACTTTTGCCCACCAGTAAGAATTATTATCCCAGGATTGTACTAACAAAATTCCTGCCTCATGTCATTCACCTTCTACAGCTCACCCCTGCAGAAGTGGTCTCTGACTGGCAGAGGTTTGCAGGGCAGCACTGTACTTCTGGCTGCTGCTGAGCTGCACATACTGCCAGCAGAGTGCCAGGTTCAGCTCTGCTAGATATTATTTTTAATTCTTAATAACTTTCTGAGGCTTTTGTTACTTTCCATTGTTCATTTTGGGGGGGAACTGTACTGCCAAGGTTTGTTCACTTGTTCTGGCTTTTTCTGCGAAGGCCTGAAATGTCTTTTTTCTATTTGTTCTCAGAAATAAAGCATCTCTCCAAATGGCACGTGTGTGCCCTAACCACTAATGTCTGACTCCTGACAGCTTTTCTCCTGCTAACTTGATCTTTCTGCAGTGTCTGCTCACACTGCCATCTGTCTGTACAGCCATGGCCAGACTGAGGAAGGAAGGCAGGAAGGCAGGCAGGAAGGCAGGCAGGCAGGCAGGCAGGCAGGCAGGCAGGAAGGAAGGAAGGAAGGAAGGAAGGAAGGAAGGAAGGAAGGAAACCTCCTGGTACAGAATACCTGCATGGAGCAGCCCTCCAGGTCATCAGAATGGCCATCCCCATTCACAGGGAAGCTGATTCTGGACCATCTCCCCCAAACCCCATGAAATATATCCCACATTATATCGCCCATCACATTACTGAAGGGGGCACTGATGTATTTGATTAGTAAGGAAGCTCTGAAGGAACCCATCTGCCTTAGCATTTGGACACATATTTATCTCTTTCATGAGTTTCTTTTGTCCAAAGGAATCATTTACTCTGATGTGAAATAATGCAAGATCTGGTCTCCTTGGGGATTTCAGCAGGAAGCTATCCTCCCTAAGACTCATTTTAATCTCCTATTGTCGTAAATCAGGAATAACCGCAAGAAAGTCAGTAAAATTAAGCTTGTGAAAACTGATGTACAAGGCTTGGGGCCTCTGATCTCCACTGGCAATGGAAATGAACTCACTCCCGGAATTTCTTCTCCCTCTGTATGCAAATGCTGATGGTATTTTAAGGCTCTAGGGTGTGGCTCTGAATCTTGTGTGCTTGAATACTGTGTCCAGGCTTTGTAAAGTGGCTCCTCACATGATTTTACTGACCAGGTAGAAGAAGGTATTAGGACTTATGGGGAAAAATTCTCCTTCTGGGACAGGCTCAGGCTTGATCAATAGAAATAAGAAATTCTGGTAGTGTAGAAGAGCTTTTGAACCTACTGTCATCCCAACCAAGCTTCTGCCACACAGTTCCTGATTGCATCTATTAAAATGATGGGTATAGATCAGAATCACAAAGGAAATCTAAAGGATACTCCTGTGATGTCAGAGCAGCCTGTTTCTAAAACTTGTGCGACCATAGGAACTCCAGGAAACAATGATTTTTCTTTTGTTCTCCATACCCACCAGAAAAAGTAATGAAAAATATTTGTACAATTTCTTCTCTTTCAAATAGCTAAAATGTGAGCTTAATTCCTTTTGTGATTCCAATAAATGGAATAGATTCTGATTAAAAGCTCCATTTAATTGGAACTGCCAAGATAAGAAAACATTTTAAGATTTTGCTATGCTGAAAATATGACTTTAAGAATAGATAGATTTTCAACAATCTGACTTGCAAGATGTAATTTTTTAGTTGTTTCCCATCAATATTTTATTTGTCTCAGACAGTATGAATGGTCTGCTCACTTTTGGAGTTTGGGGAGATGCTGAGATTTCAGAGCATGCAGGAAATACCAATTAATGCCATTCCTTCTTGACATTCTCATGCTTTCACATTAAGGTTTGGCATGAGACCAGGTTTAAGAGTGAAACACTGCCTGTCTGTCAAAGTTTTATGGTTCTTCCAGTGATGTCTGGGCACCTTATTGTTTTTGTTAAAGCTTGAGAAATACACAGAGAAGTGATCTTTCTGCTTTTATAACTTGTATAAATAAAGGGGCAAACTTGGATGATGGAAAGCTAAAATTTCATTTTGTGAGAAATTTTCACTTTTAAAACTGATATGTTATTCTGCGCGAAAGTGGAAAGACAGTCTTCATGAACTTCCTCAGCTATAAAATGCTGAAACAGAACTGCTGTTTTTATAGCATCAAAGCATGAATCAGAATGTTAACTGTGACACCTGCTATATCCAGGAATATTTCATATACTTTGCAAATGACAACAAAACTAGCCAAAACATTGAACACAATTTTCAAAGTAAAGCAAGGGATGGGGAACCATAGGGGCAGGAATCACTTTTCTGGGTCTCAGCATGGCCACTCTGCCCTGGGCTGGTGGCAGGTGTGACAAGGATCCCTCATTTGCATCCTGATTCCTGCTTCAAATGACAACCAGTCATGGTGAAGTCTTGCTCTCCACAGGAGGTCTTGCTGCTTACCAAACAGTAGTGTAACAAAAACTGCCCAGCCTTGCTCCAGCCTGTGATACTGGACACTGGCTCTCTGCAGCCCTTCTAGAAACAAACTCCTGGACAAGAGGGGCAGTCTCAACTGCATTTCCTGATGGAGTCTCAAGATGCTGCAATGTTTAATTAATCCCAAAGTACTATCTGAATAAGATAGTCCTATCAACTGGCATAATTATATGTTTTGAAAAACTCCAAGATTAAGAAAGGGAAAGTATCTGCTGACATGAACATCTGACAAGAACATCTACTGATACCCATCTTAAGAGTTTTATAAACTACCTTGTTTGAAACTTCCCTTTGCATTCACTTAAAATGTCCCAACAAACGCACAAGTAGAGTAGCTGTGTTTCCCAGAACATGCTACATGCTTCCCCCTCTGTCTCACTCAGGGGTGTGAAGTGCAAGTCACCCACAGCCCCAGCAAGCCCTCACTCTGTGGCCCTTCTCTGAGAGACAGGCTCTGCAGCTCTCCATCAGACACTGGTGGGGACTCCATCTCTTTTGTGATGGCTGTCATCAATTTGTTCCTCTCTAATTTTTTTTCCCTCCCCACTCCCCAATCATTGCACAGACATCAAGGGGCTACAATAGGCATGTTTGAATAAGACAAATGAACAAAGACATTCCCCCTGCATTTCCCAGTGGATAAATTACAGATGGGACTGAACAAACCCCCCTCAACCTCATGTGTCACTATGTATCTGCCACTATTTCTTTCCAAGAGGAAGGATGAATATAGTTTTAAATGATTAGCTGCCTTATGTACTACCATGTCTCAAAGCAACAGGGGACGTGGGGGGGTAAGACAGGCAAATAACTACACAGCGAGGAAGTACATGAGGGCTGAGCATTCAGGACTCTCTAACAACTGTGGTTTCTTTATAAAGAGCATTAAAGATGGTTTTAATGTAGTGTATATGATGCAGCAGATGCAGGATGCCTCTGGCAAAACTCTGGTCCAAAGCTGACTGAAGACAGTTTGATGATTTGCAGGGAGCTACAGATCCCAGAAGGGGAATTGTACATACCTGTCAGCTGGTAATCAAAGCCCAAACTGGCCTTAGAAAAGCTTAATTAGTACTGACATCAACATAATTCTTTGAGCTTGGGAACAGTTGGAATTTGGTGCTTTTGCCCTGTTCTCCCCCATCCCAATCTGTCCTGCTGAATTTGGGGGCCACCTCATTCTCATGTGCGCCCATGCCTCTGACACCACACGGATCAGCCATGTCTCCAGGCTTAATAGGAGCAAGCAGAAGTGCTGGTTCCTGTCTATACCTACAGCCAAAGATGGCCACAGCAACTTCAATGTTGCAGTGACATTGATAAATGCAGGTGAAGAGCATGCTCAAGGGATAACAAAATACATTCTAGGAAGCCCTAAGAAGCACATGGAAAGTAAAGCAAAAGGCTACAGCCTGTTGTCTCGCAGAAATACAGTGATGCTTCAACTTCAGATGGTTTATATCAATTAGGAATAGATTTAGACTGAGTCTTCAAATCCAAACTATGACATGGAGCTCCCACCCCTTTCCTTCCTGCAGTGAGAGCTGCAAAACCCCCTTTCCTTTATAAGGATGTCACAATTCAAACCTCTCTTACATCTTATGATGACTGTGATACTGCCTTCATAAATATATTTACTCATTTGATTTAATGTCCCACTAGAACTCTCATCTACAGGTTTTCTTGTTTTCTTTTCCTTTCTGCTGCCTGTGCCAATTCCTCCATATGATCTGGCTACATAATCCTTCCCAAGTTCCCATAACGGATTCACTGAAGACAAATTTTGCATGGAAGGCCACAGACAGAGCAGGCACAGCAGGGGGAAAACAGGAGCTTCAATGCCTGTTGCTCACAGGGAACCGCAAACACTAGAAGTATCTATCTGGGACTGAGGTGAGCCCATGTCTTGCACACTCTGTCCCAGAACTGGATCCAAAGCTGAATCTCCCCACAGATCTGCACTATGTCACTGTGATGTTCAGCACTTTAGAGTAAACTGCAATGCCCATCTTTTTGCCTGGCTTCAAAGTTTCCCTAAGTTCCAGGAGAAGATGAGACTGTTTCTACCTGCAGTTTTTTGTACACAGCATGTCCCCTATACCTCCAGACTCTTCCAAGAAAGACTGAAGGTAGTAGACACTTAGCTCTGAAGCCTCCAGCACTGCCAGAGAGATGGGAAAGGAAATACTTTTTGCTTGCTTTGTTAGAACTAGAGACTAACAAGCACTACACCTGCAGATAGTTTGGCAGCAGAGAGAGGGCATGGCAATACAGAATCACAGGATCATAGAATATGCCGAGTTGGATGGGACCCACAATGATCATTGAGTCCAACTCCTGGCCCTACCCAGGACCATCTCCAAGAGTCACACCACGTATCTGAGAGTATTATCTAAACACTTCTTGAACTCTGTAAGGCTTGGTGCTGTGACCATTTCCCTGAGAAGCCTGTTCCAGTGCCCAACCACCCTCTGGGTGAAGAACCTTTTTCTAATATCCAACCTAAATCTCCCCTGATACAACTTCAGGCCATTCCCTCGGGTCCTGTCACTGATCTCCACAGAGAAGAGATCAGTGCCTGCACCTCCTCTTCCCCTCACAAGGAAGTTGTAACTGCAATGAAGTCTTCCCTCAGTCTCCTCTTCTCCAGGCTGAACAGACCAAGTGGCCTCAGCCACTCCTCATTTGGCTTCCCCATGTGCAGACCACCACACGTTTCAAGTTGATGCAGTGTGACACAGTGCCTGTTCTGAAGATGGCTGGATGTGTCTGAGCTGTGCTAGAACTGGTGAGTTTTTCAAGTGCATTTAGTAGAAGCCTGGTGTGGCTCTAGAACTAGACTTGATGTGACTGGTTGATCTGGACTTGATTTCTTGACACAGTCAATGGGGTGCTCATGGGATTGAGAGTGAAGAAGGGAACTGTACTCTGAAACAGGAGCTTTTCCAAACCCCCTATTATGTGAAGACTGAATTCTAACCTATTTTTAGAAATTGAAAAAAAAAATCCCAATAAAACCTCAAAAAAAAAAATAAATTGGAAAGCTGTGCATGTCTTGAAAGAAGATGCAACCAGAATCTATTTGTGTTTCGGAGAGGTAAATAAGTGGGATAAACTCAGTGGTCATCTGGCCAGGAATGACTAAAATTCCACAAGCCCCATATTAAAATGTCCATTTTTCTGGAAACCACAACAGCCCTGGTAGTGCCAAGGGGGCAGAAGTCCAGGAGCAGCTTCCAGACAGGAGATGACATTGTCCCCAGGGCTCCCATTGTTCCATGAATATGGCAGCTGGTCTGGTCTGGGAGCAACACGGGATCCAGGACAATGCAGTGGGGTTGGTCCCAGCCTTCCATGCTGATTTGCATCCTTCTGCTTCTGCAGTTCGGACTCCCCAGCAGCCTTCCTGTCAGCACAGGAAGCAACACTGCAACACTGTCTGTCACAGGACATAGCCACACATGTTAATGGCTCCAAGCCCATGGTGGGTTACACCCACAGTAGCCTGGGAAACTTTATCAGAGAGGTCTTTCTGTTTGTAAGGAAGCATATCCAATCAGTCTGGAAATTAGAACCATCAGATGTCATCCCTGAAACTACCAAGGGTCTGTAGAGTCTTAGAGCAACTTACTTCTCTCTCTTTGAATCTAAAACTAATGGCAAAGCATTTTTTACCTAATACTCCTAAATTCACTAATGGCCACGACTGCATTCTGGATTGACAATGCCAGTGGTTCATGACACATTTACTGGTGCTCCATGGGGGGTACTCTGGCCCTTGGCCAGATCTCTTCCTTCTTTCTACATACCAATTTGCACAAAAAAGCAGCTATAAAGACAGTAAATATTTTCCTCATGTTGGCTTCCCAGGTGAATGATTTCAGGATGGCTGGAGGAGAGTGGGGTAGAAGGAAGATAGTGCATGCACTGAAGGAGAACAGTTGGGAATGGGAAAAAGCATGAGGTGATATATTGAGATCTGATGCAAATGAAGGAACTGCTTGTAAACTCCTAAATTAGAGCAATCATACTAAATTTATGGGAATGCAAAAAAATAGTCGCATCCGTTGCTGTCCCTTGCCAACTGTAAACTTGCCAGTGCAATTTTTAGACTAGAGGGAGGAAGTTACAATATATACTCACTTTTTTCTCTTCCCTTTCACTTAGTGTCAAGTTTCAAGAAAAAGTACCTTTTGGTAGTAGAGATTCATTTTCTGCATTTATGGAGTGCATGCAAATCAGCTCAACAAATACTCTCAGACTTGATAAAAAAAAGAACTGGATCACAGGCTGTTCTTCATCTAAAACACACTTAGATATGTGTGGCCCTGTTGCCTATGCTTGTCCAGCCTTTGATGGACCATGAAGGGAGCAGTGGTGAGCAGGGCATGTCATTTCCCACGTCCTGTCCATAGGGATAACCCAGATATCTCCTGGCATGATGAAGGCTGTATTGCACCTCATAGTGCCATGCTTTGGTCTGCCTGGGCAAGCACAGGCACGTCAGACTGTGTGTGCTCTGCAAATCAGAGCATTATCTCATGCTCCTTTGGAAGTAGTAAAGGGAACATTAAACCAGCACCATTCTTCATGGCTATTCCATTATTATTCTATTTGTCTCCCTTTAAACCCAGCTTCTTACTTTGCCTCTGTTCAAGAAGCTGCAGTCTGTAAGGCTACAGGGTGAAAGATCTCCCACTAGAGCCCTATTCACCAGGCAGCTGTCATCATGGCAGGGAATGACTCATGAAAGACGCCAGGGAATGGCTCATGAAAGATACCAGGGCATGGCCCAGCCAAGTGCTGGACATGAAACACCAACGATGAATTCCCTTGCCTGGTTTTAGACTCTTGCCATGTTGATATTTAGGCTGGTGCTGGCTGGCTGTCCTCCTTAAGGTGTCCCTAGTTGGAGAGAAACAGATGTTTCCAGGATGTCATGCATCTCATACAGAGACAGAACTCCTAAATCAGTGAACTAGATTGGCTTCTTTTCCCCCGCTGATTAAAAGAAGAGTCTGAAATGTCTCCAGTGTAGGTACCTAAAGACAGAGCAGAAAAATTCAGGATCTACTAACAAAGGCATTCAGAATAAAATATATAGCCTCAGACTATGAAGTGCTTTTCAGAGTGGATGTTAGGTTGGAGAAAAATTATCACAGTAGCAGTTTTCACCCCCCTAGCCAGACCTCTATTATACTAGTGATGCATTGAGCCACCAGGCTCAATCCAGGGTTTTCTGCAGTGCAGGAGGGTAGGACTTGCCTTTGTCTCAGATAAAACTACCTTCAAACAAAATCTTTGTGATGCAAGAAGAGTTGATGTGCCTTCAGCAGCTGACACTGAGACTGGACAAACACCTCCTGAGCTATTTGAAATGCCTGTCCACGGATGCCATTCCTACTATGCGCTGTCATTAAGGGTTGCTACAAGATCCAAGATGATCCAACTCAAAGAACTCCAGTCTATTTTTCTAGAACCCCAGCAAGTTTAACTCAGTGCAAGAAATTGTGCTCCTGCCCTTACAAAGAGTTATTTATACTGGACAAGAGAACAGTAAGTTACCCATGGCAAAAGTTTATACTGTGACCTTCTATGAGGTTGTATTCTATGAGCAGAAATTGGGAACCCTACCATCTCTCCAAACAAGGCTTCTAGACCAAACTGCCCTGCTGCACTTCTCTCTCCATTCTCCCTGCCTGGCAACCCAGCAACCAACAGGGCTGCCAAGGGCTGTGGGTACTGGGCTGTCTGATGGCTGAGAATGGTCCCTGCAGTCTAGAAACATGATCAGTTTGGAAAAAGACCAGGGGCATTACTAAAACTGGTGAAGAAGGAAGACAGTGTGTCTCAACGCTTCCAGCACGTAAGATTTGACCCCTCTTCTAGCATATTGCACTTGGTCCTACAAACCCACAGGTTTTATTGTCCAGGAGCAATCCTGACTAGTAGCTGAGTGTGAAGTGATTTGGGGAGAAGTAGGGACCTAATGTGTCCCTTCCACTTCCAGATAGTTATCGGCCAGAATTGGAAGTCAAACAAAGAGAGCAGAAGTCCTAATGTTCATCCAAAGCTGAGGCCAGAGGAGGTCAGGCACATCTTTAACATTCAGCAGCAGCCTCCATGAATTGATCTAGATGATTCCACACTCTAACACACCCACCTGCACAGATACATTCTTTAGGAGGCTGTCTTCACACTTCTGAGGACACCAAAAACCAATTCAACCTCAAAAAGTGATTTGTTCAGCTGTCTGCACCGTTTTGGGCACAGATACTTCTGAGGAACTCATCTACTCAAACTTCCCATTACACATGCAGAAGTCCATAACTCCTTAGCAGCTACTTTTCACATGCATTGGCAGCTATTGCAAGATCCCCCAGGGCAAGAGACAGCCAGGATGACATATACAGTTGCAAAACAGTATAAATCCTGAAAGCATTGCCATGAGTTGATTTCTTGCTTTCTTCTGTTCTTCAAGCTCTACCATCCAATAATTTTTGTCCCCTGTGTATTGACTATTAATTATATATTATTTATTATATTTAATTAATATATATTAATTAAAAAGGGGCATTAAAAGTTGACTACTAGGCTAATAAAGTAATCATGGATTTTTTGTTTCCTATGGGGTTGCAAACTTCTTTCTGTTTCCCTGATTACTCCACTGTCCCAAAAGGAATAGAAGAGTGTAAAAGTCTCATTCTGAAACCAGGAAACTAGTGTGAACTTTGTTTCCTGCTTTATTATGATTTTCATTCTCCAAGTCCTGATCAGAGCCAGAATAAAGCCATAGTTACAGACAGGACCACAGATGTGTTCAAGAGCCCATCCAGCTGAAAGCATGAGCACAGTGCAGAGCACAAGGGGGCTTTTTCCATAGTCATGACCCTTAAGCACTACTGTGCTAACCCTGGTAATGCTAAAACCAAAGTCTTCTGTTTTTCTAGGGTTTTCATCAGAAAATAATTACATGTGTGACAAAGTCTCCTTTTCACATACATTTGGTGTGGGATGCATGTAGGATGACCTTTTTAACTTTGGATATAGCATTGGCTCCTCTGTGAGCCATGCTGCTGAGTTGCACCCAAACAATCTCCATTCTCACACTGGCATTCAAGGAACTTCTGTTTCCCCACTTGGTGAGCACAGCTCCCCACTGTTGGTGCTTCTGCTTTGTGATTTCTGGTGCTCACGTAACCAGAATTCACTTTCTGTCAGTGTATGAGTGGATTTTTGCAAGGTCTGAGGACAACTGGTCACCCACCCTGCCCTCTGCTCTACAAGCACCACCCAAAAGTGCTGAGGTACATGACACATGACACAGCCTCTTTTCCCCGCACTTGGCACTTCCTCAGTTCACAACAGAGCTGGAACCAGCCCTGGTTATTCTCTAAATGCTACTGATCTGCCAACATTCCTGCTAGCAAATGTGTTTGCTGAAATACTTGTGAAAAGCCAGCATGAAGGACACAGCCAAAGCTGCATAGAAATTGCTTGTGTTTGCAGGAAGCCCTTGAGCTTCCTTAGCCAGATTCCATCCTCACTCTTGGGGCTTTTGCTCACCTGAAAGGGCGAGAATCAGCAGGCGTGGGCTGAGAGCAGAGCCCCATACAGGGATATGCCTGAGGGGTGCCTGGGCCACCTGCTTAGCATGGCTCCTGCACAGTGCCCAGGGCATGGCCCACACCAGAGGGATGCGTGGCACTGGAGTGACGCATGGCACTGGAGGGATTCAGGGACCAAGGCAATGGGCACATCGGGGCTAGGGGTAGGCTGGGCCGAATGCTGACATGGGAATCCAGGATCCCCCACACTGGCAGAGTGTAGCAGAGCCTCCATGCCCTCTCTCAGGACTGGGTTTGCACCAAAAATTCTCATGGTTTCACCATAGTTGCTCAGCACCCCAGAGAAAGGTGATGGACCCACCCGAAATGACGGCTCCCAGTTTTAAGGAGTTTTTCAACAAATCATCAGCATTTCCCTTCAGTTTTATTGCAATCATTACCTCAAATATCACTAATATAAATAATGATAAAACCCTGTTCCTTGGTCTTCAGCTTCCCCCTCTGGGGCACTCACTTTGATAACTGCCAGCCACTGCAGTGATAAAGTACTGACAGAATCACAACATCCACAAAGCACTGAACTGTAAATGTATGCTTTGAAAGGGCACAAGCCCATCTCTCTACATAGTCCTGTGGATCATCGAGTCCAACTCCTGGCCATGCGCAGGACCATCCCCAAGAGTCACACCATGTGTCCCAGAGTATCATGGAGACACTGGCCTCTCTGCTTCTACACAGCAGTTCAGCTGTGTTTTTCCAGGGAGACAATTTCCCCTGGGAACCCACTAGCATAGATGAGCCTTCAGGAGCCAGTGCAGCTATTTCTTAATCTCATCTGTTCAGCTTCTGTTCCTCCCTGTGGGGCCTTTTGGGGTGTTCATCCCAAAAGGCAGGGGATGCTGTTCAACCTCTTCCTAAAATTGGGGCCTGCAACAAGGGGTAAGAGATATCTTGAACATGATCACCCAGGAAATGTGCAGCAGAGCAGAAACAGAGCAGCAAAGGGACCTGTGAGAGCCATTCAGCCTCTGACATGTGGGGCACACTACAGAGAATGAATGTCGTGTTTTTATTCAAAAAAGGACAACCCCTTAACCCGGGGTTCAGCTGTGAACAAACTGAGCAATCTCTGCAGTTCAATGAGTGTGACTAACTCTTTCATTTCTCTGCTCTCCTGCGTTACTTCCTCATTTGTTTTCTTCTTTTCTGTGTTTTGGTACCTCAGGAATAGTGGGATTCAGCCTGGTTAGGAAACAGCATTACCAGAATATGAGTAATTTTTTCTGAGATGAGAAGGTCATGAGTTATTTCCAGTCCAAGCAGGAGCTGGAAGTATCTGACATCTTCAAGTGCCCAGAGAGCTTGTTCTCATGAAAACTGTGTCTCACACTGCATGCTAAGGAGGGCCATTGTTCAGGGATTTGGGGAAAACCCTGATGGCCAAACACAAGGGGAACTACCATGTGGTAGTACTGAGGTTGCCCTATCTGGAGTTACCGTGGAGAAGGTCTCCACTAGCCACAGCTCCTGAGCTAGCACAGCTCTTGGACACTGCCATGGCTTTGCAGAGGCTCTTGGGTGCATTCTCCTTCTGGGAGCCTCTGCCACTTCTCCCACTCTTCCATTTAGGCACTGCTCTAGGGATTATTTTTTCCCCTTTTGACAAAGAACATACAGATGGTGTGTTGTCTGCCACAATCAAGGGGCTCAGGTGAGTAATGGAGAATGGCAGAACTTGGCATGTACTTGTTTGCCTTAGTGCAATTTTCCCATAATTGCACTTCCTAGCTTTGCAGCATCTGTGAAAGATCAGCCTGTGACACAGCAAAATTGGCCTTGCATTTTTCTGGAGTTTGCATCAGGTTAGGAATCAGGCATCCTTCATTTGGCTTAAATCATTTTGGAAGGGTGGGGAGAGAACCACCCCATTTTTGTGCATAGTCAGTACTGGCTGGACTTTAAAGCCCAGGAGGAAAAACATGGCCTGTCAAACATATTTAGCTCAACCCTCTGGTGTTGTTTTTTGCTTTTGTTTTTAAAAAGGTGTTGATGAAACTGGCACAAGTACTTACACTTTTCCCAGGTCCTGAGATAAATTCACTGAAGTCTGAACAAAGGTCATCCTGGAACAGTACAATGCCAAAACCTGGGACTCAAAATAGTTCAGAGATGCAATGAACAGGCAGAGCTTGTGCAGATGGACAGCTTTACTGTGATAAACAACTCTCTTATCTCCCCTCATGACCTCCATTTCTTTCCTTTACTCACATATAGATGCCAATAATGCAATGGAGAAACAATGAAGAACAGAAGTAACTTTAGGACTGGAGTGACTGACCTCCCTCATCACCTGGGAGAGGGCAGAACTAGACTGTGGTGCATCGAGGCACTAAGGATGATAAAGAACAGTCCTTGCCTCAAGGAGCCTGCATTCACAATGATTAGAAACAGAAAACAAACCTTGGAGGTTTGTGGGGAAATACCTTCTGCTCAGACAATCTAGGAGACAGCTTGGGATCATGCTCTGTTATTTATCAAGGGTTGAAGGTTTTTGTATTGGAACAAACATCTATTCTAGTATCCTACCCAGTATATTTCAGGTTTCTTCAAGCTTCAGCATTGAATTGAGTTGCTGAAATACATACTACTCTGAAACTAAACCTTGTTCTAAACAGAGAGAAGAACAAGGTTTACTTTTCTGGAAAATCCTCATTTTAGTGATCCTTTTACACACATTCACATGTAATTGGCAGCTAATTGTTCACACTATTCAGCCAGGCAGCATTGTATTTTTCCAAGGTTTCTGAAGCATTTTGTTCCTTATCAATATCTCTTTCTGCCTCCTGAGTACTCCTGGAGGTTAGTTTAGGTTTCCCCTGGGTTTTTTGAGATAATGATATCCCCTCTTCTGTCAGAGGGGGTTTCCAAGACAGATAAGTTACCCATTTCCCTTCTCTACTTTAATAAATAGATTATTGTTCACCTATAATCAAAGTTTAATGAATATCATCAGCTTAGTTTAGGTTCAGATTGTTGTAAACAGGACAACAGACACAATAAAAAAGCTTTCCATTTTTCACTTTTTATTCTGTCAATATTTTTTTTAATCTGATAAAACTAGGGCTGAATACAAACAAATTTGTAGTGTTGGAGACCCAAAGAAAACAGTACCTGCCTACGGCATGAGAACTGCATTAAACTGTAAGGAGAGGAGTTCAGTTTCATGACCCAGCCAAAGTAAAAGGAATAAGATAAGCTTACAGAAAAATGCTGAAAAGAATGGAGATTTCTTGTTGATTTGTTTTGTTGGAATTTTTTAACAAGTTTGGTGTATTTACACTATTTACAGCTTGGTCTTGTTTTGTTTTTCTTCTTTGGTCAGAGACTCTAGCTAAATACACACCTGTGAGTCATATCTCAGTGCCTGCTCTGATACTCAAGATGCTCAGATTGAGGTTTTGCCCTCACATACACACACATATGTACACTCAAAAAAAAAAAAAAAAAGGCACAAAATTGCAGCTTGCTGTAGCTCTTGCTACTAAAGTAAGAGCTAATAAAAAACTAACTACCAACTTTGCAATCGGTGGCTCTTCTGTGTTCTGAATTACTTGAGTTATACTCCAGACCTGCAAAGTGATACCCAAACCACTTCTTCATCCAAATATTCTTCCCATCTGATGAAACTGACTGTAGCAGGAAAAGAAATCTTCACAGAGCTGCCTATGTTAATATTGAGCATCTGGGTATGCCCAAGGAATGATACTGCCATCCCTTCTAAATCCTCCTCTTGCTGGAGAGTTGGGGAACTAGTTAACTCTTTGTCTGCAGGAGATGAGATTAAGTTCCTGGACAGCTATAGTGGAAAACCTTTTGACACACCACTTTTGCCTCAGCTATGCAGGCAGGCACAATGCAGAGGCAAGCAGCAAAAGGTGAAAGAGACAGTGCTGAATTCTTCTCTCATGCCAGTCCAGTTGCAGTACGGATTCAATAGCCAGGCACTATCAGTGGGTTTGGCCCCATATATAGTACTAGATAAATACAGCAATTTAAATGACCCCAGGTGGCTGGGACCCTGCCTGAATCAACTTATACAGAGGACATGCAGGGCAGTGAAGTGCTGCATCAGGAGCCAAAAGCATCAGCGGCCAAAAAGAAAGAAAGCTAAGAGAAACAACTGAGCATTGGAGAGATTAGAAATAAAAGGGCCACTTGGCACCTCTTTCTGGCATAAATTGCAAAATTATGTAATACCAGAAAACAACAAGTACAGCTATAGAAGAGGGGTTTTCATCTAACAAGATCACTGTGGGAGCAGGTTCTGCCTGCAGGGACAATATAGTCCTCTCCATGGAGCAGGAGACACTCTCAAATTGAGGGCTATGTGCTGAATCCCAAACCAAAGAATGTTAGTGGCAATACTCCTATGGATTTCCAAGAGGACAAGATTTTACATCTGAAATTTAGGAACACAGTGAAAAGAGCTTTTCTCAGGATGGGTTGATTTTGTAAAGAGATGACAAATAATAAAACATGGAGAGGAACAAACTGTGATGATGTGACAGCACTGCAGCCCAGAGAGTGATTCAGGAGCAGCTGTTCAGGCAGCCTCAGCATCCTCTGCTGGAACAAAAATTATATTTCATCCTCATTTCTTGTCCTTTAGATCTTCCTCCCACAGAAAACAGGAGGTTTTCATGCCTATAGGGTCGGATGAAGCAGGTAAAAGATGCACTATTTTTCCACTGCCAGTAATTATCAGGTTCCTTATCATCCAGATAGTTGTAAACACCGGAACCTGGAAACCTGGCTGTTGCATCCTGCCCTCTGTGCTCTCACACACTCTATGTTGTCAATCAGTATGTTCTGCTGTCTTCTTTAAAGATGCCAAGCCGAAACCCAAGTCCAGGTTCCAGATAAAAGCAGCAGTCAGTCATTATTTGTAGAACTAGATAAAAATTTTTAAAGGTTTCTTCCATTAAAATGGGGTCACTTGTTCACCTTGAGGATTTTTTTCTTTGCTGTGTTGTGTTTCTTAATTTTATTTTTGTAAAAATGTTGCCATTTATGGACTTCTTTCATTGAAACCCTAATGACTAATTCAAGTAATAACAAGCTATTATTTTGGGGTTTTATTTGAACAAAATTGAGAAATCACAAGCAATTGGCTTGGAGGGATATTGCACTTTTTCCTTTTTAGCAATCAATTCTTCACTTTTTTGGTTCTAAAAGCCACCTTCACATTTCCCTGAATAAAAAGAAGATATTTGAAGAAGGTGAAAAAAGAAGATTTAAAAAAACAGAATAGGAAATAGGAAAATGAAGGAGTGTATACAAGCAGTAAAAAAGCCCCAAAAAATTTTCAAACTTGTAGAACAGGCATTATGTCAAAAAATACCTCTCTTTCTTAAACTGCTTTTTTGATTTTGTTCCTTGTCTCTGTACCTTCTTTAGAGTTCAGTTGTCTCAGAGAGATGGAGAGACGAACCCTGTGGGTTCCTGCTCCTCAGCAGCATCCAGCTTTGTATGCATTGAACCATGCGTCTCAGTAAGAGAGTGACATCTGTGTGGCTTCCCTTCCAGCCCCATGCCTTGCTGAAATTAGCCCAGAGTACATACACTGGATCCCAACCATGTCAGCCCAACCACTGAGACCATGCTGGAGAGGGTCTTCCAGCAGGAGGTCATGTGTTTAACAGTGTGGTTACCAGAGAAGCCCTGTTAGCATTGGTGGCTTGGCAAGACTTCTCAGAGGTAGTAATTGCATCCTGCAGTCTTACAGTGATGGAGGAGGACTGCAGTGTGGTCTGCTGTACCTGTGGGATTTTGATGTGGCCATGTGTATGTGTGCATACCTACTGAACTTGGATAGAAGGAGTGGTGAGAAAGAGAAAGTATTTGCACCTCTCCCTGGGTCTAAATATCAGAAAAGATTTTCCAGTGACCTGGCTGAAAATCACAGATCAAAAGAACCTTTAATTTTAGAGAGAATCTAGTCAAGGTCATGCTCATCTCTAGCTAAAACTGAATTCTTACCCAAAATCCTCGCAGTCACATCACAATTAAAAACACTCTGTTTACTTTCAGATGCAGCTTGTAGCAATTTTGCCCCGTTGCAGACAGCTGTGAGTTTGGAGGAGGTGAAGAGTATTATGTGGCTGCCACATCCTGCATACTTTCCTACCTAGATATCGTAAATTGTGTGTGCAATGAGCCCTGTTACTGAGCAGTAACAAGGAGGAAATCCCTGCAATGTAATTCATAATGCATCATCTTCTGCAGCCCATTTCTGCAGGCAAATATGGTTCTGCTTTACTCTCTGATTTGTTGTCAATAGCCCTTCTCCATATACATGCATAATATATTTTTTTATCATAAGAAGGTAATTGCTTTAAGTAACCTAGGAGATTCTCACCAAGTTGCTCCAGCTGAGTGCCAGCACTTGCTCAGGACAAGGCAAAGGCCGGATGCTGCTTCCATCTGATCGCCTCAAGCCCTCTGCACAGTCTGATTTGCTGTATGTTAGGCCAACCCTTGCATCAGCCAAGCCTCACCTGGAAACAAGCTCTCATAAAACCAGCTCCATAAAAGCTACAGCTACTCACCTTGATAGTTCCTAAATTGGTTTTCTCTCTGTCTTTTACTTTTCACAGGGTCAGTAAATGAAAAATTCATCCCCACTAATCTACTGGAAGGAGCTAAGAGGTGCTCAGGAATATTGTCATATTACAGAAGCTCAGCTATCTGCTACTGAGCATGAATGGAGGTCTGCAGAGTTACGATTTCCGTGTGACTCCTAAGATGAGCAAGAATGACTTTTCTCATTCTCCTTGAGAGATGGCAAAGCTTCCAGCCTGCTCTGATCACTTCTGTGTACCCATGAGTTCAGCCTTGGGCAGAGCATACCACCTTCTTCTGGTGACAGGCCAAATCCAAAGCAAGATGATGTTCCTGGCACCAGGCAGCTGACCTCTCTTAGATCTCTTTTAGTGAGCAGAAGAAATGAAATCACTTCTGCTCACATGCAGTTTCTGTACTTCTTTCTTGCTCAGGATTATCATCGGGCAAGCCTGAGGTTCTGCATGAGAGAAATAAGTCCCTAGAGAGAGGATTGTTGTCCTGAAGGTAGGTGGGGACCCTGAGGAACTCAAGCTGGCCAGGGAACCCAGAACATAAGTTTTAGCTGCTCTCTGCAAAACTCAAAAAACCAAAACAGGCTCTGGAGGACAGACTCCATCCTTCAGGGATGCATAGGTCGGCTGGGAGCAAATACAAGAAAGGAGGTAATATCTGCTGGAAGATGAGACCTCTCAGTCCTTGTAAAAAAAAAGTAAACTACAGAAGATGTGTCTTAAATAAGAACAGAATGTAGGTCCATGAAGCAAGTCAGGGAAAGCAATGAAAGCAGGAGTCTGGGTTTGTGCATAGACAGACCTGAAGCAGGCAAGTGTATTGCCCAACCCCTCTCTCTTGGCAAGGAATACCCAGAAAACTGGCTACCCTGGCCATTTTCCATCCTTTCCCAGGGTGGGTTTTTGTGATCTGTTTTCTTGGCCACTGGAAATTTACTATAAATACCAGGTACTGAGTAGCTGTTGTATACTAATATCTCCTAACCAGCCTTTCTAGCTGCCCAAGGCTGCAAATGATGTGAAAATTGCATAACCCAGTCCCGGGCCTTAGTAGCTATTCAGGGTTTTGGCCACATGTCATTTGTTATTCTTCACTTATGCATACATTCTTCTTATTTATTTTTTGTAAACATTTGTGTATAATTAGTCAGTCCAGAGTTTCCAGTGATTTTCCCTGGCTTGCAGATGTAGCCAAGCTTGCTTCCTGCATTCAGGAAAGAAGGTTTTTTTTCTACTACTGCAAAATGGAATCCTGACAGATTTCAATCTCCTGCTTCCATGTCCATTCTTATGATACTTAGCTACACATGGCAAGATACAATTAGCTTTTTAAATATAAACTAGAAATGGTCCCAAGCCACAGATTTCACATCCAGATCCAAATTTGGGACAGTTCAGATTTGGCCTGACATTTTGGGTTTGGGCCCAAGCCTGATTCTCCTTGTGAAGCAGTTTGACATTTCCAGTTCTGGGAAGCTCCCCTCCCTGGGCGCCTAGCCTCTCCCCAGTGCAGAGCCACCCCCAGGGTTTGGCGCTCTGCTGCCGAAAGCTCTCCTGCTGGTCTGGGTTTTTCAGAAGCCCCTGCCTGTCGTTACTGCAGCTAATTCAATTGCTGCACTGATGGGCATAACCCTTCCATGATGCTGCTGTGGCATTTTGGTCCCTGCGAGTACTAAAACCTGGATAAACTGGGCTCTCTGAAGCTATATGTTGCTCATGCAGAAGAAAAAAAAAAAAAGTGATGAAACGGCAAGAAATCTTGGATATTCAGGTTAAATCTCTGGCCATCTGCCTGCAGCTCAGACTCCACAGTTACCCTTACATGCAGTGATAACATTACATTCAGAGTACAGGAAAGAAGCAGGATCAGCAACTCCAAGTCTCTTCTTCATTCATTTTCTAGTGAGTTCTTCAATAGAACTGGATCCTTGCATAAGAGAACTTAATTTGGCTTTTTAATTTATATTTAGTCCAAATATAATGCACACTATCCCTAAAGTTTAATCAGTTGTTTACAGATAATTTTAGATGGATAGGCCATCACACTCAGCCTATGTCTTGTCTCCTTTCATCAAGGGGTTTTATAAGGAGCTCATGCAAGCAGAATTCACCAAGCTCAAAATCAAGACAATAACAAAGTAAGAAATCTCTTAAACATTGACATCCAATACAATTACAATGTGTTTATCTCCATAATCTCACCTAAAGGTGATTACCATAACCTCTGAAGGCAGAAAACTGAAGCACAGAGAGATGAGGTGATGTGCTTAAAATGATGCAGGACTCTTTATCTCAAAGCTCTCAGCTGAGAGCTCCTCCATTCTCTTGGTCTTTGTCCATAAGATCATAGTTCCTTTGATATGCACACCATTCATGGGCACTGAAGTTGTATTAGGAGATCACAGAAGGATCCCTGCAAGCATTTAACCTAATTTTAGCCCTTACATCATCCGTCAGAATACCCTTTTAAGAGAAAATGTCTGGCAGCAATGACACTGGTGGCCAGCTTGATGGAATGGTGCTGGCTTTGCAACAGGCTCCGAAGGGGCTCATAATGTCTGAAAGCATTCATTAAAAAGGGCTCACAGATAAAACACACATATGACACAGTTCTTTATAAAGAGAGGTTTTTATAGGCCAAATGCTGAGAAGCCTCATGAGATTACTAAATAATCCAAAGGGAAGTGCTTGGAAGCCTGTTTCTTGGGACACAGAGAACCAGCCTGGAAAAATGTTATGGAGACAAGACTCTGGGGATGTATCAAGACCTCCTCCAGATCCTGGTTATCGATCAAGCTGGTTTTTCCATCTGTATTTTCTTCCAACAAATATAGCCCTTCTTTATCCAGTGCAAAGAGTGCCAGGGTATAGAAGGAGAGGTGAGGTGCCACCTGTACTCAATTCCAGTTGCTTCACTAGTTCCTCACAACCCACTTGCAAGCCAAGGTGACACAAATGAGTTAATTTCCATTGCATACAGAGGCTAATTGGAAACAGTTCTCAGACCCTGTAAAGCATTAAGCTGGGCTACAAGTGATAATTGCTCACCTGCTGCATGGGCCTGTAAGAGGCAGTGTATTAACTAGCACATGTGGTTTTATCACTTCCCTGGGACAGTGGGGGCTGGACCCTTCCCAACACCCATTGCACTGAAAGCAAGATACTGGATTAGGCTTGTGGTTTATGGGTACTCAGGCAGGGAGAGCTGGTAATAACGATGCAGATTCCAACTTTCATTGCATGCTGTCTTTCTTTTCTCTAGCAAAGAAAGCATGCCTGTGGTATCAAGCTGGCATAAATAGCTTACTTTCTTCTTGAGGGCCTGGAGGAGAGGTTTAGTACTCTGTTGCAGATAAGTACAGATATTTGAAGACATAAATAGACTAAATGCTTCTTAAGGGTCTAGACCTCTCTATTGTGGGAATTTGGGCTGCAGAAGTGTCGAGACTGTTTATTATAAATTCAAGTAACTGTCATTTTATAGCTAGTCATAATTCTCCTCTATCTCCTCTTCTTTTTCTTTACTTTTTTTTCTCTACTAAAACAGGCAGATATCCAGGGAGTGGCAACCCTGACCAAGGCAGAGGGGTTGGAACTGGATGATCTTCTAACCCAAACCATTCTATGATTCCTCAGAAAATATAAGCATTACTTTGTCTCAGAACAGAAGATGAGATTGTTTTTTGTTGTTTTGGGTGCTTTTGCTAGATTCAAATGAGATTTCATCAAGGACAGCCTCCATTTTGGAAATGTTGACCATTTTCCTTCTGTAGCCTGAATGGGAAGAGAGCTGCTCCTTCCCAAAGTCCAAAATGGCAGCTTTTCTCAGTAGAGAAATATTACAAATGTCAGAGAATTGAAGCAGAGCTTCATCAGGGACTGAAAATGACAAAACAGAATAAAATTGTTGGAGTTATCCATCAGGAGAATCCTAGTACCAGGATCATCAACTTGCAGTGTTGAACAGCAGCTGAAATCACATAAGAAGCAATGGGATTGGTATGCTGTAAGACACATATACCCTGAAGTTTGACATGAGGTTTAACTTTTTAGAGCAATTATCAAGAGATCCTCAGTACTTTGTATTGAGACCTGAGAGTTCCTCTCATGGACTGGGACCTGAGACAGATATTCCCAGATGTGTTCTTTGGTGACTCTAATATGTTAGCCATTATTTTAGCTCTTACTGAACAGGCAAATGGGTGGCTCAGGCTGATTTATCATGGCTTAGTGGCATTAGCTGAACCCCGGTATCTGAGTATTTGCTGAAGAATTCATCTCAATGCCCTCACAAATAGTGTCAAGTGGTGTGGCTTTTCAGAATGATTATTTACACATTCAAAATAACGAAAATGGTACCAGGGAACGAATTAAATGTCTACAAGTAATTAACCCTGTCAAAAATGCTAGGAAACCAGGCTTTTTTCCCTTAAAGTTCTTACCACTTCTATTTCTCATCCTGATCTTAAAACATCAAGACAAAAGTAGGCTCACTTCCACCCATTTCCACTGGTGCCTTGATACTCTGGGGCTGAGCCAAGATCCAGAAGCTCAGAGACCAGCAGAAATGTAGCTATGAGTATATGCCAGAGCCTTGAGCCTCTTACTAGATTAGCTTGAGCATGAGGAAAGGGAAAATAGTTCTAAACAGTTCTGCTGAATTGAAATCCTTTCCCCTGGGTTCTGTCTTGTCCTGTCAGTTCCTCATTAATAGTATGTTCCCATCAGGGAGTCCTGCAGGAAGGTGGCCATTGACAAAACCTAGATAGCAGTTCCTAGCTGGTGGGAGAAGGTACCTGAGAAGGTGCTCTTATCTGGCCAAACCTATACAAAGTGGAAACTGTTTCCTTCTAATGAAGGTGTTTAAACATTTCCTAATGAAAATATTGCTGTTAGGAGAAAAATGAGTGTCATGTGATTATTCACAAGTAAAAACCATTTTATGGCCCGTGAACTTCTTAGGAAAGACACATTTTTTCAGGTGGCCTGACTGTCAGATGCCTGATTTTGATGGATGATGCTAAGCATGGACATAATCACCATCTTGGTCTCAGAACCAGCCAGTAAGATATGTTAAGATTTTCCAAATGTTTCTCCAACAATAAAAGGAAATGTAAAGTTAATCAAATTGTCATGAGAGATCAGAGCCCAGCAAGGAAGGACTAACACTGACATTTGAAGTAGAAGCACTAATAAAACAGACGGCTGCTTGCTGATCCTGTCCATGCTTGTGTTTAATTTAAACAAGTTAACGATGAATGGAGTTTGCAGAGGCGGGGCAGGGCTGCTGTCGAAATCGATGTATGTACCAGCATTTAAAGAAAGCAGAGAAGTGGTAAATCTCTTCGCTGCATGTGAATGTCATGCCTCAGCAGAGAGGTTCGGCAAACATCTCTGTTGGCATGTGTAGGGCAAGAGGCCATTCTGCTGCTGGCTCTACCTCACCTGTGGATGCTTGCTGCCCAGACAGAAGTTGGATAAAGTTAAACCTCTGGTGCCTTTA
This sequence comes from Anabacerthia variegaticeps, assembly GCA_035583185.1. Taxonomy (NCBI): domain Eukaryota; kingdom Metazoa; phylum Chordata; class Aves; order Passeriformes; family Furnariidae; genus Anabacerthia; species Anabacerthia variegaticeps. Next base: position 22,077,660 of record JAWWEW010000165.1, on the reverse strand, counting down.
GTCTGATTTACTGCATTATAAATTAATTCCAGTATCTAAACACCATCAAGATAATTTCAGAAAAAGAAGGTGAGCTCACCTCACTTCTTAGCTTTCCAGTTGTCAGTCTCTGATATTCCACACATGCACGTGTGTGGTTTGAGTGGCTATTTCTCTCTGAAAATCTCCTCCACTGTAAATCTGCTGAACACAAGAATCTTTCTCTTTGGAGAAGATATTGAAATTGAATATCATGTCCTTGCCTGCTCTGAGTCATAGAGACATGACACCTCGTTAGGTGTCTTTCCCACTGAGCTGGATTGTTGTGTGTCAGTGTGCTTTTTCCAACTGGTAATGTTCAGGAGAGTTCAAGGGAAGTAGCTTCGTGCATGGCAAAGCCGTGAACGGCAGTTTTGCTCTCTTTGAGATACTCATCACCACACACTGTTCCCACTACGTGTGCCCTTACGGCACAAACCATTTTGTCAACAGAGGGGACATTTTATCCTGAAACCCAAGTGTTCATTTCCTACAGAAACCCTTCAACCACCATCAGGTGGCAATGAATTCCGTTCAGTGCTGCCCTCCAGGCACAGGCCAAATTAGGGGCCTGGACATGAGAAGCTGCTCTGTTATCCATTACTCATCCCCAGGCCAGCCTACATTTTGTTCTGTTCTGGATAAATAAGATCAGGAGGCAGAAGCACTCCTTCAGTTCCCTGATGCCTTTCATTAGATTCCACCTTGCAAGTGTTGGTTCTGCTGCAGGGCAGCGAGGAGGTCAGGACGGGCAGCCAGGGTGGCCGGCAGTTCAGCCCCAGCCCATGGGCCAAACAGATGAAGCAGCTCAACCCGCCGCTTCCCGCCGTGCCCTGCAGCGGCACAGCTCCCCATCCACAAAGCCCTCTCTCTGTGGCATGCAGGGTGACCCTTGCTCGCCTGCCTTTTTCCTCTTATTCTCCGCAGTTCCTTCCTTTATCAGATTAACTTTAATTAGTGAAATCAGAATCACATGGAGCAGGGAGGAAACACTCCAAGCATGGCAGATTTATTTTCAGCCAAGGAAAAGTCAAGGTAGATACAGGCTCTTGAAAAGACTCGGATGAGGTTTTGTCTAGAGAACTGTGTGTGGTTATGAAAGCACTGTAGGGCTGTGAGTGTGTGACAGGGCAAGAAAAAAACAGTTTGTCTTTTGTGAGATGTGTGTGCAAAGGAACATACACATGAAGTGTGTACAGCTACAAGCATGTGCGAGCTAACACTTACATGAGGGAGGCTGGAAATGTAGACAGCATGAACCAAAAGCTAGAGTGCTGATTGGCTGCCTTTGCCCCACAAAACCCCAGGAGTTAGTCTATGAAATTACTGCAAAACACCCATATGCATGTACACATGAAGCATGGCGGAAAATGAAAGCGATACACCATTTTTATTTGACAGTGTGACAACATGGTACAGTGATCTGTACAGGGAGATTTTTTAGAAAACCAAAACAAGTTTGACAAACAGCAGATCAGAGTAGAGGGCAGAAGCAAAGATGACCTGAACTCTGCTCCTCGGTCTGCCCCAACCTTGTCTTCCTGAGCATTTATATGGGGTCCTGAGGACACAGAGCATTGCAGTTAACACTTCTTGATGATATGCCTGTTTCCTGCTAATGCAGCACAGGGACTGCCACCTAGCATCACAGTCTTTCCTCAGTCACATTACTGCTGGTTTTGTCCCCCTCATCTTTGGGCCAGAACTCTTGTTCACTGTATGCATTTTCAGTCTGCCATAGCACAAACAGACAGACACATGACCTCTGGTTTCTTTAGTGATGCAGTTTTGAATGCATAATCTTGGGAATCTCTCTGACTAAAGAAATTCTCCATTGCTGTCGGCTAAACTCTGCTTCTGACTGAAATCTCTGCATGCAATACCTTCATAACACCTCCAGACCAGTCCTGGTTTCTGAGTCAGTCTTTACCTGCATATTTCCTAGAATAAGTGGCTGGTCCACTTAGTAAGACCTCTGAACAGTAGAGGCCTCTGGTTACAAGATGCAGCACCATGTCTTTGCTGTCACTAAAAGTGGGCACATCTTCCCAGGAATTCACATTCCTAAGTGCTGACCCTCTTCTCCTGGACAGTGGAGCAACTGCACAGCTGCAGCCACAGTGGCTTCCAGTAAGTGCCATGACATCACAGCAAGTGAGATCTCATCCAAAAAACCTACTAGAGTTGCCTGCTGCACTACCCCTTTTCCCATTCGATGAGAGGATAAGGGGAAGCACAGGGAGATTTCACTGAATATTCTGAGTTGGAAGGGACCCACAAGGGTCATCAAGTCCACCTCTTAAGTGAATGGCCCATACGGTCATCAACCCCACCACCTTGGTGTTATTAGCACAGTGCTCTAACCAACTGGGCTAATCTTAGGGTTAATGAGTAGCATTTCACAGTAAGGATCGGAAGGAATGTGGAAATGAAGTCTCCCTGAATCTGTGCAAGCTATGCAGCACCTCCTGAGAAGAACTGAACTGGATGAACATACCTTCCCATGAGAATGTACAGTGGCAATCAAGGCCAGTAAGAAAATGAGTCTCCCTGAATGTTTCATCTACCTACTGTTCAACTGATGGCAACATCGTCTGGCTAATGTACAGAGGGGAAAAAACAAAAAAAAAGGTGGCTTGATCTTCCTATCGTTCTCATTCTTTTCTCAAAGTGTTTCACTAAATGCTTGTTTCCCTTTGCAATACTACAGTGCAAACTTCAGGGCACATGCTATTCCCCACTTCCCATCTCCAAGCTGCTGCCCAGAGCCACTTTTGCACAGCTAGTCAGCATCCTCCTTCCCTGAGGCACTCACCTGCTAGGCTGCAGCCATGGCACAGGGCAGGAAGGGAAATAAGAAATAAAAACATCAGTGACTTGGAAGGAAGATGACTTTGGTGGTACGGGTAAGAGAATAAGAGTGAAGCAAATCAGAGCTTGACTCAAAATCCAGTAAATGAAGGACACTGTGAGTAGATGTTGGCAGCAGCTGTTCTTCACAAGCTTTAAAATAATTTGTGAAATGTCTAGTGGCTCTGGCTGCCATCCCCAGCTCAGCACTCATCTGGACTGATGGAGAATGAACATGAGGCATACAAACACCCCCTGCCTGTTAGGTGCCTCTCTCTCTCATTCTGTGTAGTTGCAGAAGAAGACAGTGGCCCATAATGTGAAACAAACTTTGATGTTGACAAATAGTTGTGGCTCCTCTTCGCCACACAGCACCACCAAAATCCTCTCAAGCAAAGTTGCAGGGCTCACACACCAGCCAAGCTGTCTGGCTGCCCAAAACCCACAACACACCTGGGGAGATCCTTAGGGCTTGAGCTTCAGGCAGGGAGAGTGAGCAGGCACATGTTGCTTCAATTGAGAGGTAGCTGAGGGCACACACACGCTGGACCAGAAGGACTCAGATAAAGTACCCCAGTATACATGAGCTCTCCACATGGATTCCCCACTGCATAAGCCCATGACTCTTTTTTTTTATGCTCACTTTTATTAAGGTGATTTGTGGGCCTCTCACAGGTGCATCTCATATAGGAGTGCAGCAAACTGCCTCTGGCTTCTCCTAGAAATCAGTTCCAGCTGTCCTGGAGTAGAGCTTCCCTTCAGCGCAAATACAAGTTTCAGGTAGTGCCCTGCATATGAAAACTTAGAATATTTCCTACACTGATGAACAAAAGCCATTATTGCATCTACTCTTCTATTTCACCTTTCTATTTCCCTTCAATCTTTGTGCAACATGCTAATACATGTAGTCTTAGTTTCTGTTTACCATCCCTGTTCATGTAAGGTTCAAACTTTCACTTGTTGCTGACAGCAGCTTCCCTCAATGCCTCTCTGTCCACATACTTTGAGGCCTTTCTTCTTCCCATCCCTGCTGAGACAAGCTCTCCATACCTTTCTCCTACCACATGTTCCTGATGCTTGAAATCATCCTTTGCTTCCTGTGAAAACAAAATTATTCTCTTACTCCATTTAGAGCTCTTTTTGACACATTACTGATAACAATATAAAATAGAAAAGATTTAGATTATTCTTTTTTATGATCTGTATGACTTTGCTATTGAAATGTGATCATGTATCATAAGAAATTCCTGAAGTCCCCACCACTCTGAGTTTTAAGTGTGTTTTGCCAGCTCTGTTAATGCCATGATGGTTAGTGTTAGGGGTAAGGGGAATATGTGGTTGAGTTCGTTAGTGGCAGTGGTTATTAGCAGTAGTGGTAATTATGGGTTGTGGTTATTGGGGTAGTGGTAATTTGGGGTAAACTTTTTCTAAGTTAGTGTTTTCTAGGGCCAGGGCTAGGGTTAGGGTTAGGTTTATGGTTAGTGTTAGGGGAAAGGGGAATATGTGGTTGTGTTCATTAGTGGTAGTGGTCAGTAGCGGTAGTGTTAATTATGGGTATTGGTTATTGGGTAGTGGCAATTAGATGCAGTGGGTTTTCGGGTTAGTGGTTTTTAGGGTATGGGTTAGGGTTAGGTTTATGGTTACTGTTAGGGGTAAGGGTAATATGTGGTTGTGTTTGTTAATGGCAGTGGCTATTAGCAGTGGTGGTAACTAATGGTGTTGCTTATTGGGGTAGCAATAATTGGGGTAGTGGTTTTTAGTGTTAATGTTTTTTAAGGCCGTGGCTAGGGTTAGGGTTAGGTTTATGGTTAGTGTTAGGGGTAAGGGGAATACGTGGTTTTGTTCATTAGTAGCAGCGGTTATTAGCTATAGTGGCAATTATTGGTAGTGTTTATTGGGGTAGCAGTAAATAGGGATAGAGTTTTTTCGGGTTAGTAGTTTTTTGGGTTTGGGCTAGGGTTAGGGTTAGGTTTACGGTTACTGTTAGGGGTAAGGGTAATATGTGGTTGTGTTCGTTAATGGCAGTGGCTATTAGCTGTAGTGGGAATTTGTGGTAGTGGTTTTTGGGTTAGCGGTTATTAGAGTAGTGGGTTTTATGTTTAGTGGGTTTTAGGACTTCTCCACGTACACCCCGTTGTTGTGGGCAAGAAGCTTCCATGCCCTTATGAGGTTGTGAGCTGTGCTGGCAGTGAAACATGCCTCCAGTGGGGTCTCCCATGCTAGTCAGGTCTCAGCTGTAGGGTCAAACAAAGTGTGTCCACGGGCAGAATGGGCTAGCTAGCTCCCCAGCAACCATTCTAGGAGAAGGACAACTCTAACTCCAAACCCGGGCAGATGGAGCTCGCTTAGCCCTGTAAGGCCATCCATCTAAGAG
>JAWWEW010000165.1:21993968-22072318 GCA_035583185.1 Anabacerthia variegaticeps | reverse complement strand
GAGAAATGGAGACACACCATCCATAACGCTGCTGCTTCCTTTGAGAACACACACAGAATCAGTCTTGAGGAAAAAAGGCAACGCAGGAAGAACCATGACTTGCCAGTAGTGCCAATGGAGACTTTCCTCTGTGCCTTTTGCAATCAGACTTGCCTATCTCATATTGGCCTTTTTAGACACCAGCGTGCTTGTAGCAAACGTGGGTAGAGCCCTTGCAGATCTTTGTTCGCGAAGCCTAGCCATGATAATGCCATGCCAAACCTACATGGAAAGGCTCTAAAATCCACTCCTGGCTTTGAAACTGGGACCTAAAATCTGTGGATTCTGCTTCACAGTGGAAGGCCTTCCTCCCTTTTGATCTTCACTTGGCTGCCACATGGAGTGCTGCAGAGCAGAGCACTGATATGCATAGACATCTTCATGGGAGACAGGGCTGAGAGATACAGCTTGCCCTGTTCATCCTGGTGACAAAGCAGAATTAACACTTTGGTCTGTAGGCTTCCTGTTATCATTGTTAATTGACACAAGGCCATTATTTTACCAGAAAAAGCCAAGCAATTTGTTTACTGGTGTATCACACTGCCTTTCACATGCCACCAAATAACAAATGCTCATGTTCCTTGTAGTCAGATGTCTTAACTTTTCAATTTTTCACCCGAACCGCTTCCACAGTACCACTGCAATGTTAATGCAAGAATCTCCAAGTGTAAGGGCAAAGTGAAAGGAATGTAGCTCAATATCCAAGCAATTAGCACAAGGGTTATTGTGCTGAAGGCATTATTCATTTTTAATTATCTGAAGCTGCTGAAAAATTCCTAGGACTGCCTCCAATAGGGTGCATGAATCAAAGCCCACACACAGAATGGTAGCATGTTACAAAGGCAAGAGGAGAAGCAGTTGGGCCACTCTTACACACAGTTTCTCAGCCCTGGCCTGGGACTTCTTGTAGCAGAGAGAGCCAGCTGCTTGCAGCTGAGACCTGTTTATTTCTGGTGGGCATATTTCTGAGCTCACAAAAGTAAGATAATGAGGAGGAAGGAAACAGAAAACATATCTGCATGTTCAGTTGCATTGGTTAATTTGGGCCATGTTTCCTCTGATCAAAAAAAAAAAAAAAGATAATAATAATTCCTGGGACATGTATGGAGAGAGAAGTGAAGTAGAGAAGGGGTTAGATTTTTCAAGTAGAAGTGCCACCCACAAGTTAAATATACTTAACAGGCATATTTTCAGGGTGTTTAATTGAATGTGTATATTGATTCACCACACTTGAAAGAAAAATATACATTAGGCATGTCAGCTTCTGCAGAGAACACAAATTCCATATGATTCAATAAATTGTAATTAAAAGATTAATTACAAATCTACTTTCTTCTGTCAAAGGCAAGTCATAGATGCAATGTACAGAAACAAGGAAATAATGTTCAGGGTTTACTTTTCTAAATTTATTGAAATGCAGTTTTCTACTTCCTCAGTATTTTTCTCTTTCAGCTGAAGAGTGAAAAGACTCCAGCTCCTTTGCAGCTGCTTCTTTTAAGGCCTGCGTTTCTCTGACAGATGGGCAGGACTGCAGGCTTGATGCTCAAGGCCACACGAGCTTGACACCCCCAGTATTTGTATACACCCCCTTGAACAGGAACTAATGAAAGGTCAGCTTGACATGGTCCTGAGGACCTGCTTTAAAAAATCACACTCTCTAGCCTTAAACATTGCTTTTCAGAACAAAGTTCTCTGGAATTTGATTTGAGTCTGATTCCCAGCTGTCTCTTTCACTACACAGTTTTCTGTGCAAGAGGAAAACTGTCTTTGCTAGATGAGATATTCATGTGTGTCCTGCTTGGAAGAAGGGCTCTTTCACATTACAGGGCCAGCTTGTCCTAAGAAGGTCTCTGAAACCAGGTATCATTAACAGCCCCTCCCTGTCCTGTAGCAGAGCAGAGCCAGACTGTTCTGATGTAGTTCTGATGCATAGCACCATTTGGAAACTTTTATCCACTGTGGTTTTCGGAGAGTGATACATGTGCAGATCACAAAATATGCAATTCTCATCCTGCTTTAAATTAGTGTTATTTTAATTTAACCCAAGTCAGTTAGGAATCTGAAGAAGCATATGTATCCATTGAGTAATTTTCTGAGTTAGCAGTAGTAGTGTCATAATGGGTGTGAGTAAAAAGGATGAACAGGATTGCACTAAAAAACTCATGAATATTGTGCATATAGTGCAGCAGAGCATCTAGACCACTTTCTGACTCAGCTGATGGCAGTGCCCAGCTTGCATTCCACAAGCACAGCACCGAGGGTTTCAGCATGTGGGAACAGTGGAACTGAAGGCTACCCCATCAGCCCCACTACCACGTTATCCTCTCAGGAATTATTGTGAAACAGCACTGGTTTTGGGAAGCAGGTGGCAGGTCTTACTCCATTTAACAGTGCATAATGACTGGTTAGAATTTACACTCTTTGTAAACAGAAGTTTGAACAGAGTGTTGTTCCAAATGTTCTGCTTACAGGAACTCTCTTAACCTCTGTTTGCAATAAGAAAGTGTATCCTAGCACTGAATTTTAGAAAGTGTCCTATTTTTTAATGGAACAATTTTTGGGATTAATTTTCAGAAAAAGAAGCTATTTGGGAAAAAAAATATATTGGTATTAGGATGGAAAGGGAGGAAGGCAATTTTTCCTTAAGCTACAGATTTTAACCAGCTTTTTAAAAAGATTTGCTTTTCTGAACTGTTCAATGGGGTACATCTCTCTAGCACAGCAAACCAAAAAATAGAGAAGAAGCACTTTTAGAAAGAAAAAACCTCTCTTCACCATTCCAGAGGAAATTGTTACTGACAATGAGCCACAGTCTGTGAACTTAAAATTCCTTGCATTTGAAATGGTTTGATTTTTTTTTTTTTCCTAATGTTTTACTTCAGTTCTAACCACCCACAGGGGACAGGAAAAATGGAGAAGAGCATACAGATTACACAAAAAGATTCCCGCTACAAAAGGATCCTTTATTAGCTGTACTGGTTATGAGGTATCTCTTATGACAGTTTCCATGATACGTTCAGCACTGTAGCTTGGAGGTCAGAAGATCAGAACAACATTACAAGTTCTGGGAGTAAATCTTCAACAACACTTTCTGGAACTGAAGAGTCAAAACCGAAAAATATCAAATCTAACAGGCTAAGTGTTACATTTGTTTTTTTACTTCTAACACAGGACACAAACTTTTGAAGTTTCCTTGAAACAGGAAACACAAACTATTGATGTTTTCAATTTAGAAAAACACTGCGTTCTGGTGCCACCATACAGATAAACTTGAGTTCCTAAATCACACTCCATTGCATTTAATGAGTGCCCTGAACAGAAGAAATGTCATTTTGGCTTGAAAAACAAATAGATTTGCAAGTTTAGTAGGGTTGTCCTTCAACCTCTATGAAAAATAGCATTATCTCTGCATTCTTAGATGAGAAAATGAAAGTCCTTGATTTGCTAAATTTTGTTTCCGCTAAATTTTAATGAAAACCAATGTAAATACCTGCATACTTGTCTAAAGTAATAGTTGTTATTTTGAAAGAGTGATTTCTATCCAAGACTTTGTAAATCACCATCCACTTTGGATGCCCTCCTTCTGAGGCTTTTGACTTGTGCTCAGAAACCAGGGGGTTGACATCTCCCAGCTAAAGTGGCCTAGACTTTTTAAAAAAACAGACTTAGTAATAAAGCATGGTTGGAAAGAATCTTGTGCTCTTCTACTAATTCCCCAGTCTTCATCAGACATCTTTTTAGTAGAACTTAAGCTATAATTCTTTCTTCTCTTTCTCCCATATCAGTTGAGCTCTTTTTTATTAATATATAATTATTATCAAGCTTGTGGATACTCTGCAAGGGGACAATCTGTAGAAGTGTCTGAGCTGCTGTTGTCTGGATCTGGCACATCCCTACATCCATGCAGCACTGTTTACAGCACAGAGCTTGAAAATAGTTCAACCTTTTTTAGAAGGGGACGTGCTTGCATTTATAATCCCTCTTGTCTCAAGCAGGGCACACCATCAGCACTCTGAGACCACTTCTGTTCCCAGAGGAACCTCAGTGTGGGACCTCTGGTGTGTTCCACTGAGTCACAAGGACAAGCTAGCTCAACCTGCTTGAGCAACACCCGAACAACATTTAAGTCAAGCCTGCACCACTGGGGCCAGCAGACCCGACCTGCAGGCACAGCTTTAGCAACAGCACAGCCCACCTGCTCCACTGATGACTGGGGCAAGTAGATGTGTTTCCACGTGGGGAGTTAAGGTTCGCTTGGATTCATACTTTACAAGCTGCAAACCAACCCAACTTGTGGGCACCAAGGCTTCATCACTTAGCCTATGTTTTCTTCCCCTTCTCTCAAAAATGACAGTCCAGCTGGGGCTGATTCACTCAGTAGTGTGTTGCATCTCTGCAGAGGAACCCTGAAGACCTTTCACCCTTTTTGAAAGAGACAGGCTTGAAGGAATAAAATTGCCATGGCTTTTCGAGCAAGGCAGCTGGATGAGAGGCGTCAGCTCTGCAGTGCCTGTGCCTTGTCCTGCACAGAGTAAGATTACAGCCTACACAGGTGAACCTCCATTTGTGGTGTCAAGATATCCTTGTAGTAAACTGAGAGAAGGAGAGCAGAAGTTCCTCATGCCAGTGAGTACTGTTGATGCTTCTACACATACGAACGGAAGCATCTGGTAAATGTTAACATTTTCTGCCTTTTCCTCACTTTCAAACTGATCAATCTAAACAAGGTTCTCAAGGAACAATAGATCCCACCACAAATGAGAAAATATAAGACCAGAAATACAAGCCTCTTCCTTTTTCCAGCAACACCTTTCATGCCTCTTCATGTGTAGCTGAGAAGTAGCTGTACTGTGAAAGTAAACCTCTGTGGAAAATGACTGGTAGGAACTTTTGTCCCCTGCAATGGAAAAATTAGGTAATAAGGGAGTTCTTGGGTCTGGTTTGTATCACCATAAAAAGCAAAAAAAGAGAAGGGGACAGTGACAGCTCCACTCCTCTGGCATGGGAGTACAGTTTGGTATGTGATATTGAGGGATAGTTCCTTGTAGTCTGCAGACCAGAGAAGTTATTGTTAAGTTCTTGGAAATTATCTGCTGCAGAGCAGTTGGAAATCCTGCCTCAGAACCTGGAAAATATGAAGTTGAACGTTTCATCTTTTGCCTGTGTTTAATAAGATGAGCAATGCTGGTCGCTAGGCTTTATAATATGCCAAGCACATTCTCTTTCCTCTGTTTTATATCCCAGGGAAGGCCAAAGAACTAGGAATATTCCTCTCAGGTAATGAAGAGATTGTTTCAATGCATAAGTGATACCCTTGGTGTAAGAACAAGAGGACGTAAAGAGAAATCTAATTTTTTTCTGGAGTGAACAAACAATTAATGTTATTCTAATTGAATTATTGCACTAAAGGACAACATGAATTGGAGCCTAAGTACCAATGATTCTTGTTTTTCTCTCCATGCATAACACTGCTGTTTTTAAATATTATGTCCCATTTTCACTGTTACATTTAGTAGGACTCTGCTATTTAATATTGTTATTATCCTCAATCTCTGCCAGAAGTTTTGGGGTTTGGATACAGTGGAGCCCATCTGAAAGCCATAGTTCCTCACTGCTGCTCCACTGGCCTAACTTTATTGGCTGTGGTCCTGCCTGACACTCACAGCCTTAGGAACCAGCAAGCTGAGAAATCAGGACAAGGAGAACTTGATTAGCTGCAGCAGGGCAAATAGTTGCATAGTTCCTTGTGAATTTAGGGTGGAGAAAAAGGGGGAAAATGCTACGTCCTAGGAACATCAGAGTTATAAAGCCAGTGTCATCTAAAAAAGAAATCATGGGGCAATGGCATATTGTCCCACAGTCCCATGACCCATGGGACGTGAGTCAAGACCAAAGATCTACTGGTCCTCTTAATCATAACACTTATGTCCCAAGCATATTCTACTGAGAATTAAATCAGGAAAGTCTTATGTCTGCTGTTAGACAAGCTGGTCATGCAAGGCAAGCATAGCTCCCTCTGGACCAACTTAGGACCCTCACTACCCCAGACTTAGTAAGTAGCAAGTAAGATAATAATACTTATCCACCTTTGGAGTTCCAAGTTCTCAGCATTGATAAGGATTACAACTTGGATCAAAAATTTTAAAATTACTCCTTGCACTCAAAAATAAATGTCAGTTACTATTCAGTGGAAACCTGCCCAATAGCATGGCTTCTTCAGCTGTGTTATGGGCAGCTGGTCTGTATCAGAAATTTAATTCACCCAGCTTCAATGACCATTAAAAGAGTCCCTCAGGGTCTGGCCAATATTTGATATCTGACAGTGTGTCAAACTGCATGTAGAGTAAGACAACTCCACAGCAGTTCTGCAGGATAGCACTTTCCAGCAAGCACTGCCCAAGGCAGAAGATCTACCTTTTTAATATGCTCAGGTACACTTTTTTCTTTTTTTTAATTTTAACTTGCTGCAGACTGGATTTCCTTAGTATTGTGATCCACCCAGACATTGCAATAAGACAGGGGTGATCACACAAGAGTTTCTACAAGCAGCACGTTCCTGTGACTGCTGCACTTCCTCTCTTGTTCACCTGCCATTCCCATCCTGAGCACACAGAAGAATGCCACCTTCCCAGATCTCTGCTGAATGTTTCATGTCAGGAACACAAATTTGTCTCCCTCAAATGTTTGGTCTGCTGTATTTAACAAGGCCTTAATCTTTATCACCTGTGGCAAAATGTGCTTTGGATTCATACTATGTGACAGTGGCTTAAACTTGTTTCACCATTTTGCACTTCATCTTGCTGCAACCTTTTCTGTGACAAGAGTATTGGGCACCTTTTCATGCAGGTTTCCTGAGCCTGTGGACTGCAATGCCATGGATCCTCTCACTGACACAGGTGAAATGGGTTCCTGCTCCCCAAGTGTGTTTTTCACCATCTCTTATACCTCATTTTGCTCCATGCCAGTGGTTTCCTTCACATGAAAGAAGTCTTTTGGTCCACATGACATCTGGTTTAAATAGGCTGACAGCAGGCAAGTTTGTGAATGTGTGTTTACGTAGGTGCACAGCATAGAAACATGTCTGAATAACCTCTGCAGGGAATGTGCAGTTTAACACATGTAGGGTGTTTTGTCCACTCATGAGCTCACCACCCCTTGTTGACCACACTCAGCACACTGTTGTTCCTCCCTTTCCCATCTGCCACGACCTCTGCCGCATGTTTCCCATTTGCCCCATACACCCTCTGCTGCAGAGAGCATGCAAAAGCCAAAACCAATGTGAGGTGACAGAGGAGCAGACTCTGCAACTTTCACCCCGTCTAGCCTCAGTCTGGCTCATGCAACCAACTCATTCTCCTGGAGGCCCAAATGGCTTGGCATTGGCAGTACCTTCTGTTCCTGGTGCCCCAGCAACCCCTCACATCCAACTATGCTTCTTGCCGTGAAGCATGCATGCTGATGAACAGCAGCGTTCCTCCAGCCCCATCCAGAGCAAGAGCTGAGAAAAGCCCTTTCCCCACGGCTGGCTATCCAGTCCCTGGGCTGGGGAACTCCAGGGCTCCACAAGTGTTCGGCACCTGCTGCCTACCCCAGCTCCCAGCTGCTGCCTGGCCAGCCCTGTTCTCTCTCTTGGCTGCAGGAAGCAGCCGCTGAAAGGCGATCTGCCTGACCTGATGTGAAAGGGATTTCACTGGTGTTAGGACACTTGATGACAGAGGGGAGGGAGGATTGAAATGAACTCCTTCCATCTTTCTGATGCAAAATGAGTGCAGACACATTGCTTTAATATCTTCTTTGTAATTCATTTCCTCCAGTAAAGACTGAAGACTTGAAGCTTTATGTGTCTCTGGGTTTATGCCAGCAAACTACTCACAAACTCATCCATCTGGAATAGACAGGGGTCATTAGTAGTTCTGATCCAGCTCTTTGTGTCCTCTCCAAGATGGGCATTACCCCTGTATTAGTATTGAGAGCTAATCTGCTCCTTTAAGAGGTGATTTAATTGCATAGCACAAGACCCTTTACCTTTTCACATCATTAAGACCATGTTTTTCTCAGACTGTGTCCTGATGTCTTCCCTGACACCAGTAAGGAGCCACAGTTGAATCCTTCAATAAGAATGGTTTTGGAATAATCCCACAGTAACAAATCTCAGCTGCTATTCACATCAGGCAGCATAAACACCTGTAGTTATAGGCTCACCACAGATCTCTGCATGGAAGGAGGAAACTGCTTGGGCTAGAAGGAGGGTCAATTCTACTTGAAATGTGCCGACTACCTCTCACCTCCAGAAGGAAGCCCAAAGACCAAGGCTCAGAGATCACCAGGTCTTCTTTACAGGGCTTCATTCCCAGATGTTTTGTGAGACTGACATCACAACAAGCCTGAAAAATTCTTGGGGCCAGCATATATCTCAGAGGGAAGGAGTAACAAGCCAAGACCCTCTCTCAGGGACTGCCCACAGAGCAAAGAGCCTGTTTACGCCATATTCTTTGTTGCCAGAGTTCTCTCAGCTGGGAGAATTCCTTCCTGTCACAAACAGAAGGAACAAGAGACAAGGCTGCTGCATCTTTGTTCTTGGAGTTGCTGCTGAGCATTGCAGATTACAGTATGCCAAGTTTTCTTCCAAAGTTTGCTCTTCTTATATGATTCAGTTGGGCATATTGCTTTTTTAATGTAAATTATGTTTGGACTTGATTTGTGTTCAGGAGCTTGGAGCCCTTTGGAGAGAAGACTCCTGTAGATGAAAGTCTGTTATTAGTGTTTCTAATATTGAATAACACCTGTAAGCATTATGTAGTGTCAGCACATTCGTCCCTGCAGGGAAAGGAGACTTGGTTGTTGCATCTCAGAGCCAGTGCCATCTGGTTTGGTACTTACTCAGCACAGAAAGTACAAAGACTGCAAGTTTTCCATTAAAGGGCTTACTGACACTAGGCTCCATTTATGAGTCAGTCTTAGTAAATTGAATTTATTTGGAAATATACACAGCCTCTGAATCAACTCAAACTGTCTTTTAACTCTATCTCTCTGTGCTATGTATGTTGATGGAAATACTTAACCCATTTAGCTTGGAATATCTTCTCCAAAGCCTGATGAAATTTCAGATCCAAATGTCTGTTCAGTGAGGATACAATATGCCCAGGGCTGATGGCTAGCCTTTCTCTAAAGAAGTTACTTCTGAAATAAAAATTGGGCTAAGAAAGAAATGTTTTCGACCAGATAATGTCTCCAATTGTGAAAGAACACTGAAACCTTTGCAAGGTAGTATTGCCAAATATCACAAATTCTGTGTATTTCTTACAACAACTTTCCTTTTCTTTTTTTTTTTCTTTCTTTTTTTGTGAGGGTGGTTAGAAAGGTTTGTCTTGACTTGAAGACACTAATTTTAAGCCAGTCTTATGAAGAGTCTGAACACTGTTCTAATTTCAGTATTCAGCCATCCCCTACCAGGTGGATGAGCATCATTGCCTTTGTTTTACCAACACCTTGTCAGACCATCCCAAGGCCGGATGGTTAGTACGTAGTGAGGTCCAGAACAAAACAGTGAACTTCTCATTTTCAGACCTGCTTGACACAAGACTAAGAAATGGCCTTATAGTTAGTGCACCCTCTACACCCTTTGTACAACCTAGAAATTGCTCTGAAGTTATGTGGTTGGGTGGATTTTTCTATTTCTTTCTTGGCAGCTTGAACAATTATTTAAGATTGTGCTACAGTGAAAAATGGTTCTGTTTCCACTCACCTGTGAAGCCTAACTCAAGCTTTGTAGTTTTTAATTTTCCTCCTGTATCCATTGGTGCAATCATAAGCTGCTCCAGTAGATTTGACTGCTGCCTTCTAATGCTGTCCTTGTGCAAGGTTGTTGCAGAATAAATGGAAGCTGCTGGTCTTGGCAGATCTAAAAACAAAGCAGGCCTTGATTCACATGACAAATATTCTTGTCAACAACCTTTCTTCATAACTACTGCAACTCTTAAAGCATAAGCCAAGTTCAGCCACAGTATAAGACTGCTGAAATCAATTCATGTCAATGAATTCATACCTATTTGCAAAATTGGTGATGTGGTTTCTCTTTGTCTACTCAGTGATTCCCATTGTAAAAAAAAAGGCAAATTTTCTGATGGCCCATCAGTTCTAAGATGCCAGGCAACATTATCCACTTGTAGCTATTTGCTGAGATACAGCAAGGACTTTCCTTCCCTCACCATACCATGTCCTTAAATGGGTTGTTGAACTACCATAATGGTCAAGATACTGGAAGTTAACATGTCTTCTCATGGGCATGTAATTGGCTAAAAAGTGCAGACTTAGCAATCCTAAATGAACTAATAAACCTGGTTATCTATGATTTAACACGCCACAGTATGCTCAACTAAATCTGTCCTAACACATCAGATTTCTCAATCAAATTGTTATTCTGGTACCTGTTATTAAAGCATCTCACTGAATGTCAGCATTGCTACACAATTATCTCTGCTTCAATTTTAAAATTTATTATATTGAAGACTTTTCTTGTACTGGAGGTAGAAGTTAAGAGTACAAAAGTATTTTTGTGTGATGGTTTAGATGGGATACTGCGATCTCTAGGCTGTCAGCTCCAACCCTGCAAAAGTAATGTATTGATCTGTATAAGGAGGTGGTTGGTAGCACTGGTAGCCTTGTTTTCAGCCATATCATAGAGATCAGAGGGTTTTGGTCAAAAAACTTAAATGTCTTCTTGTATTCTGATTTATCCACCAGGCTGGCTTCCTGGATGGAGTAGTCAACCTTTTTTAAATTAATCTTCTTTAAGAGGAACTGTTATAAAGTGTACTTTGCTGGTCTAGATGATCATTCCCATAGACTAACACATGATCTTCGTTTTCATTAATGGTGATACACGTGGCACAGTGAATGGATTCAAGGGAGAAGGGATTCTGTTTCTTATATATGTCCCTTTTATGTAATTTGCTTTACAGAAAGAAACTCCCAAGAAAAAAACAGCAATTCTTTCACTGGCCTTTCTTAGCAGACAGTTGCAGGAGAGGAGTGAATGAAATACCAAATGAGACTGCTGGTGTTCATTAACAGCTTCAGTGACAGCCACTACCTTTTCTTTTTAAAGGAAACTTAAACATCACACAAAGCACCTGTTAAATTGTGCAGCAATGTACAGAAATCAGCTGTGGTGAAAATTCCTTCCTGACCCTCACATGATTGGCTTTATGCCATCAAGAATCAGATTTGCTTAGCCTAAATATATCCAAATGCTAGTTATATATTTATTTCATTTTTCTTTTTTTTTTTTTTTTTAATTTGCTACATTGAATTTGCAACTTTCTATGGTTGGGATTTCCACAGTCTGACTGTAGATGCACGTTCTTGTAAATCTCAGTTTGGATATAGAATTTATCAAGTGAAGGTGATTTTGGGTGAACACAGGATTAGAGGTGTGACCTCACCAATGCCAAGCACAACAGGACAGTCACTTCCATAGTCCTGCTGGCCACACTGTTCTTGATACAGGGAAGGATGCCATTGGCCTTCTTGGCCACCTGGGCACACTGAAGTTATTCAGCTCCATCTCAAATGGAGCTCACCCTCATTCTCTTCAGAGCATCATGGATGCACATATTTTTCAGGAGAGGAATCAGGACATGCCAGTAACTGGCACAGGCCAACCCATGTTCACAGAAGGCAAGCTTTTTTCCATCTGACTCCAGTTCGTTGGAGAGGAAAAAGCTGATATGAAAAACAGATAGATGTGTAATACATTCACAAACTGTGATGGGCATGGCAAGGTTTCAGATCCTGGTCTATAATTTCAAGCTAAGTTCAAAAAGCCTTGGCATTTATGTGTGTTTAAGTTGTCAAAATTAGTTAATTTTAGACATTTAGAGGCCAAATAGGTTGTAGAGTCTGTGCATATATGTGTGTGGATTTACTTGTTTTAAAATGGGACAGAGGGAAATTTTGTAAATTTCAGATCTGGAGAAAGTATGACTCCAACCTTGGGCTCTCCTCTGAGCCAGCCATGCTCCATACAGTGGTGCACATTCTGCGAGACACATATCCAAAAGCACTGGTCCCATGGATTCCTCTCCACTGGCTGCAGGAGCAACAGGCTGAGTACAGGAATACACCCAAACAGGACCTGCTGGGAAAAATACAGTCTTACTCTAGTTTGTAACAAACTAAATTCTGCAAAATTAAGGTATATTTGGTTGCAGGAGAAGCTCCCTGTTAGGAGAGGAGGTAGCTAACCACCTTCTAGAAGACTGAGGCTACCTAAAACTATAAGTATTTCTGCATTGGTGGAAGAGCCCATGGCCTTGGACATAATTGCAGGGTGATACTAACACCACTAAAATGTTCTTCAGATTTGGTTTTATTCTCTTCTTATCTCCATTATGGCAGGGCTAGAGACCCCAGTCAACTCTGTGAAACAGCTGTACTAAGCAAATTCTTTAAATAAGCTTGGAAAAAAAGGTCTGTGGGAAAAGGGAAAGGGAACACTATGTATCCTATTCCATTCAATTACAGCTAGGAGAAAGCAGAGGGAAAGACCTTAAGAAGCCTTCTAGTCTGTCCTCCTGCCTGAAGGCAGTGGGTACCATCTCTTAATTTGATACATAATGAACAGAAGTGAAATCGGCTAAACGATTTTTTTTTCCCACCAGGACTTACCAAAAAAAACGTTAGTTTTCACTTCATGTGGTTTAAAACTGATTTAGGCTCTTCATTGCAAATGGTAAATGTATTTTGTTGATCAAAATCACCAGTCATTTTCATTTTAAAATAATGGCATATCAAAAGACAAATTAAAAAAATCAATCTTCATTCACATTCATATAAAGTTTTAAACCAGCATAGTGAAAAATAGCTGCTCTGCCTTTTATTGTATATTAGATCTAAGCTCAGCCCTTTCCTGTTTCTGTTTACAATTGCCCCTAGCTGGGCTTTTGGACAGATTTTTCTTTTTCTTTTATAAAACCATCTCTTGCTATCTTACCCTTGTACAGTAGTATTTTTCTACATAGTTAATTTTTGCCTTTTCTGTATTTCAATTTCATTGCATTTTCATGTCTTGCTTTTCTATTTGTATTTAAACGAGTTTAAAGTTTCTGCCCTCTTTAATTCCTTAACTTGTGCCATTTTATTGCCATGATTAAGTAGCTGTCCCTAGGCAGCAGCAATGAAAATGGAAGCTTTCCCATCACATTCACTTATCTGCTACTTGCTGGAATTAAGATTAATTATAGTTGTCAGCGCATAACTAAAATCACAAATGTCAATTTCCTCTTTTCACGTTTTTAGCTGTCAGAATAAATTGCGTAATCATCACTTAATACCAAGCTCTTATTTCCCTAATAATATGCTAAAGCCAAAGGTTTACCAAAGGGAGCCCAAAGAAAACACACAAAACCTGAGAGGATAAATACAACATGGGAAAGCACAACTGCGATAGGGCTGGTGTCACAGCTGGAGCAAGCCCTTCGCAGGGATCCCACAACTCAGCCTGCCCTGGCAGTACTTCCACGGGACACAGCAGTGGGCTTTGCTCCTTTTGAAGTGGTTGCTTAGAGGATGAACATCCTGGGAGATGACCCATGGGACATATCCTTGAAAAATGGCCAGCGATCAGAGCCAGACCTTCTCATAGAAGCTCAGGGTTAATCAGGTCTTTCCTAAGGCGGCATCCTGCAGCTCCAGGATGAGAGACGGACTAGAAATGGCAGATGGCAGCCCACGTCTGCAATGTGAGCATTTTGTGAGAGACCTCTTTTGAATGCTTGCTGTCGCTACCTTCCCGACATCTTGATGTGCCCACCACCAGATCTGGTCTTCTGCAAGGTTGTGTCACTTTGGATTTGACCAAGTTAGAACATCTCTAACAGACTGCTGTGCCAACCTGTCCTGTTCATCTGGCTCATGTTCCTGCTAAGCATGTAGCTAGATCATGCCTCAAGAATAAAAATGGATAAGCTTATTTCCAAGTTAAGGTCTCAGAAATTACATCAACATATGCACTTTTTTGCCCTAAACCCCTTCCCAATTTCAATCCCATCTTACAAACTGATGTCATCCCTGCAAATCACATACTAGCTGTCCCCACAATGTCTTTGTACTGGCTTTCAGAAGACCCTACTTCTCTGTGTTTTCTGTCTTAGTAACATTAGACGCAATCTTAAAAAAAAATTGTGCACCCATGGCCTTTAACAGAGAACAGCTGGTAAAGAATCTGCCCCTTGTACCTTCACTGCACATCCTGCTCAGGTACCAACTCCACCTCAGAAGAATTTCTCTCTTTTCCTCTGAACTTCCAGAAAGGGCTCTAAGAAAAGTCATCTCCAGGTGTGGGTACCTGCAGTTGGATGGTGTCTGTCTCTGCTTTGGACAAACTGAAATGTAGTCTTCTCTTTTTATTTCCTTTTATTTTAAAAAATAGAAAAAACCCAACGAAATAAACCTTCAAATACTAACATTGAAAAGAAATTAAAAATATATTTTGAAGAGAAAACTCAGATTTTCCTTTGTGAAAGCTCTGTATTTTAGCTTCCAGCTCTTAAGCTGGGGCATATACTCAAATCTTTGCTCATATTTGTTAGTCCTTTCATTCTTCTAATGCTGTTTAAGCAAATTTACCATTAAAAAGGAAAACGAAAAGAAGAAAAAAGAAAAAAGGAAAAAAGCTTAATTCCAATATCAAATTCTTTCAGAGAGTTCAGCACTACAAAGTGACAGAAATATATGACTTCTGACCTAGTATATCAATAGTAGGCTTGTGTGCAAACCAGAATGAAAACACCACTGTAGTCAAGAACCTTTAGAAATGTTACTGTTTCCTTTCCATTTCATAGGTTTAAAGGAATTTTTAAAATCAATTTTCACTACTCTTTTTCTTTTTTAGATCATGTTATTTCT
This sequence comes from Anabacerthia variegaticeps, assembly GCA_035583185.1. NCBI lineage: Eukaryota > Metazoa > Chordata > Aves > Passeriformes > Furnariidae > Anabacerthia > Anabacerthia variegaticeps. Next base: position 22,057,372 of record JAWWEW010000165.1, on the reverse strand, counting down.
TTTATTATTGTTGTCCATTGCCTGGGGAAGCTGTTTGCTCAAGGTGCCTAATTTCAGGAACTATATGCAGGAATTTATAGATGTGCTTAGAGAAGACAGTTCTTTGAAAAATTGACCCTATAAAGGGACTTTGATCACCTTCTGAAATTTTGGAAGATATTTGACATCCAGAGAACAGGAAACCTCCAAAACTCACTGTCCTTAGGAAAACCTCTTCTCAAGAGTAGATATGCAGAGTGAAGAATCAGAGCAAAGCAGCCAGTGGGGGATTTGAAAGAGAGAACAAGAAGTTCTGGCTGCAGTGCAGCAACAGGAACACCTGGGTATGGCCCATGCCTCTTGCCTGGCATTAGCAAGGTATTCTGCAGCCCTTCAGCTTGTGGGGTGGCCACCCTGAAAATGTCTGGCTTGATTGCAACACATTACCTTGCATGTAGGAAAAAAACTGACACCTTGTAAAATCAGATACTTAAGACTCCCAAATGCAGTTCAGTGTCAACCTTGGCTCCTGCAGATGTGACAGCACTTCTTCAGTGACTGGGTAAGGGACCTTCTGGCAGAGGTAGTGGGTGCCAGATGCCCTGTTTTCTTTCTCATTTGGCTCATTTGTCCTTGTCCCAGACCTTCGGTGAAGTGCTCTGGGAAGTTGGTATGTAGAAAGAGAGAGAGAGAAGAGCTAGGATGACATTTTGCAGTGCATATTCTAGCTTCAACTGCCAGCATGGACTGCTTTCCCACCAACAGCACTCTCCCCAAGCCCTTCTCCCCAGTCTCCTAATCCTCCAGCATACTCTGAGGGCTGTGGTGTAGCTGTGGCAGCAGCAGTGGTGGGACTGGTGAGCCAAGAATTTCCATCCCACTTTTCAACAAGTTGAGCTGCTTCCCTCCTGGCCCCTCATCTGCCCCACAGCCCACCAAACATACCCTTGTGATTAATGGAAACAGTCAGAGATAAATGACTGACTGACTCTAGCACTGGAGGAGCAGATCATGGAATTATTTGAATAGAGACAGCAAATCAAGCAGTGTAACTTTTTTTGGCTTGATGTATTTCCTATATCTTCACTTCATAGAAAGCTGTAAGCATGCTTTTGGGCATGTGCCTACTGACTGCCGTGCCAAGATGGAGAGGGAACCCAGAAAGGATGCACTTTCTCTTCTGCATTGTGTCAGAAGTACCAAGCTGCTGAGATGAAAGGGGGCCACATGAGAGCTACATTCTGATGCTCTTTTCTGGGGCTTGACTAGGGCTCAGAGGCAGCTAAACCTCTGTGTTACTTCTCCCCTTTAGAAAGGTAAAGTGGGTTTGGGACATGACAGGTACAGTGAAAGGATCAAGAAGCATAAGGAGGTTTATTTTTATTCTCCCAAAGAACTACTTCTCCAGGCAGGCTTACTGAAGCCATCATTCTCTTACTGGGGTCACATACTTGAATAATCCTTGGTTTGATTTATTTTCTTGTTTTTAGAAAGCTTTTCTTTTTTTAATGCTGTCAATTTACAGCCCTGCCAAAGCTTTCCATAACAATGAACCTGTCAATAGCTTCCAGATCTCCTCACACTTTCCATCAGAAATTCTTTAAATATTTGCAATATCTGAAATTGCTATAATTAGCATTTTTCTCCTTCTTGTATGATATCATGTTCACTGACTGACACAGTAAGAGTTGCTCTGCAGGCTAGCTCTCCAAATATTGAGGAATACTTTTCTATGTATAGGAAAGATAATGTGTACCATCATCCTCTGGACTGAGAGCTGGATCAAGGCTGGGAACAGAGCTGCTACTACCTGGCTGGAGAGCTTTGTTTTTCAGCAAGAAGGCACTAGCCAAAAAATGATGCGACTTCTGGTACTAATTTTTCAGTGTTTCATGTATGCTGTTAAAATCTGTGAAATGCTGTAGACTTGCATGCTTCTTTGAGTATCTCATCCTAATCTGAATTTTCCCAACAAGCAAGCAGTACAACATGACATCAATGCCTTAATTTGCAAAATCACTTGCAACCCAGTTCTAGTATTTGTCACCAGCTGTTAATTTATGAACACTAATCCTATTTCTACTCAATAGGAAAGTGATTTGTTTTTTCATCCAGAGCATCAATGGCACAATGGAAGAGCTCTGATTCCTGACTGCAGCTCTAACTACTAGATAGACCGTCTCTGTAAAGCTGAGGTAGCACACAAGCAGAGAACACCAAGGGTTACAGACACAGAGCCTGGTAACTGCGAGAGCCAAGCTAGCAGGATGTAAGGTCTTCAGTACTGCCAGCTTGTGTGGACAGTTTTATGTGCTGTTTCTCTGCCTCCTGCTTCATAGACGGGATAAACAGTGTGTGAGAGGAGCCAAGAACACATTTTATGTGAACATCATGTACTGTAGGAAATGTGTCTCTGCCATCTTTCAGCCTTGGTTTTCCTTTATAAGAAGTTAGCCACTAGAGAAAATTCCATCTTCTCTCTGGTCTGTATTTCCTAATTGTGTCAAGACCCATATGAAGAGGTGCTGACTAACAGAACACACTAAAGGACCACTAAGTCTGCAGCACTTATTTGGGGGTGGGGAGGCAGATGACTTCAGTGAGACTTGAGCTGGTGTCACCACAGTGGAGCTGTGGGGGCCTTTCCCAGCTGGGGATCACTGGCCTGGCATGCCCTGTGCCCAGCCGGTGTCTACCCACAGCCCCTCGCTCTATTTATAGGCAGGTAGCTCTCTCCTCCACTGCAGCTGAGACTTGCCTGGCTCTCTCCTTCCCAGGGCATGTGAAACCCACTCCCCACCACCACCCCCCACAACATTTTGGGCTGTGCATTTCAGTGGCTGCAGATGCGCTTACAAGATGGAAGCTTACACATTTCCTAAGGAGAGAACTTCTGTGCCAGCCCTCACTCCTGGGCCTTCCCCTTAAATGAAAAAACTCCCTATTCAGGGAACAGGGCCTCCTATGCTGAGCATTATTTTTTTCTCAAAGTGAGGGCCTTTTCTTGTACAGATGGGCTAAACACAATAGGAAATACATATATTTTTTTATCAGTTCAGAGTCAAACTTTTCTGTTTAAGAACACGGGCTTTTGCCAGTGTGTATTGATGTATGTATCTTCATTTAATATGGGCACAAAAAAACCCTGTCCTGTTTTGTCTGAGGAGGTATCAGGGAGGTACTAAAGCTTGAATGAACTTTTTTTTTCTTTTTTTTTTGCCTGGAGTTAAATCAATTCCAGACTCTATTAATTTGAGCAAATGCCCTTGGTCCCCATTGCCTGGCCATCCAGAGCTATTGTATAACAACTAATTGGTCTATATGTCCCCTTCAATAAGGGAAGGCTGCCACAGACACAGGGCTCGTGGAGTCCATGAAAGACGCCTGGCTCAGGGGGAGTTGGAACACGAGGGGGATTAAGCGCAGCCCCTTCGTGTTGTGTTAACCTCTGCGGGTGGAGGCCTGCAGGAGCCCCCCCAGGGATGCTCGCGGCTCCTCGGGAAGGGTAGTGGGGTGACAGGAGGCAGGAGGGTGAACAGTTCAGGGAGATTATGAACCAAAAGACAAATAAACACCAAGCCCAACCCCAAGCTCTGAGGACAGTGAAGATTTAGCTGTGCATGTTGGGATGGCAGAAGAGGGAAAATGGGACTGAGGGTTCTGATCAGGGGCAGGCAGGGCTGGAAGCAGCCTGCTAGCCACAGCATGGCAGCAGGGAGGTGAGGAGCCAGGAGCACTGCCAAGCTGCAGGAGTGGAGGAGAGGGGCATGTGGCCTGCCAAACCCAGCCCAAGGGCTTTACTGTCACTCCCACTGAAGGAAGAGCTGTGGCTCTGAATGTGAGCAGTAGGGCCCCCTGCTCACACGGGGATGGTGCTGAAAATGTCTTTACCACCTCAATGGGGCACAGAGCCCTGGACCAGGCTTGCCAGCGGCCTCCACCCCTGCATGGGGTTGATGAAGTCTCCCCATGTCGTGGTGCCGCAACATGATAAGAAGATGAATCTGGCACAGCCTTCAGTCCCTCGGTGATGCCATTTGTTTTTCCTCAGACAAGAAACACGCAGAAGAGATCTGCTGCCACTGACATATGGGTGTACTTTGCCCATCGCGATGCTTGAAAGCAGGCACTGCTTCCTCCTACATTTGAGTCTACCCTTCCATGGATGTCCTTTGTCAAACATGTGATAAGTCTGCAATTAATAAATATCAGGCAGAGGAATGATGATGTTATTTATTGACCAAAAAAATTAAGCTTCTCCATCAAGAACAGGGCAGAGAGGAAGGCTGAGGGGTGAGAGGGGAGGAAGCGAGTATGCTTAGAGCACATGAAAAGGGAGAGCAGGAAAGGAAGGGAGAGAGGGGACAGGCAATGTGAACAGGAGAAGGAAGAGGCGGGAAGAGGCAGTGGGAGAGGGCACAGACATGAAGGAATGGATACCAGGGAGGACAAAGAGCAGTGTGGGGTAGATGGAGGGAACAGCATGAATGTGTTTGTCTGCAGAAGAATACACACTAATTCTTGGAATATGCCAGTCCCTTAAATCACAGGAGGAGAGCCATACCAGACTGGGGAGCCCCGCACGCTCTGGGTGACAGGCCCATGGTCTTTCCTCAACAAGAGACTGAGCAGAGACAGGAAAGTTTGCATCGCTGCGCCTCCTCTGAGGGCTAACATTTCTCTCCCTCCTTCTTTTCTTTCTTGTCTTAAACTTGAGAAAATCAAAAAAGAAAGCAAGTAAAACAAAAGCCCCTTTGCCTTAATTAAATTACTCAGCCGCCCTCTGGGGTTGACACTGGGGATACATGAGGCTTTTGTGTAATATCTGGAGGAATTCTCCCGCCGCCCCCCGCCTCCCCCTGCCCCGTCCCGGGGACAGGCGGGAGGATTTCAAAGGGGAAGGGAAAGGAAGGGGGAGGGGGGTAAGCTAATAGGGATGGGAATTATTCTGTGATGGCTGGAGGGATAAGAGAAAAAAGGGAAGGAAAGTCGCTGCTGAAATTGAAAGCCGATTCCCTGCGCTGGCTCGAGGCAGTGCTCTGACCTGAGGTAACTGCCCTTTTGCCAGAGACACAGGCAAAGTTCAGGGCACAGGGAAAGCTGCGTAAATATGAAGTCTTTATCAAGGGGATGATCCCGCTGCCGCAGGACGTGCCTGCCCGCTCTGGACACAGCGTGACGAGGCGAGGCCAGCTCCCCACAGCCACCAGCAGCCGGCACGGCTCGGGGCAGCCTGGCCCCACTGCTGTGCAGCTGTGCGGGGCAGCTGTGGGGCTGTGCCCGAGCAGGGGCTGTGCGGCAGCAGAGCCAGCCCGTCCTGAAAGATCCCGGGAGCCTGCTTGCTCACCCAGGCATTCCACATCACCATCATTCCACATCTGCTGCAGCAAACTCCCCGGGTCCTGTGAGAAGGTTAGCAGTGGGAAAACCAGCTTCCATGATCAGGACGCTTCACTCACAGAGGTCACTGATAGTGTTTTATCAGTATGTCCCCCAACTCTGTGCAGAGCATGTCCAAGAGATGCTGTGGCAAATAAATGCATGGGTGGGTATTGCTGTTCTGCTGTAAAGATTGCTTTTACACTGCTGCTATTGGTGCACTTGTTTGACCTGTGGTTTTCTTACTCAGAATCTCCAATTGGCAACATCCTACATCTTCCCCTCTCAATACTGTGTGAAGTGAGCTTTGTTTTGCACCTTCAGTTTGGCCATGGTCAAAAGAAACCCGTATCTGTGCTTGAAAGGGAAAGGCATCCTTTCACATTAGTAGTCTGCAACAGTAGTTGAGTATGTGAGGGACTTGCTGGATTCTTTCCACCATCTCCTCACACACAGCCCAGCACCGCCCAGGACCCAGAGTCCCAATGTCAGATTTTATTAGTGGCTTTTGGAGAGGTAACTGTGCTGTCTGGGACTGGGATGTGTAAACCATAAACAAGAGATGCAAACAGAAGGAGCAGAGACGCCATACCAGCACCAGTTCCCTTTTACTTACTGTTGGGAAGGAATATTTCTGGGAACAAAGAACATCTGGGCTGTAGGCTGAACTGGGCTTTATATGATGAAGCTTGTAATACTGTCCCATCTGGAGAGCAGCCCCAGTGAGCTCTGTGGGGAGATAAGAGACAGAGTCAACCATAAATCCACTCCTTTAAGCATGACAAGTGTGTGCCTCATATTCCAAAGAGAGGAGGGGGAAAAGTAAGTGGAAACATTTTTCTCTGTGCTGAACACACGCAGAGCTCAAAAAAGGCTTGTCCCGCGGTAGTGTGATGGGAGGCTGGTAAGCATGGAGCACCCCCAGGGTGCCAACAAGAACAGTCCAAGACTCTTCCTGCAGTGACAGCTTCATTCCCGAGTGACAGTCAGGCCTGGCAGGGACACCCGGGAGCTGGGGGATGCTGCCACACACACAGAGTCTCTGTGCAGCTGTAGCTGGAAGCAACTACCACCAGGGCAGAAGAAACAACCAAAATTTTGGAGTTTCCACCTTGATGGAGAAACTAGCCTCCCACTTCTCAGAGCTTCTCTGCCATTTATGACTGGTCATGATTTATGGCATTAATAACAAAAGTCTTGCAGATGTGGAAGGGTCAGGTGAGGAATCAGGCTGTGGCCATGGAGGAATAGTATCATTGCTAGGAAAAAGGGAAAAAAAAGGTGTATTATTTCCCCAAGTGAGCTATCGAGGTTCAGCTGAACTCTTACAGTTTGCACCCAATGGACTGGCAGCATGTTTCAAATATGCACCTTGCAGATGGCATGTGAGGCATACGGCCCCAGCAATGCTCCCTGCAGTGGTCTGCCTCCCTCGCAGCAGCGTGGCCCCACATTCAGGCCACCCAGGTAACCCGTGTCTGGTGAGCACCTGTGTCAGCCAGCGTGGAGGAAGGTATAAAAATACACCCTCGTGTTTATCTAGGATTTTCCGCTTACAACCTTCAGCTTTCAAATAGCCACCCACTCGAGCAAGATAAGCAGGCAGAATCCTTGCTTCTATCCTCCATGTTTCTCCTCCAGTTACTTTTTCCTCTTCTGCTTCCTCTGTTTTTCCAGACTGTGTTGACTGATTACAATATTTGGAGGGGTTACTCTCTCTGCAAACGCTTTTTGCTGTGTTTCAATAAGTAGATGATTTTAATCCACATCCAGATCTTTTGCAGACAGACTGCCACTGTTCATAAAGAATAATCATTTGCAGGGCTTCAAAAGAGCGTATTGCATGGCACAGTGCCTAGCACAGAGCTAAACTGCCCTGCTCCCTACCCCAAGAATCTTCCCATCACAAAACACTGGAGGTAGGACTGACTGGGATGTGGGAGCGAAGTGAAGCAGGAAGGAGGAATGCCTGGGACTGGGGTTGGCACTGGTACACTGCTCCTTCTACAGCCTGTGTCAGGAAGTATCAGTCCACTCTTAACTGGGGACTTGCTGAGGCACACAGGGAGCAAGATAAATTTCCGGCATTTGAGAAGCAAAATATCACAAGGAAGGCTCTTGAAAGGGGGGACTATCCTTGAGAAGTTAGTCAGAGGTGGGATCTCGGGCAGAGATATGAACGATGTCAGGGATTGTATCATGGTGATGCCTTGTGTACCTTTATACCTTTGCCTCTGTGCCATTTATTAAAGTCATCTAGGTACACCTGGACTCAAAGGAATGGAAAACCCTCAGCTTGCATGACTGCCTGAAGTAAAAACTCTCATTTATTTATGTTCCAGAATTTGCTGTCTGGATCTTACACCTCAAGCTGACAATCACTCAAGCACCACTTGTCTTTGAGTTGCTAAAATATAAGAAGGGTTTAGCATAAAATGAGATTTGTGTCATGACAGAGGTGTCCCTATTTTCCTAGGGGGGGAAAAAAAAAAAAGACATGTAAGGAGAAAATGAGGAAACATACCTCTTCCCTGTAGAATGTTGTCCTCATTTGATCCATACTGCACCTTAGTCCTTCCTTCTGCCATCTCTCCCTAGTCCATGGCAAAAACATCAAAGATGTTTCTTGGAGCTGATTTGTGTGTATGTGTGTGTCTGTGTCAAAGGAAGAGAGGGAAACAATTTTAAACACAGGTTATTTATTAGAGGTTTAATATTGTTCCATATAGAAATTAAATGGAACAGCATTCAGACATGCCATTAAAATTTACTGCTTCTTGCTATTTTAAAACCCACATAATCATTTCAAGTAACACTGATTAAGGTCTTGCAAGAAATGAAAAAAAACCACCAATATCAACTCAGGCATCACCACAGTGTCTCCACCTAATAGCTGCTTTATTAATATGAGTCTGGAAGCAGGAATGTCTTATGTTAAATTTATTTATTTTCCATTTACACATCACTCTTCTGTTGAGTTTCTTTTCTAAAACATTTCCTTGATGACCACTTCCTTCTCGATAGACTGTATGGCATTTAATGTTTCGCTCATATAAACATGCTCATTTCCCCAGAGGTGCAATTTTTTTCATTATAAATTTGACTTTTGTGTTTTCTTCTTAACTTGCTCTGGAGTGAATATGCCTGCATGAACATATGTTCAAATGTATGCGTGTGAAACGCACACTCTGTCTCACTCTTTCCTTCCTTTTTTCTTTTATTTACACATATATATATATTTACACATATATATATACACCTCTTTCCAACACTCCTTTATTTTAAATGCACTCCTATACATATATTCACATATACAAGTGCTTATGAAGAACTTGTAGTTTTCAAACCAAGCTGGACTCTTTTCATTGTCCATGCCTTGAAACCCAGGATAATTTTTACAAACTATTTAAGGTTAGGATCTTTGGGCTGTTTTATTTGTGGTATTGCAGATGAATGAATAAGAAGGAAGGAAATCTATATTGGTCTATATGGTAAATATATATTTGCCTTCCATGTTGATTCTGGTGTTCAATATACAACAGATTGATTGGGAGCTACACTCACTCTCCTGAGAATATATTTAGAATGTGCTGAAGCTGCAATCATTTGGTAGTGCCAAGAGAGAAGGCCTTGTTTATGTGATGCGATTAGCCCTGAAACTCAGGAAAAGGTAGGGATGGTGGTGGGCCTGAAAAACACACTGAAGGCCAGGTTTGTCATTCACATAATTATTATGTCATATGTGGGTCTTTATTAAGATCTTCATATGGTGATCTTGAGTTTGTGGATTTGATAAGGTGGATACATAAAGACTGCATCTTACAGTATCTGGTTTATTGGCATTGCACCTGTCAGGAAAATGTTGTAATGTACTCCTTCTGGACAAACACTAGGATTTTTTTTCACATTCATTCTCTCAGTACAAAGGCAAAACACTCCTGGATTCACTTCCATCACATAAGACTGAAAGAGAAAAAAAGAAACTGCCCAGAAGTGTAAGCCATAAAAAATAGTAGCCTGGAGAAGGCTTTGAAGGATTATGCAGTCCAACTGCCTATTCCATGGGAAGGCAGGCTATTTCTGGGACATTCCTACAAACAGTTGTCCAACTGTTTCCATAAAAACTGCAGCAGCAGCTTTGCAGCTTCCCCAGGCAGCCTGTGGCTACATTTTGCTACTCTCACACTGGAAGGACTTATTTAATCCATCCAATCTCAAAATCATCACCACAGTCCTGCTCTGTGGTATTTATGTTCCTGTTGGATAGGAACAGAAGAGTTGGGAAGAGCATTTGGAGACAGAAGGGAATTGAGAAATCAGAGAGTTTCACATTGGCTGCAGGGCATGAGAGGAGGTAGTCCTGAGGAGATGTGCAAGGGCCAAACTTTTCCTGCAGTGGGAATAAGTCAAGTGTTGACAAGGTCAACAGCTGCCCCTAGAATAGGTCTAAAAGTCATCACTGAAAGGAAGATAGTATTTAGGATGGAATGCTAACATGGTCTTCTAGGTTGTGTAGGTAAGCAGAGCTTCCAGGAAGTTAGATTCAGAAAGGTAAAAAATAATGTTTTCCAAACGAATCCTGTTCTTCTACAGCTGGCATACCCTGCTTGAGAACTAGAAAAAGAGGTAGAAGTCAGGTTTTCTACTCAGCGTTTCATTGCTTTCACTCATCTCTTTTTTTTTTTAGTAACTTTCTGTCCAAGTTTATAACCAAAAAATTAAACCCTCACTTTGCCAGAAGCTGGCTTTTTTTACATGTAAGTTTGTTTAGTATTTAACTGAACTGAAGCTTGCACAGTCAGACAAGCAGTAAATGTTTTCAGAAGAAGCCCTGGATGTCTGAAGTCTCAGAATGTTTTGGAGTCATAATATATTGGGAAGCATTTCCTTGCAGGATGCACAAGGGAGTCTGATGCTGGTTTATCCTGCCAGGTGTAACCTGAGGCCCTTTCAACAGGAGTAAGTATCCCCCAGGCTGATGCACCCCACACCTTGCACAAGGTAGGTAACCCATGACTGCCCTTTGGATGAGTGAAGCAAATCGTGAAGAAGCTCAGTCAATCTCACTTATCATCTTGTCCTCCCCTGAGCTTCTCTCTGGCCTGGTCTTTGCATTTCCTCAAACATGGATTATATTGGCTCACTCCTGACCTAAGTAGAAACATGTGCTTTATCCAGTGTATTGATCTGGTTTAAAAAAAAAAAATAATCTTTTAGAAAACTCTGGAAGCCTCAAATGCTGGTGTCCTCTGCACTTCCCCACTGGAGCAAGTGACCTCCTGCCTTGGTCTCCCTAGTGACTGAGGAAACAGGAGATGCAGGCTGGGGACAAGGAAGCTGTTCAGGACTGACTGATTCTATTCCAAGGTGTATTATGTATCTCAGCCTCTCTTCATTTGTCTGCACTCAGTAAAGCAAAATAACAACACTGCAGCTTGTATCATGCTAGGAATTTACAACATGATAATTCAGCACCACAGCTGGAATACCAGGTAATTTGGTGATTAGTTTGTCCTGCTAAATAGCACCATCATGCAATGATGTTGTATTATGACTCTGCTCATTTTAGCCTCTTCTACAGCCTCAGCTTCTGGGATGTAAGTGAAGTGAAGCTCCATGAATGATGGGTTGGATGGCAGTACTGATGTAGGATTATTTGGTGGGCCAACTATGTGCCAACACATTCTTGAGGCTTTCCTTATTGAGAATTCTGATCACCACATCTCTACAGCTGTAGATCCCAAAATACTTTGGTAGCATCTTCACCTACATGTAAAAGAAAATTACCTTTCCTTTCACTAAGTCTTCCTAGAGATAATTTTGTTTAACAAAATAGCTTTTTCAAACATACGTATTTTAAAATGCATATTCAGTAAATGTCTTTCACACCTCTTTTTTTTCTCTGAAGCTTGACACATGGGAACGGTGCATTGATCCATGGATTGAACTGAGTTACCTTGGCAAGAAATTGTGCCTTGAGAGCCAAGATAACTAGGTCCAAGAGAAAAATGCATGAATATTTAAAAAAACAATATTTGACTGACAAAAGCAATTTTGAAGAGATGTGCAGGGTAAGGAGAAATGAGGAGGAGAGCACTGGTTTATACTGAAAGGCCTGTTATACAACTTAAACATTGTAAGCATTGGTTTTGCTTCACCACCCACTGTTTTGCCTAGATGAAATAGCCTGAGGAAGATATTTAATATGTAGAGTCATTGGAGAGCTCTGGGCCTAATGCTGATGGAAGCAGACCTCTGTCTGCTGCTGAGAGTACCCATTGCCACCTGGCACCCAAGCCATTAGAGCTGGTGCCATTAGAGGACTGTTTTGCCCCATGAGCCAAAAGGAAGGGCAGCAACAGCTTTTCCTTCTATGTCTTCCTCAGCCTTCTTTATCTAACAGCTGCCTTCCTGAGGAAGAGTTCAGGGGACATTTTCTGAAGAAACTCTCTCTCACACACATGTACACACACACATCCCTCTCAGAAAGCTCCAGTTTTGTCAGAACAATTTCTGGAAAGGGCTAATTTCAATATGCTTCTGGTCTGAAGACCAGAATTCAGGGAGAAACAATGGTCATCCTATCTCATTTTGGCATCTCCAGCAGGAAAGTGTAGGGGTTCTCCCACAGTTAATTGATATAAAACCCAAGTGAAAATCCAGGAGAACCATTTTGATTGACCAAATATGTGCTTGATTTTCCTGTGGACTGTTAGCATGCAGAGTTATCACAGAGGTTCCTCACCTCAGGACAGAGGGGAAGACCTGCCCACAGCTGGTGTCTAGCCAGCCATCCCTCCCCAGAGGCCCAGGAAACCTTGGCAGAAGTAATCTTTATCTCTGGAGCATTCCTGGGGCTGACTTTTCCAGAGCATTTACAAAGCCATTGTTACCCTGACACCCTCACATGAAGCAGAAGATAATGCCAGACTGGAGGGCCTGGTATTATTTTATCATCAAGAATACTTTAGCCCTTGCTGTGAGCTGTTCATCAATTTCCCTGCATACATATACAAGAACCCACTGCAGAATCACAGGTCAAGGAAAGATACTACCTTCAAGCAGTAGGAGGCCAGCCCATTGTTTTGTTCAGAGGGTTGAAATAGAATTGAAATGATGCTTTTGTTTTTCCTAAGTTTTGCTGTACAGGCAGAGAGTTCATGACCAGAATAAGACATGGGTACTTGGCTACATGTTTGTATTGTGTGTATGTATATATATATATATATAAAAATATATATATATATTTATGTGTATACACACAAACTCTTCCTGGGAGACTTCTCAGTCAGGGGCAGGGAGTGAATGGGAACTGGATTAGCTGGGTTTAGTCTGAATTGCCACAGCGCCACAGGAGTCTATTAAGACATTTTGCAGTACTGCATAACTAGCACCTCTCATGCAGCAATTTCCAAGGACTTATATAATAAAAGTAACAGTGGCCAGGCATGGCCAGCCCAAAGGCCTGCCAACCCAGCATCCTGTCTTTGTACAGACAGCAGCACAAAGCCACAGAAATCTGCAGTAATGGTTATAAATATTAATGGTATGGTAAAGGACTGACATTTTGTGAGCACATGAAGAAATCTGTATCTCAATCCCACTAACCTGGTCAACAAAATCAGCATAATTTGCAGTTCATAATTCTCTCCTACAAGGGAGGCAGGAATTATCCTCCTAACTACACTTTTGCTGTAGGACAAGGATGCAACAATATTGAGGCAAAATAGTTGAGGGAAGGCTAGAGACCAGGATACATATTTCTGTGAGCACAATTATGGCAGTACATTTAAAAAAGCTAGGATAGTTTGCTTAATAAAGGTGTTGCTAGACGTGGTGCAGTGAGTTTAAAAATACTGATTTGAGTGAATGGTTTTCCACATCCTGCACATTTCTTATCATACCTTTTCATTTACAAAAATCATGGGCTTTTCTTTTTTCTCTCAATAGGATAGTGAGACTTCCTAAGTAATATTGGAATAATATCAAGCCATTTGCAGCTTCACCAGTATCAAATCTGACATCCATCTTTCGTGCCTCAGCCAGCAACATGAGACTTTGAAAAGTTGTCATACCACAGCATAAACAAGTTTGCAAAATAGTCACTCTGTGAACTCTGATAACCCCTTGATGGTGCAAAAAGACATCCAGACATTTCAGGACTGCAATCTTTTGTACACTAAAATGATGATTACCATGGAGCTTGACAATAAACTTGGCTGAATAACCCAGACCTCATTTCAACCCGCGGATCTTGGATCTCCAAATGACCGCTTGCCAGATTTACATCTGTTTCCGCTATGGGGAATGTGCAGTCTTTTTCAAACTCTTTGAGCTTAGTTTTTCTTCTCCCCTTGGCTTTGCTGCCAGATGATAAAGATTTAATTCATTTATTACCACTACAATCCATCTGGTTTTGAGCACAGAAGCAAGCTGAGTTTTCAGAGTAGCTTCTGTTCCTAAGAGAAAATTAGTGTCCTCACCTATCCTATCCTGCTTCTCTCTTGGTCACAAAATTACGCTAAATAATGGAGACTATTCTTGCTCTCCCCATGCCTCACCTCTACTGTAGCATGGACTTGGAAATACAGAAGGATGGCCCTTTTTCCCTTAATTCTTCAGTCCAGTGGACTCAAACATGGAAAGTTTCCGTTTTATCCTCAGTCTTGATTGAGCTTATGCTTGGTTTGTTTTAGAGTGGTATTGGGGATAGAGAACAGTCATGAGTACCAAAGTTCAATTGCCACAAAGAAAGCATAGTTCTGACATTCCCTTTGGTAGCCCCAGGTTCTTGTTAACCTCCTCTATAGGCAGTCTAGTGACAATATATTGACTCACAGGCAAAACGTGTGCTTGTTACAAATTTGGTGGGCTTTTCTTCCATTGGAACAAGGGTATTACCTGGGCCGATGTATATTTCTGCTGTAGAAATTTCTTTTGCAGTGCAAGTGAGGCATAGGCTATTATTTACTCCCATTGCACATTGTCAGAAAAAATATTACATCCCAAAACTGGCTTCTTTTCACTGATGTCTGAAGTAGCCAAAGCACGTCCCTTGCCCTCTGTTTCTAAATGCTCTGTGATCTCTGGATTAAAGCTCCCAGATATACGTGAGTTAATTATTCTTATCAAACCAAATTCTTGAGTCATCTGAAAGTTCTCACTCAACAATTGTGACATCTGTCTGTGGAACATCAAACTTTCTCCACTTTCTAGTACAGCTTCAGGGGCAGTATTTCTCTACAATAAGATCACAAAACATTTTAAGGATTTACTATGAGTTTTCCCTGATTTTTGCAGTGCCTAATATCAGAGGCCTCTCTAACCAATGACAGGACTAGCAGAGACTTCAGTGAGGTTATTCCATAGTAATCAGGCATATCAGAGATCCAGAAGTTCTGATATTAATATTGAGCAAAGTGTATGGAAAAAAAAACATAGTGAGATGTTTCTGATGAGATATCAATGCTTCACAAATACAGTCAATCAGTGTGTGTTTTTACCTTTCAATTTATGTGCTCATTTCAACCATAGCTATAGAACTTTGTGCAAGCAGAGTTGATACTGGGAGTTAAAGGTCACAACTAACAATCCAGACACTTCTCTGACCAGGCTGTAAAAGCAATAGAGTCAAAACATGAGAAAAACCTTTTCAGTTCACAGCTTACCTGCTCCAGGGGTTTGCTAGGAGTTGGATTGAGGGGATAAAAGAGAGTGGGAGAGACCCAGGACTGGGTCTCGGAGCTGGAAAAAGAAACAACAGTGAAAAGGTCAACGTTCAGATGATGGTATCACATCCTTCTT
This sequence comes from Anabacerthia variegaticeps, assembly GCA_035583185.1. Classification (NCBI taxonomy): domain Eukaryota; kingdom Metazoa; phylum Chordata; class Aves; order Passeriformes; family Furnariidae; genus Anabacerthia; species Anabacerthia variegaticeps. The sequence goes on along the minus strand of JAWWEW010000165.1, from coordinate 22,042,210 downwards.
TCATCCCTGCAGTTCACACGAAGGCCGGGATCCTTGCTTTGCTTTACTTTGGGGAAAACTCTTGCTTTATTTGTTCATGTTGAACTGCTATCAGAGCTCAGTGTCTCAGTGTTGTGTTTTAATAACTTCAGTTTCCCTGGACCAGATACATATGAAGTCGGTTAGACGATTCTATAAACAATGAATCCAAGTCACGCAATGCAACATTTCTGATTGCAAGATAACCTTTCCAAGGGCGAAGTTAGCGAGGTGAGGGGTTGGATTCCTCAGCCAGGCACGAAGGGAGACCTTCAGCATTCAGAGCTGCTCTAGGGGGACAAGGTTTGTCCCCTCTTGTTCTGGGGGAACACCTCCCTGGTTTGTTTTTCTAGTCCCTAGTCAGCACACTGGGTGACTTTTCTGAATTCTGGCTGCCCGTAGCATACTTTGTTGACAGTTCATTTGAGGAGATCTGTGCAGAATATTTTCCTTTGAAATCAGTTGAGAAGAGGAGTTACTGAAACACTGAAGTTTTAGTGAGTGATATAGCCTTCATTTTTATTTTGGAGTTTAAAAAAAGCAACACTTGTGGGAAGATGTTTCCAAACCAAGAAATGGGAAGGTTCATTTAACACAGTATGGGAAAGGTCAGAAAGGAAAGGAGAAGAATAGAATCAACCAAATGAAGATTTTGGAAAAAGCTCCTCTCAATTTCTTGCATTTGTAGTTATTTGTTGATGAAGATATTAGTCTCCAATATATATTTTAAGTTAAATATTCCAGAATCCAATATGAAATGTTTGTGAAGTTTGAAAATTTTTTTCTCCCCTCTCAAATCATCAGCCTGTAGCTTTACCTTCACCAACTGATGAGTGTGTTTACTGCCACATGTGAAGGGGTCTAGTCTTTGCATTTATAAACAACACCAGTTTGGGACCTACAAATACTCTAATTTTATGTCTCATCATGAAACCCATTCCTACTATTTTCTTAGGAAAATTCCTCTCTGGAGGGTTTTTGTGTGCTTATTACTCTATGGCCACACATGCTCTGAGTACAGAGCCCTGCAGACTTTTCTTTTTTTTTTTCCCTGTACCAAAGTTTATGTGCAAAGACACACAGATCATGAGATGCTGACGTGGTTTTGCTTATGTTTCAAGTCCTTGTATGATGGTGTTAACTTCAGATACATTTGTTGAGTGTAAACCAGTGAAAACAACCTTTGACTGCTGAAAAATAAGCAGTTTCCAAAGTGAACACTGGCCTTCTTCTTTAGGTACCAGAAGCAGTCTTGCTGTCATGGCATAGAGCTTCATGCTTCCCATGGGCTGATTTGCTCTCTCTTAATGAGTTCAGAGGAGACTGGATAGAGAAACTGGATCTATTTCATAAAATTTGAAATTATGTCTTCAGCTCAATTCAAAGGTATAGATGTCCAAACCAGAAATCACAGCTGTCATCCATTTTTTCATTAGTTATAACCCATAAATAATATAAATAGATCTTTAACCCAATCTGCATCTCCATAACTCTCATCATTTGTAACAAGTGGTATCCAAGTTTCAATCAAGGAAAGCAGCTAAAGGAGTCAGGCATCAAGTAGAGGCCAGACAGCAAATTCAAGTGTTAAGTCTCTCCCAACACCCTCTACAACAAACTCTTGTTCACTTTCACAGCAAGAAAAGACTAGAATAGACACCTGGAATGGCTTCCTGATTCAAGGCATGGTCTGCAGTAGGATTACGGCCAGGGGGTATTCCAGATCCTGTCTAGTCACCAGCTCCATATTTGGCTGACAGATCTGGCCATGGAGCAACCAGCTGATTCTGCCAGGCATGGTGACAATTGCAAAATTTCTTTTCAGACAGCACATGAAGGCTACATTGTCTGCAAGTGGCGCATGGTTGCAAGTGATTGCCTGCTGTGTTTCATCAGCTTCTACCTTATGTTGCAGAGAAATAAGTTCATATTGCTCAGTAGCCAGGATCTCATGGAGTTATCCTGGATGCAAGAGATTATCAGGCTGTTTTGTGCACAGAGAGTCAAAATGGAACACAGTTCTAGCTGTGCAGACTGCTGTTGTGAATTGGGCTGCTGTATTTTTGATCAGTGATTATGCCTCTTAAGTCAATCACCAGCCCAGCCCCCTGTGTATGCTGCTGTCTGTCTGCTTTTCTATAAAAGAAAGGGAGCTAACATCTCCCATATGTTTTTGGAAGATTTGTTTAATTAAGCAAAAATTAATTGACATAATGAGAGTTCACTTAGAGTTTCCAGTGGCTTACACATATACATATAAAGCTGCATTTTGGAAAAGGCTCTGGCTGAATATCGTGGGGGTCTGGATTCAATTCTCAGCTTTGCTGTAGGCTTCCTGTTTAACCCTAGGCCAATCAGGCAAAGACAGATATGTAAGGTATCAAGGTATTTTGTTCCTAAATGCTTAATGATTTCTTCTGTAATCAGGACTATGGTGCCTTTCTGCCTCATTTTATCTACCTGTAAAATGGAGATAATTGAGGGTCTCTTCATACACTGTGGCTGGAGCATTTGTTTCAAGAAAAGGATACTTCTGACTGTACATCTGTACAGCAGCAAGAAAAATTTGGTCTTGATCTCAGTTACAATCTTTTGAGTACTACTGTGCTGTGAATAAAAATAACCCTTAGTGCAAAGACAGTGACATGCACACTGACACTTAAACTAACACAGTCTATTTGTTTGTTACTTAATTTTGTGAGTGGATTATTTTTTCCTTGGAATACTTGCTGTATATTCCCCCTAGCTATGATACTGTGCTCCAACTGTAATGTTTAACAATGGGAAGATTCCTGACCTTTTGTCCTGACCTAATACTAACTGGATTATTTTAGCAAGAGGAAAAGTGAGTTTTTCCAATTCCTTCTCAGTTTAAGCCTTATATAAGTCACTGTCTCTGCTGAACTGTTTCTGTCTCTCCCTTTTTCTCCTCCCAGCTTTTTGCTGAGCCAAATAGTCTTTTCCACAATTTTCTCCACTGGTTTATAGTTTTTTGTTTAAAACTAGTATCCAGGATTCTCAGTAAGCATTAATTATTGCCTCAGCTATGACACACAATGTTTTTTGGATGAACTGAAAGCCACCATCATCAAGAATTCATGGCCAGCCCTCTCAGCAAGGACCAGTAATCTATTGGGTAGACATTTTGGAAAGATACTTTACTCCATAAGTCATTGTATTGATTAAAAGCAAAATGGGGTTAGCTGTGTTAAAAACAAAACATTCTGTAGCTTTTCCAAGTTAATTATTCAGCCACAGAGGCATTTTACCACCCAGGAACTGCACTCACTTTCTTCTTGAATTCTAAAGGAAATGGCTTTTCAGCCCCTTGGCATTTGCCATGTCCTGGGCCAGGCTTGCCAGGATGAACTACAAAAGCTCACCACAAAATACCTTGCCCAGGAGGACCCTCATTGCCACCTGTTGTTTCCCATTTCTTTGCAAAGACATTTGGAGTGATCCACCATTCTCCAGTACTCAGCACATCCATCTTGATGTGGGATTTCCCAGGTTCCTTCCCCATATTGGGAAATGCCTCTGCATCCTATTTTTTAGTAATGTGCTGTAGCCCATGACCAGGCTGACATGTTCAACATTGTTTCATCCCTGATCACCGTAGGCTTTAGGAAGAAGAAAAAGCAGGTGCCACAGCAGGTTCAAGTTTTTCTTCCTACTTCTTTTATCCCCAAAGGGTTTTAAAGATGTGGCCGAGCTGTTCCTCAGCAGGGACCTGGCCTGCTCTTCAGTCCTGCTGGATTTCGAGCTCTTCTTGCCAGACTGCCCTGGTGCTGGTTCAAACACATGTCATCACATGCAATATGGACACAATACCCTCATTCCTGCAGGCTCCAGGACCCAGCAGAAGAAAGGGCAGGCAGGAGATCAAACATGGAAGGAACAGAAGACAGAGGAGCTGCTGTTGTCGTCTGTGTCTGGAACAGAGAAATGAACACAAGGGAAGAGACAGGGTAGTGGGATAATTACTTTCATCCCAATTTTATTCCCACAATTCCCAACCACTTTTGAAGCCAATTTTCCTTTAATAAAATATACTATTAATGACTCAAGTAGAAGCCTTTTGTGCAAGACAATACCCAACTCTCCAGATGGAAATATTTTGTGTTCTGCACAATATACATGTATGTATATTTATATACATAAATTGAGCTGTGATCATAGCCTGTATTACCCTATTTTTCAAATCAAGTAAGTTATTTCAAAATATGTTTAGCATACTTCATTTCTTTGAAACTAATTTTTTCATAGCTCTCCCTACCCCTTAAAGACAAACACAAGCCAAACAGCAACAAGAACTATATCCCACCATTTCTGGAAACCATTCATTTGCTATTTCTGTTCATCAGAGCTTCAGAGTGAAGGCATTTAAAGAGCTACTGATGCCTTTTGTTACTTGGCATATATATCCAATATTGTCTTTCAAGCAGTTTAGACACATCCTTCTTCTCTTTCTTCTTTAACAGCCTGTCAAAGAAATAGGCCTAATTAGTTTATTGTGGGTTTGTGTGTGAAGAAGTTATTGAGGGAGTGCCAAGTCAAAAAGTCAAACACAAACTGATTAATTTTCACAATGCACCCCTCTGAGGTGGGGAAGTTCTGACAAATCCACTGGGTGTTCACAGTTATCCTGTGCTTTGCTCACGGGAGCTGGGAGCCATATGGAGAGCAGAGCGCTGGCACTACACTTCCCAGTTCACAAAACTCACACTCCAGGTGCTGGGGCTGATGCTGAACCTTGATGCTCACTGGGAGCTCAGCCCACCAGACCTGTCACTTCCTCTTCTCCCCCTACCAAATGAAGACAACTCATGACAGCCCTTACTTGAGGTCAGTTTGTTGGGTGCAGCAGAATATACACAGCTTAGGAGCGTGATACAATCATTTATTGGCTCACAGACTAGATAGCTGGGCTTTGTTAAGCTATTAGGCTAAGCACTGGTGTGCCCATCACCTTGAAAGAGCACCCAGAGTCCTGGCTGACCAGGCAGGCACCAGTCAGGAGTGGCTGGGTTGGTCTCTGCAGACTGGGGGAGCTACCTCCTCTGATTGCTCAGCTGTCATCTTCCCCAGCTCCTTTGGCACCAACAATGCTGTCTTCTCCACACAGGTTCTTCACAGTTCCTCACAAGCCTCCATGGGGTTTTGGTTTTTTGCTGGTTTTCTTTCTTTCACTTTAGGGTTTTTTATGTTTCATGGTAGTGCTTCCTCTATTGAATCCCTGAGCTATGTATGAACCCACCTCAACAGTGCTTTCTCTGTCAGTAATTTTACTTTTTCTATCTCTCTGCAGACTTTCTCACAGCTCTTTCTCAGCAGCCTGAATCAAGGTTATGCAGCTGTGTCACATCAGAGCAGGGCTTTGCTCCTTGGTTCACAGGCAGCTCAACCTGGAGGGGTTTTACAAAGGGCAGCTACAGCAGTTACTTGGGAAGGTCGAAAGGAAATGACTGGCTGGGCTGGGGTTACAGTCTGGCAGGAAACTGAGCTAGATTGGTGGCTTTTAGCTCAATGAAACTTCCAGAAAAAAGTTCATGAGCCACAGTGGTTCTCATTTCCAACAAAATACAAATTAGACTGACCTTTAAGAGTTTGCTTAGTGATTTGTAACACTGCCCAATGCATTTGCTTGCTTTCTCAGATGCCAGAGAATATCAGAAAGGAGGAAGGTTTATTTCCCCCAAAGGTTTTGTGAAATGCCTTGTAATGCCTTTCAGATCAGAAGTTGTTCCCCTGACACTAAGCTAAGAAACACTGTCCTAAGTGATCTCCTAAGGCCCCTTCCAGAGCTATTTTGTTTAATTCTGGAAACTCAGAACCTCTTACATTTCTATCACTAATCCTACTGCCACCAGCTACGTGTCTTCAGGCTCTCAGGACTGCCTTTTGTCCTCTATTATGCTAGCCGAATAGTTGCAATAAAACAGAATATTTGTCCAGAAGGGAGTTATTGTTCCTGCCGCAAAAGGTTATTTGAAGTCGCAGCTGCCACAGGGATGAGTTTGATGGCACTGCAGCCTTCAAAGACACTTGGATTTTTCTCTCTTAAAGCAGTTTATGAGTTCCAGAAACTTGTGCAGGTTGCAAGACCTAATCTTCCTCCACTCAAAAACCCCCACTTCAAACCCTATTTCTGTAAACTTTAGGTTGTGTTTCAAGAAATCTATTCACCCCTCTGTCTTTATCTCCACTTTAACAATTTTCTCCAGTGTGGCATTTTTTACAGTTGTGTGCTTCAAACAGCATCAAAACAGACACTGAAGCAATATTAAGACACCATCACAACACATCCACTTCTTCTAACAGCTTCTCTGATCCAAAATCTTACCTTTTCTCAGTATAGTATCTATAGATATATATTCAAACAAGTGATTAGGAGGTGAGAGAAGTTATTCCTGTGTTCAAGGAACAGACAACTGTAGCCTTGAGGTCACCTACCTGAAGCCTGTGGACCTCAGCCCACGTTTCCATAGGGAGCCCATCAACACTCTGACCTGACAGTGACCACAGGATCATTCAAGCCTCTTGCACTAGTTTAGCTTTAAACCTCTATGCACTGTGTCAGATTTGCAAGAGTTGGTTCTTGTGGTAGGGCACTGTGCCGCAGCCATCAGCCTCATTTGGATTCAAACAATATTATGAGACTCGAGGGGTTTATCTGAAATATGAAAACACCATAAATATTCATTTTGAGAAAATCCTGCTCAGAGAGCATAGAGCAGACTGATTTGTGTCCTGCTAATACCATCCGGCTGTGAGTGGGCAGGGGGACCCCAATACTGCATGTTCATAAGACCCATATCAGATCCATGTGGTTGGCTTGACGTCCTCCTGCTGTCGGCAATCTCACAGTCCCCCGGGGAGCTGTGGGCTTCCACTGAGCAGCTCAACGGTGACTTGCCATTCAGCTTGTAGCAAGAAAACACAGTTCCCATGCATTTCACGTATGCTGACTGAAATGCGTTGCACATGGGTGTGAGGCAGGCATGATAGAGATATATAATGTTGGTCTGATTTAGTGGAAATGAAAATAACTAGACATGTGTTAAGCACATTAAAAGTACTGATGCATATTATGCCCTGCTGACTTTTACTGGGTAATTATCTTTTCTTTTTTTTTTAAGGAAGATCAATTTCTTGCAAACCCTTCCCTCCATGCTCACATGTAGCTTCATGGGGGAGAAGGACAAATTTTAGAAATATAGTGCAAGTCTACTCCATTGGTCAAGGTAATGACTCTAATGATTAGAAGCCTGTCTTGAGTCAGAGGGGAACATTTAGTGGAGTTTTCACTGAGTGCTGTGCTGGATCTGATCCCCCTTGTCTGTGCCCCAGCATCAGTGACCCACAGTCCCTCACCAGTCCCAGACATCTTCAGAGGAAAAGGACAGGCAGCAGCCACCTTAATCCAATTTCATCTAAGTATGTAATTAGGGCTGTACATCTGGGATCACTTTTTCTCCCCTTCAAAAGTTAAAAAGCTTTATGAACTAGAGGCAGGAAGGAGGGTTTGATCCAGCTTTGGGTGTTGAAAAATTCCTCTCATCTCAGCTCAGCCGTACAAGGCTCCAGAGGCTCGCACTCACCATTTGATGGCCCTGGGGAAAGCAAAAAGCTTGTGCAGTCATCCCAGGGCTGTCTCATTATAGATGCTTCTCTGCTGTCTGTGCACAGGATTTCTGTTTCTCCCCAGTATAATCTCCTGACTTTCTTTTGCCAGGGTGGGACACTGCAGTGGTGAGCAGCAACTCACCTGAGCATCCCACCACGCTTTGGGGTTTTGTCTTTTCCTGACATCAGTGTTTGGAAACACATGCTTTATGGGGTATATTTACATGCAATGCTTTGTACAAAAGAGGGATCTATGCCATCAACATGTGCCCCTGTTGAATCTCCACATATGACAAGATTCAAAAGAGGCTGAATATTTTCAGAGACAGCAGAATTAATCAAAGTATACTACCTAATGTGAATGCATTCCAGCAAGGTTGTCCAGATCCTTCTGTCAGGAGAGGACTAGTTTGACCTGGCATTCACAGACAGCTTTTGATCTGGGGAAAAATATTTAACATTACTACTTTGTTAAAATTCACCCAGATAAAATTATCTGGCATTAGTTAAGGGGAGAAAATTTTGGAATGGAGGGAAGAGGCAAAGAGGAAGAACTGGCAAAGATCATGCTGTGTATGTACTGTTGAAGTAATTCTCTAGTCAACGTATGTTATCCAAGAGATTTCCTCCTAGTCTTTAATAAAATTATCTTTTGCCCTTTCCGATGGGATGACACTGAATCAACTGTTTGTGTGGCCAGGTCTTGGCAGATTGCCTGAAGACTCCCTAAACAAAGCACATATGGGTGAGGACACAGTCAGATATGTGGAAGCAGTAGACACTTATCAATAGACTTCAGGGCTTAAACACACATTTACTACCAGTAAGTAGGAGAACACAGAGAAAAGACAGAAGATATTCCACACCTGCTCACAAATGTTTCCTTCTCAGCTGCACAGAGGGCTGATCAGGGCACACCAAGGCTGTGCATGACAACTGAGATGTCTACACCTGTGGGTGATCTTCTCCGGAGACCTGGTGCATGTGCCAGACTCTCATATGCTGGATGGTGTGACACTTGCCCACCACATCCACCACCATTGGCTCATCACTGATTCACCATGAGCTCCAAATAATCTGGAAAGATTAGAATTCACTTGATTTTAAAAGATTGCCAACAAAAAAACCAACCGCTTCTGACCCCCACTCCTAGGCCTTACTTCATCAGTTTGACTGGACCAGTCTCAGCTTTTATGGAGGCAAAAAAACACCGCTCTAACTGCAGCTATTGAGCCAAACCCTCAGCTGGTGTGACACTGTTTTCAATGGAGCTGTGCTAATTTACAGCAGTCTTGTGTCTGACCTTCTTCTGGGGAACAATTCAGTGTGAAGAGAACGAGGATTATAGGGGAGTAACCTCAGCCTTTCTTTTAATATAAATCACAGAGGAGCAAAGTTGGCAACTGACACTGATCAGAGAAAGCTGATGGAATTGCACTCTGTGAGAATATGCCATTCTGTCAAGATAAAACTGATACTGCTGTTGTTATGTGAAGAAGAAACCTGGGGGAAGGGAAGGAATTTCAATAATGCCAGTAAAAAACACAAGATATTTTAACATTTTGGAACAGAGAAATCCCACTTTCCTTTTTGCAACAAAGTTTTCCAGATACTTTTTCTTATTCATGCTATATTTAGTATTAGAAATCAGTTAAAAAATTAGAAATCCAAAATCAATAGCATTTCAATTAATGGTAAATACATTTTTTCTGGAGAATTTTCTGTCATAGAGACTGTAACCAGAGGTGTGGGGGGGGGGGAGGGTGGTGCTGTGGTGCTCAGTTTTGGAACAGAACCAAACTCCCAAATCTTGAACTATTTCATGAAACAAGCATTTCATCCCATCCACTGAATATTAGCCAGAAAGTCTTGGTTTATTGTAGGAAAAGGGTGAATGGTTCCTGCTACTTCCTAACTGCTTTCTAGCCTTCCCAAACACTAAGGATGTCTGCTTTAGTTTTTGTTTGAGACTCAATGACCTCAGTCCCAGAGAAGCTACAAAGAAGCTTGTTTGAGCATCTTACACTTACCCACTTAAAAAATTAATAAATTCAAACGCACTAAGCAAGATTACAAAGTCAGATTTAGAGATAGACCCTGAAGAAACCTATTTGTAGATGGGCTTAAACTGTGGATGATAATACTGACTCACCACTATGAACTGCTTTGAGGTCTAGGGATAAAAGGATTTATGTTAGTACTAGGTATTATTACATTTTATTGTTAATTTCAAAAGCTAAAAAATGAATAACAAATGGGAAAAAAAAAGAAATCTTTCAGTGAAATTAAGGACTTAACCAGATAAGATATCCCAAATGTCAACACTCCGGCATTATGACTGCCTCTTCAGCCCTTCTTACCTTGCTGGCCCTTTTTAAACCTCTTCAGCATGGAATGGGTCCAAGAACTGCAGGCACTTGGACTTGAAAATTCATAGCGTTTTTCATAACCTATTTCCTTTGCTGTAGGTGTTGTCATATATGACTGTTGTTTGTCACACCGTCAGAGAGAGCCCCTGGATGCACTTTCACACACATTTTTCCTCCCATACAGACTCTGTCCTTAACAGGTAGCACATAGGGGGAGAAAACAAGAAAGTATTGGGAATTCGACATCTGGTTCGAATAATTCCCCTATTTAAATTTTTACTTAGAGAACTCCCATTGGTATCGAATAATTGAACTCAGTTATTTAAAGCTAAAAAGTAGCACCATTCCTCTCCGATTTCATGTGGTGGTTCATCACACCTAGGCTCCTAAAGCCTCACAGGGGATTTGTGTTGCAGGTACCACACAGCAAAAGGCAGCTTCATGTTCCTCTCTGCCTCCTCCACCCATGGGCAGACACTAAAATATGCTGCCTTGCTTTCTCTCCCTCCTCTCCTTTATTAGGAGACATTGAACTTATAACAAATACACTTCACTTTGCAAAAAAGCAGTGTAATTAGCCTTGCTTTTTTTGGCCTGCATGTGTGTGGTAAAATGTCTAGTAACAGTTGGCAAGACTTCTGCAGGGAATGAGATTCCCATGGTTAGATCTAAAGCCCAAATACTTGGAACAAATTAACACCAGCCAAGAAAGTGAGGTTAATTACTGGAACACTTGGAAGAGGAGGTCTCCCTAGTCTGGAAAACTGCAATACACTATTGCATGTATGGTATGTGACCAAGCAGGATTTCTCCCTCTCTTTCTCGCTCTCACTTGCTCTCTTTCCTTCTTTCCTTTTTGTGTCCCAATTCCAGAGCCACTGAGAGCAAAGACTTAATCTTCCTCTGACCTGTTCTTTCATCAGGCCAGTGCCATCGATGGCCCTGGGAGCTACTCAAAGCTGAGAAACACTGCCATCAGGGGCCGGCTCTCCTTCTGTCTATGTTTTGTCATTAGTGGTTTTGCGTTGTTGAAAGGCATCTTCATTGGAGGCCCAGTCTTCCAGCAACATGCTGCTTTAATCTGGGGTGGGCACTGAGGCTTTCAAAAACACAGCCTACAACCCAACAGGAGAACAGTCATCTTCCCTAATATGTTCTTTGGAGAGCAAATCTGTAAATCCTGTAGGCCCCTAAACATCTGCCTTTGGTAACATTTTAATGGGGAAAATTTGCCTAGTAACCACATTGCTGTTGACCTTTGATGCATGAGGAATGTATACATGCACATGTCTGGGGGGAGCTGCGTGTATGAGAAAACCTGTGAAATCAAGGTTACAAAACCATGTAGGTGGAAGCTACGTACTCCAGTTCAGTTACCTGTGCACCTTTAGGAGGGCTCCCTCATGTGTTTGCATTATTCATGACACAGACCTCTGTGACATGAGAACAAGGCTTTCTTCCTTGGGATGGCTGCCTCACTCTGTGCTCAGGAGGGATACTGTTCATTACAGGAACAACTATTCAAGATTTTGGTTTTTCTTCATTGTTCAGCTTGTGACCTCAAGCCGTACTGACTGTGCACTATTCAAATCGTGCTCTGAAAACAACATCATTTTGTTTTCTCATGGGCCTTTCTATAGCGCTCATGACAATAGTATCAAAGTGTCTCGTAAAGATTAATTCATCTATTTTTGCTACAGCCCCAGGAGGCAAGTTGGTATTTTCTTCATTCTCCAAATGTTGAACTGAAAGCATAAGCCCTGTATATACAATCATGGGTGCAGTTTGTGGAGCAGCTAAAGCCGTAGTGTCCTCTGAGGCCCCATGGCTGCTTCAAACAGCGCCTGCATGGTCTGTCAGGCTACATCTGGCTTCAGCGTGTGCACTGCCTGACCCCCTGGCCATGCTTGCAAACTTACAAAATTGAATCTAGTCTTAAAATCAGCCTCAGGGCCTTTTACAGTATAGACATAGCCATATGGTCAACAGTGTGTCTACAAGATCCATGGTAAGCATTAATTTTGAATCCTGTCATTGAGATGCCTAGGTCTTGATTTTTCCTCTTGCTTCTCATTAACCGGCACTGCAGATGTTCATAGCAGAGCTCCTGCCAACCTCAGGCCCAGCTGAGATTCCAGGATCTCAGGGTGCATCCTCAGAAAATGAAAACCTACAGCTAGGAAAAGTTCCCTAAAGGCAGCATGGCTTAGCATCTGTGAGGGCAAAACCCTTGCTCCTCACAGCTCTGTCAGGTACAGCCCCAGCCCTGCCATTGCTCATCCTACATTACCCATCTCCCACTTGCCATCACCAGCAGGAGTCCAGGGCCTGGCAACCTCCCCTGTTTGGTGGAGCATGGCAGGAGACCTACAGGAAACAGACTTAGAGAATGTAATGCATGATCTGCCCATAAGGGTGGAATTAGTACTGTGCATGAAGATCCACATTGTGCATGAAGACCTAATTTCCTGACTTTTGATTGACCAAATAGAAAACCTTGGTAATGTTCCCTTAGGACAGGGATACCTGATTTCCTGTGCTTTAAAGTAAGCTAGGCAGTAGCATAGGCATGCCAGTGTGGCCATACCATGGACATCTACAGGGTTTGCTATCAAAATGGCAACTTTCTAGGGCACGCTGTTGTGCCAGGAGTTAAGCTGGCAGAAGTAACAGATCCTCTCCACGTAGTTTTTCTAAGTCTTATAACTTGGCCAAATGTGAGTAGTTTTTCACAATGACAGACAATGCCCATCCCCAACACAAAAGCCACCTCTTCTGCCAAGTGTCTGATTGTACTTCCAAAGCACAGGGGTTCTAGGGCTTTCCAAATAAAAGGTTGTAAAAAAAAAAAAAAGGCAACAAGGCAAGCAATATATTTTTCCAGGCTTCTACTCAGAAACACTGTGTCATGTTGGCTGAAATTTCTGTAAATAATTCAGTTTGAGGCAAATACCCTTCACATAAAATTTAAGACCAAATAGTTGAAGCTACAAAAAAGTCGAAGTTATAAACAAGTGAAAGAAGGACACTATAACCAAAAATGCTAGTCAAACTTACTAATAAGCAGTTTACCAGCTCTATGTATTGCTATATGTGTGCATTTGCACATACTCAGTATGGGCTGATACATCAGGCTGGCTTTTAAAGCCATTCCAGGAGTCCTGCCCTGGGAAAAGGACCCCACTGGCTGCTTACTGTGCCATTTAGAAAAGAATATTGGAAAATGGACTGAGAGAGGAGGCAAAATACACTGTAGTGACAAGAAATCAATCAGTGTAGTCTATATATCCCAGAGAGGCTCTCTTCTTTTGCCAACCCAGCCTCTGGTGCTCTCCAGATCCTTAGACTAAGGGGTCAAGCAGAATATGGAAATGCAGAGCTGAAAGCAAGGAATTCATCTAACCAAGCCCTCATATCTAATTTAGGATTAAACCAACCTATTCTTGATCAATTGCCATTTAACTTTTTCTTGCAGCACTTCAAGAAGGAGCTTCTTAGTACCCCCATCTATTCCCAGTGCTTAGATAGCTTCACTCGGTGTCAAACAGCTTATTCACTGCAACTGAACACATTATTTCTACTTCTGCCCACTGTAACAGGGAGCATGAAAGATCACTGTCCTTTCCATAAGAAGCTTAACATATCAGAGGACTTTCACATTGCCCCCACTATTCTCTCTTTTCCAGACGCACATGGAATTCCTTTGCTCTTTCCCAGCAGCTGTATATTCTAACTCTTATTATTCTGGCTTGTCTTCACTACATCTTTCCTGAAGTGCAATACCTAATACTAGAGAGTCTTCCAAATGGGTGTAAAGCAAAAGCCATTTCTAAGCAGCCCATCTGCTTGCAGCACATCATCATCTCTCAGCTAATGCTGCACAAAGAAACTTGATGACTTCTATTGAGGAACCCCAATTCAAGCATAGTCAGGATCCTGATTTTATAGCTAAGTTAATATAGCCCAGCATTTAGGAAGACCCCCAATAAGGTATAGGGTGTAAGCCTTATGTCTATAAGCCTCACAAAGACTTGCCTAGTACTCTGGGCACAAAGACAGAATAAAACAGGATAATTGCCTTGCATAAAACATTCATTTTGCCACATTGCAAAATCTGTTTGGTGGGAGTTTTTTTATTGTGCAACTGCATCATGTTGTTGACTCATGATCTTGGGTCTTTTTAAATAGTTTTGTGCTCTCTTCAACCTGAACACACTTTTCTGTTCACATGGAAGGATACCTGAGAGCTTTCTTGGTGCTAAGGAACACCATAGACACGGGTTTTATCTGTACCCACCAGATCAGTTACTATATTCAAGAGAGAATTCTATTTTAGGTTTCTTTTTCTGAAACCTTGGAAATCTTGTACAAAATTAGGACTTAATATGTTTTTCAAGCCAATATATCATGGAGTAAGGGCCCCTAATTGTCATAAACATGTCCGTAAGGAGATCTGAGTACATGACATTTCTTCCACAGCTCAGAAAGTACACGGTTGTGCCAGAAACAGCCAACTAGTAATGAAATGTAATACTTTACCTTCCACTTTAGCCAGTCTCCTAGGTGAACAGGGCAGGTACCTCTGCTCAGCAAAGCAAATATATCTCATTAAATCCAAGCTTGCCTGCTGTGCTAGAACCTTAAATCATTTTAACACCAAACTCTATCTAGATGTCCTCTTTGAACTTCTGACTGCACTTTAAAACCACATTTATCTTGCTAACACTTGCAAAGCACTGTCATATACTCATGGCATATTCTGTGCCCTCTGTGATATCCAGAATCTCCTGTCTGTACAGACATGCACAGGAACATATGACCCTACAGTTTCCTGTTAAAGAAAAAAAAGTGTTTCTGAGCCCTGTTGGGTTTAGTGAATCCATCACACAGTACAGAAGTTTTGCAAGTTCTCAGATTAGCAAAGCTCACTGTGTTTATGCATGGAACAAAGGGAAAGGCAGGCAGGTACAAAACTAATGCAAATGTGGCCATTTACCTGTTTGTTTTCTGCCTTTTTTATACCCCAGTAATGAGGTACTGAGAAAGGTGTTGGTTGCACAACAAAAATCAGCATCTGCATGTGCTCTTTGCATTATCATCTCCATTGTATTAAGGTTCTGCCCCTTCAGAAATAGGAGAGTGACACAAATGTGCCCAAACTTACAGAGGCAGCCATCCCAAGATCTGGGCACACTCCGAGGCTGCAGGTTTGGGGATATCCCTGCAAGAGGGGGGAAAAAAGTATTTCCTTCCTAGCTTTTGAATGCTAAGTCAGCAGTCATCACAGATGATCTGTATGGCTTGTGTGTCCTCATGGGTTGACTTGCATTAGTGAAGGGTGAGAAATCCTCTAGCCAAGTCATGAGTGTGATCTCCCATCAGCAAAGTGAGGGCAGGAGTAGGGGCCAGGGGGCTACGGGGGTAAAAGCTCACCAAGGCATACAGAAGTCCTCCAGTGGAAGACACTGCAATAATGCAAAGCTCTCTGATACTAGTATTAATCCATGCCACTTACTGAAAAGTAGTGTGTATAATAAATACATATTGCAAAATAGGTTTTATTTCCTTAAAACATCATTTCCCTCTATTCTCCAAGGTGTTACTCAAAGCAAATACAATTTTATTGGTGACAGTTTAGAGGAGCTGAGGCTATTATTGCAGGGCTGGTGGGAGGCAGCTGTATTTCGCTCATTTCATCACTTGCACATGGAGAAAATTTTGTTATTAGACTCTCTAAAAGTCAAATCTATTTCCCTGAACCTCAACTTCCAGCTCTGAGAAACAGAGACTTCCAGCAGTGGTGACATATGAGGGCTAGGACATGTATCCTTAGCTCAAGCACATGGGGGTCTTGACAGCTATTCTTGGATTGAATTTGTGTTTCCCTGCATAAAAATACAAAAACTGTTTCTTGTATGTGCTCATGGATTGATTTGCATTAGAGAAGGATGAGAAACACTCTTGCCAATCCATGATTGTGAGCTCTGGTTGAGCTCCTTTTCTGTGAGATAGGAAATGCCATGACTCTGGAATCCTTTGTCCACATGTTCTTTCCTTCATAAAATCTGGCAAAATTTGAAAAAAAACGTAACTCAGTCTTTGATATACCTCTGAGTGATCCTTCTTTAGATAATTTTCCCTAGGATTTCCACAAACCTTCTGAGAGCCTGCAAACATCTTTTCCTAATAACTGCATTGCATCATGAGAAACAATATGCATTAGTACCAATTTGCTCTTCCTCTAAGATGTCAGGCATGGCTTTCCAAAGATGTGTTCGTTAAGCCCCATAATCTCTCCAGCAGAGCAGTTGCTACTATTGTCCTCTGAAGATGAGAAACCCAAGGTGCAGAAAGATGAAGTAACTTGCCCACAGCTGCATAATATATCAGTCACAAAGCTGCAAACAGAGCCCAAGAATCCTAGCTCCCAATCTTAAGTGATAACTACTGGACTATGATCTGTACAATACCAGAAAGAGCAGGAAGGACCGAGAGGCAGCCACATAACATGAGGAATTAATTCCACTGGAGGGATATGGCAGAGGCAGAGAAGCAAACTCTTAGCATGGGCTCTGCAATGATTGCTGCCTTACTATTCATAGGCAGCAGAGTCTGTCTCCCATTTCTACATCGGCTCTGGATCTCACTGATCTCTCTCTTTTCTAGTTTTCCTGTCTCTCGTCTTCTTGCCTTCTCGCAACCTCCCCAAATGTTGCTCTTTTCACATCTTTAAAAGGGAATCTTGTCTTTTACCCAGTTACTTTTTTTTTTAAATTCATTGGGAAGAGCTCTAAAATGCCTGTGGTTCTCCAGGGGCTGAGGGCAACGCAGCTCATCTGGAAATGTCACAGTCTCTGGAAAGCCAAGCTCTTAACCACTGTGGATTTAAATCCCATAGAATGTATCATGTAGTACAGTATAATAAAACTGCGCAGTATCTTGTACCTGTCAGCTGTTTTGTACAAAGAATTTTCATCAGAAATTAATTTCTCTTAAGATTCCTAGTCCAAAGGAGTTGAGCCTGTCTCATCATTTTTTCTACTTTGCAGAAGGAGGAGTTTCAGAAGCTACATATCATTATGTATCTACAAGCTTCTGGCAAAGGGGAGAAACCTGTATGATTTGGCATCAGGAGAAGAACACATTTTACAGGCTTTTCAAAAGAAGTCTCTGTTACACACCAGATCAGCTATTATTGGGTCAGAACCACCTTGTGGGGTATGTGTGTGTGTGCGTGTGTGGAGGGGGAAGGGATGGGTCGAACCTCATGAAGGTGGGGTGACATCTTATCCCTCCTGGCAGCCCCTGGAGCCCACACGGGGAAGCCCTGGAGCAGCTGCCAGTCACAAACAGCCCAGGAAAACTATAACACCCCACAGCTCCTGGAGCCCATGATCCAGCTTGGATGGGCAGGGACAGTGAGAACACAGCCCGTCATCCTGGTCTGGAACTCCAGAGTGGCCAGGGGGTGAGGGGCCCTGCCTGGGAGGTTTGGCTGTAGAGACCATAGCAGATAAAACCAGAGGTTTTGGGGTGCTACATGTCATTGTGGTGGAACATTTTGTTTAGCTTGTGTAGTGTCCTTTTTGAATCTGCCAAGTTGCCTTATTTTCTCTCCTAAATTAATGAAGAAACTCCTCGGAAACAAGTCCGCGCTTTATTCTCTTGATATTTTCTTAAGGTATGAAGGAACCCTATATATATAAATATTAAAGTAAAACTCTTAGCAGAGCCTGTAAGCCGGCAGCTCTGGGGCTGGAGTGTTACAGCCTCCTAGATAAATTTCCAGGAGGCAAAGCCAGACTGCCACTAAGCAAGTGAAATCTGAATGATAAAGAGATGGCCAGTAAAAGTGAAAATTGTTGCAAACTGTAAATCTGAATGACCAGACCTCTGCAGCCTTGAATGAACTCTGAATTTCATAATCAAAAATCCTTTTTGAGATAGACACTACTGCCAGGGCAAGTAAGCAGAAGGCTCAGAATGGGTCTCTATTGCATATTTTGAGTGAAAAATTCTACGTGAAATCTACTAACCTTTTATTGCAAACAAAATTCTGATATAAAGCATTAGGAAAACTTAAATAAATAAGACTTTTCAAAGTCTTAGGAAGAAAAGTCTCCATTTACAAGAAACAATCATATTTTGTCAGCAAAAAAAAAACCCAACTTGATCTCATTACAAGGAATACTAATTACAGTAAACTAATATCCAAAACAGAGAACATTGCATAGAACTCATAAACAACATTTCTTCTGTAAAACAGGACTGTCAACAGCATATAGAATGGTAAGAGAGCTTGACAAAAAGCCATAATAATATATTTATTTCCCTTGTTGGTCCTACAGTGGTGAGCTTTGCAGGCCACCCCTTGAGGCACTGGTGATCCCATGGAGTCAGCATTCCTGTCTTGCTGCTTCCAGGAGCAAAGCAATGTGGTGAGTCAGCGATTACAGAGTTAACTGACAGTGGTGTCCCTGGTGACTCCAGGATGTTTAGGCGATTGAGTTCCAGAACTGAATAATTTTGATGCTGCTGTTTCTAATGAAGATGCTGAGGTGATGCTATTTATCAATTGTTTTTATTTCTCAAGAGAACAGGTATAAACTGTATATGGCTATGAACTGTCCATACACTACCATGGTCAGAGATCCTGCTGCCTGCTGGGTTAAACAGAGTTGTCAACAATAGGAAAATGAAGTTTGGCCACCTGGTATTCATCAGTCCTCTTACCATTTCACAAGTGTCCATTAGAAACCTATAAGCATGATCCCTGCATTTCAACTGTCAGAAAAATTAGCTGTTAACCATCAGGAAATTACCTGTTTCCCCAGCACAGTCACTCAGACCTATTATAGGCCCTGTTCTAAGTCCTCTTCTTACTGAACACAATTTACAAGAGGTTCACCATAATCCCTTTAAAATTAGATTTTTGTTCTTTTTTTAAGCCATTCAAATTGTTACTTAAATAAAATCTTTTTGTCTGGTTGCAGAGAGAATGAGTAGCCAGCACCAGGGTTGATGATGTGGCATCATACATGACTACGGAAGGGTTGGCTAATAATTTAGGGTGCAACATTGGTTTTCATCAGAAGTGGCGGATTTATTAAGAACAGCTGTCACTTGGGGCAGGGGAGGGGGCATTTCTGGTGACAGCTGGGAAGAGACAGGAAGAATTTCAAGGGAAGATGAAAATGGCCCCATACCCGCAACCATGGCAAATCTCCAGATCCTTTTTGCCCTCCTTTGGAGAGAGTAGGATAGGGCCCTTTTTCTTTCCATACAAGTGGTGCATGTAGCTACTGCCCCTACTGCCAGCCTGCCTGCAGTCTATCCTTCTAAAGGTGTTAGATGTCAAATAAATATTCATTGGAAAAGTGAGAGATGGAGCCATAGCCTCATAGTTATGCAAGGATTTAAATCCACAGTATGTGAGCACTTCGCCACCAGGCTTGTTGGAAATGTTTGTCTAGTTTTCTCTTTTCCTGAGGGGAAGAGCATAGGGAAGAGGTGGACAAGTCTTTTGGAAAAAAAAGAAATTTGTCTGGCCTGCTTTCTATTTGGCTGTGCAACAGCAAAGCACATTTTTAAAGCTCTGAAACATTTTGTTTTCAGGAAATGCTCTCAGTTTAAAATTTCAATTCCTGCCTCATTCTCACCAGCAACACTTTAAGGAGCTTGTCCATGGCAGGTATTGTGTCTTCAGCTATCCCTGTGCAAACCTTCATGCACCAGTTTCCCTAGGGAAACTGGAGGCTACAGTTCTGAGGTCCCATCATGGGATACATAGTCTTCAGTCTTTAAGAAACATGCATTGACTGGTCTCGGGCCCTTTCTCAAACACTGTGAGGGAAGCAGATTTAGTGATTTCAGGAAGTTGAAACTGAGAAATGTGTAGAGACTGGTATTATGTCTGGGCACTGTGCGTACAGGAGGAAGAATAGGGCAACTAGAAAGCTTGGGCATTTCAGGGGTGTTAGAAAAATACAGCTGAGGTCCAAGACAAGTGTAGATATACAGCTCCCATCCTCATAATTTTTCACAACCCATAAGAGTACAACATTCATGAGACTTTGTAGCAGAGGGACTGTTTGTATTTCAAAGTGAACACAGAAAAATCGCAAACTGTAAAGTGTCTGTTTAGAGCAAAAACTGGGTCTACCACCCTTCTCTACCTAGTTATTCCTCTTCTGAAACTCATTTGTTGTGAATTACTCCAGACAACACCATCCCAGCGGCAAGCCAGAAGAAGCCATGGTGGGGGAAAAAAAAAAAAAAGCTTAATTTCAAACTGTAATTAGAGGCTGCTGAAGGCAACACTTCAACAGTCAGATATATCAAGCACTGGAAAGTCTCTCAGGAGAAGCAGCGGAAAGAATATTGCTTCAATCATAGCGACAAAGCACTGAGAAATGCACATTAGGCAGAAATTTTGCCTTAGCTAGTGTTGGTTATCAAAAGGCAGGAAGCCGCTTCTCACGCCAGTGAAAGCGCACAGCCTTTGGCAGGGGGGAACCCACTTTCCACAGAAATCTGAGCCTCTGTTTAGGTTCACGTGCTGCAGGTGGAGATAAGAACTCATCCCAATACTCAGGGAGATGACTGGGTGATGCTGGCATGATGCTCACCTGCCCCAGTGCTTGACACCCACTTGGCTGCTGAGCCCATGCTCTCCCCAAACTGCCTTACACAAGTCTGGCCTCTCATCTTCAATGGTACTTTCTTTTTTTTTTCCAAGTAAATTTAATCAGGAGTTTACTCTCATCCCTAACTCACTTCATGTGAACTTAATTTCCAGCCCTGATAGTTATTTTTAAAAAGGAATTTTTTTAAATGCAGTGGGGTTTGAGGATGAAGGAAGGAGGAGGGAAAATTCAATTAACATCACTTCCAGTGTTTCCATATTTCTCGGGTGTATGAACAAAGCCATTTCAGGCATTAGAGAAGTTGTTTAGATTTGGACTGTACCTTGTCTGACAGATCATGTAACCAGGCTTTTGGACTGTTGGACCTTATCCAGTAGGAAGGATGGTTTCTGCACTCCACCAATCCAGAGCAATGTCCATGGGAGCCCCTGACTGCAGGGACAGTTTTGTAGCACTGCCAGGGCATGAGAAGGTGTTACAGTCTGGGATTGTTAGTAGGTATTTAAGAAAACAGAAACAAGGAGGTATGGACTGAGCCTATTTAAAAATAGAAAAGAATTATGGAAAAGGAATGGATCTTAAGGAAAATGACCTTTTTTCCCTTAATCTGCAGAGCAAGATTGCCCTTCAAGGATTTTGGGGTGGGGTATTTTTTTTGGGTTTTAATATCAGAAAACATAGCTACTTTTAACCTCCCTGTTCGATGGCAAGGAATAGGAAGAGTGAGTAAGGACAAAAGAATGCCTTAAAAAATTACAGTTTACTTTTTTTATTCTTGTTTTTTAGTTTAAAAAAAAAAGAGTCAAATCAAATAAAGTAATTTTGAAATAAAGCTATTATATTCTGATTTCAATCAAAATTCTAGTTAAATTTGCAACAAAGTAAAAAATCATTCCTTTTGTAGTCTTCCTTTTTTCTTTTTTTTATTTAAAGGAACTAAAAAGTGAACTAATTTTTTCTGCCAAGTGTTCTTGAAGGAGAGCATTAATTTGTATACAATTACTTAACCAACCAAGGACATGAGTTCCTAATGAGTACATTATGTGATCACCAATTTAACCATCTTTTCCTTGGCAGAGACAAACTTCTCTGGGTATGGTCCAGGAGAAAGGAGTCAGAAAATGACCTGTTCCATTGGATTTGCTTAATTAATCCTGAGCAGTTTCTGATGTGTTTTCTGTTAATCAATGTGTTCAAATATTTTCCCAAAAAAAAAAAAAGTAATGAAAGCCAAACAGATAAAACCACACTAACACGACACACATCAATATTTTGGTGGCCAGCCTTAGAAAAATCTATGTAACTCCCCATTACTATATACTTTGTACAATGACGTCTACCATATGGGAATCTTTTCCTTTTTCTAACTTTCTCTTTCAGAATGATGTTCAGTGCTTCCTGATGATTCAAAGTTCAATCCTTAAAAAAGGTGTAGTTGTTTGACTGATGACAATTTCAAAACCACAGGTCTTGCTCTCCTCACCACTTGCTAGTGGCGAGGAGACCAGGTGCACCTTCCCAGGCCTTGTCTGTCAGCAGGTGGCAAAATGAGGTTTTCCTCAAACAACATCTTTCTTGATTTGTTTGGGGTTTTTTCTTGATTTTCTGTATGACTTACCAATTCAATAAAACTGATAAATATTCACGAAAAAAACATCTGATGCATTTTAGTCACGAAAAAGAGGCTTGTTTTGTGTATTTCTACTTCTGGACTTGACATCTGTGAATTATTTTTTTCCCATTATTTGTTTTTCTTTTCAAGCTGTAAATGCTCATGAGAAAAAAAGAAATTGCCTTTCTCTCCATGTCTGGAGATCTCTTATCATGAGACCTGGATGGAGTTCTCCAAGCTAAAATAGATTTAGATGTAATTTGCAAGTTAGTCCCAAACATTTCTGCCTTCCAGTAGCAGAGAACTATCAGCAAAAACAGATTTTTAAGGGGAATGCTATAAACAGTGCATTCCCCAGTAGCACTACTTGTCATAGCACAAACCATTCTGATGGTGTGATGCAGCAGCAATTGGCACAGCAATGCAATCTTCCCAGCCCTCTACTTTAGCAGAGGTTTTCCCAACACTCTCTGTAGTTTCCTTTCCTTTTCATCCTCTTTCCCTAGTAGTGCCTCTGTCGAATCTTTCCCTAGTACCTTGTCGACTCTTTCCTTAAGGCATGTCACACAATAAAATAATCCTGCTCATTGCTATTGAATCTTTTCTCATAAAGTCATCATCATCACCATCAATCACCATTTTTTTGCCCATGTCATTCTCCCTAACTTGCCTCTCTACTTGGTTACTCCAGCAATACAATCTTTAGTTTTCACTCCCTCTCACAGACCACTAGCACCTTCCTGCTGCAATCTGAAGTCAGGAGAGCAACCTCACTCATAGAGGAAATTCCCTTTACTTTGACATGAGATTTTTCCCTGCAAATCCTGAGCAGAGACCTTTGCTTTTGCTGGTCAACAACTTACCAAATGAAGTACTTTCCATGCAAGAATTGCTGTTACACTTAGTAATTTCCATTGTCTTTTCTTCTGCCTAGAAATCTGTTTATTGGGGAGTGGTGACAGTCCAGTTCCCCCAGCTAGAGCTGCCTGCACAGTGTTTTCTCTTTGCTTGCCTTCCTATGGTAGAAAGCTTCAGAGGCTTTACTACTACATTAAGATCCTTTGACAATGTGTGAAAACAAAGGTAAGAGCAGTGAAAATGCAGAGAAGGTGGCCTTGCATTGTGAGAGGAAGCTTGCCAGTGTAACTGCAGCACTGCTATCAGTGTCCATTCTCCCCTCAGACAGTTTGATCCTTGGTGACAAAAAGCACTTTACAAATAATGGTAAACTAACCTTCATAGCCTTGGCCCAAGCTGGACAAGATTTGTCCCCACAGTACATTTGGAAAAATTGAGACATCCAGCAACAAAATAACTTTGCTGAGCAATCCTGTGGTAAATCAAAGGAAAAAACATGAAAAACTTCACTCTCAATCTCATGATCCAGTCATGAGCTATTATCTTCCACTACTCAAGGAAAATAAATACATTATTCTGGATGATATCTCTACTGGTCTCCAGATTTTCTTTTACTGTCCTCTTTGACTCCGAAGCCTCATCAAAACCTAAGATTCTCAATGGACATTTTGAGAAAACATAGGGCAGCAGGGAAATGGAGCAGGGTGGCATAAAGTTTTATCACCCCCTAAACTGTAATACTTTCCTTTGCGTGCTCTGTTTCTTATTCACACGGCTGTAAAATTTGCCACATCCGGGCGAGAACATCCCTCCAGTCAATCAGGCAGTGTTTACGAACTGGAAAAGGCGTTCTCCAGCTCCTCACCATAGGGGTGAGACAGAAACATTAACAAGTCACTTGTGGTTTTCTCTTTCCAGGTTGGGCTATCAGACCTCTCTTAACACTGCAAGAGTCGACATACCAGTTTAGGGACATTTTATACCTCTGAAGATTTGCAATCAGCAAATTGTCTGGAATGTGTTTGATTTTCCCACCCACCTCCCCTCCACTGTGTGCCACCACAGAGCCTCTTGCTAGGGACATCCTAATGTTTGTGGTCTCACAGATTCCTTGCTCAAGCCAAATGCATTTCTTGTAATGCTGTTTCTCAGCCCAGTTTGCTTTACATGATATGTAAAAATGTTTCTTTTATAAAAAAAAAAAAATAAAAATTAAAAAGAAAAAAGACAAAACATACAACCAACCTATAAACAGAACATAAAAAGCTGTTTAATGGGGTGCATAATGAAGCAGGGAGGAAACAGATTCACATTGATTTTCCCTGACATTTCATATACTAAATTAAAAGGTTTTTAAGGAAGAGTCTGAATATTTTTTTTTTACAGTTAATTTAAGTTCTGTAATGAATAACAAAAACACTATTGTCCTAGCAAGCTGAGGCTGCATGATAGGCAAGTAGCAAGAACAAACAAGGCCTGAGTACAAAGACTCACAGGAAAATATCCCTCCCTGGCAAATTTTTTTTAAACACTGTTTGGGCCAGTCTGGAGTCACTTCAGAAGACATTCTGATGACAAACCAGGTCACAGAAAACCACATCTTTGAGACCAAATAAAAAAGTGAGACCTTAGGCCTCGTAACCCAGCTTTGAGACTTCTGCCACAGCTTTGGGCAAGCTGCTCAAACCCCTGACTACTTGATTTTGTGTTCTGCACAACAGGAGCAGCAATGCTGACCACTACTAGCCCACCTACTGACATTCCTGGAAAGATTAATCTCTCCGGTTCTATTGAAGGCAGTGTTCAGTGTAAGAATTCATCTGGAAGTCCTCATGCAGTAGTTGGGAAAAACTATAAAGAAGACTGCATAGCCGGAAACTGAGGAGCAAAGGGCTGCCTGTGCTACGGCAGGGAGATGGTTAATGAGGGACAAGACGAGATAAATGGCAGCATAGCAGGAAAGTGAAAAAAAGATGCAGGATTCGTTCCTTTGGCCACAATGACTTTTTTTAATGTAAACTCAGCCTCACAAGTCAGTGTTTGCTACTCTCTCAGGCAGCCAGAAGGTGAGCCCAGTTCAAGGGTCTGCGTGGCTGAGCACAGAGATGCTCAGAGAGGTCAGCAGAGAGGCTCAGTATCCATGGACAGTGACAGCGCTGCTGTCAGCACCACAGGTTCTGCCAGTACAGCCTTCCCAGAAGACGGCAAGGGGCTGATGTCACTTGCAGAGCCATGGCACGGCAGGGCCAGCAGCCTAGCCACCCAGCAAACTTCTCATCGTAATATGGGCAAACTAGTCAGCTGCTTTAGGACACACTTTTTTACAGCACTCCAAAAGAAGGTGAAATTTTGGAGAGGCCCTCCCTTGTTTTCCATGCAGACAATGAACCTCATCATTCCCAGGACAGTCCATGATGCTGGGGGCTGTCTCAGGGCCCGTACCACATCAGAGCACCTACTCTGCCATCTCCTGGCATGGTCATTTCCTGGTTTGTCTCTGGTATGACCACTCAGGAGTAGCTGCACTGTGCTAAAACAGAAGCTTTAAATTATCAGTACATCAGAGAAGCCAAAGTAAAGCCTTGAACATCGGCAATACTGTTTCAAATTCTTAAAAAATGTGTTGTTTTTTCACAGCAAATATTAAAAACAACAACAACAACAACAACAACAACAACAACAACAACAACAACAACAAAAAACCACCAAAAAACCCAAACAAGCAAAATTCCTACTGCTGTTTGCAGTGTCATGTCCTGGACATGTTGACATGCCTTGGGAGCTGTGTTTGTAACTGAAGAGATGCTCACATTTGAGGTGTGGACTCTGTGAGCCCTGTCGCATTGGGAGTGCCACTCACATGGGTGACATAACAAAGTACAACAAATTTTTCTTGTGAGATTTGTGATCTTCGGGGTCTGGAAGCACCACACAAAATCTGCTTGAAAAGATTCTCTTCACACAGATACAAGTTCTCCTCCAAACCACACACAAAGCAAACCAAGGCGTGTTGATGTGAACATCAGCTGAATTAACTCTTAACTGTATTGTGATGGCTCACACAATTGTAAGAAAACACCGGCATGCTCAAAAAACATCCAGTGGAGTAATACTGCTCTTCTGGTTTGTTATGTACAAGTGACTCATTCAAGTCTTTCTGTCTAAATAACGTCAGAACACTGAATCAGTGAATTGTGTGGAAAATAAAGCAAAGAATTGTTCTAGAAAGCTTCTGTCACCAGACAGCAGCAGATTTCCTCAAAGACATGTTCTTGCACTTTTTGACACCTTGGTGGCCCAACAGTTGAGGGCACACATGCCATGCCATTGCTCCTCCGTATCGTGTGTGCCATCGTGCAGGTGGGTAGTGATGCTGCTGCCAGTCCGGACTCCAGGAGCAGCTGATTGGGGACAGTGCAGGGACTGATGTCCCTGGGGTCTCTCACAGCAAGCTCACCAGGCAAGTACCCACCCATGGGAGCATGGGTTTTACTGTCAGACCCCACGTGCACACCACTGCCATCATGTGTCTCAGGTTGTCAAGGGCTTGCCAGCCGTGGCAGTGAGGCATAGCATGCCACAGCATGGCACAGTGCAAGAGCTGGAGAGCTCAGCTATGTGACCTGGTCACCACTTTGTTTGGATTCACATAACTTCTTGAACTTATTAAGAAGCTGGGGAAAGGAGACATTGTTTTGCTTTGGCTGTGAGGTCTTGGATGCTTTGCTTCCAGGCTTCCATTCCAGTGATCCCAGAGATGAGGACAGATTGAAGGAAGATTAAGTCAGTGCCTGAGGAAATTTACAGTTGGAGACTGGAAGAGAAGTTTGTCTCTGCTTGGGAGAAAAAAGAAAAGTGATAGTTATGCAAATCAGAATATGTATACATATGTGTGTATATATATATATATATATACCCACATGCAAACACTTTTGGTTTCTTTTCATTTATGTGTAGTTATGTCTGTGTCCGTTTATTTCTGTATTTCTCTATTTTAAGTTTCAGGTAGACAGAGGCAAGACTTTTCCTCCCACACACACACCCCGCTAGCTATAATGGGGGAACAGCCTCACTGTAATTAAAGATCAAGATTTACTGTTACACAGAAACTTTTTCTAAGTGCCTCAAAAATCCACTTGCTTATTCAGACTTTTGTGAAAATTGCTTGCCTCGAGGGCTCCTGGAGAAGAGCTGCAGCACAGCCTTCTCTGAATAAGCAGGCACACCCCAGACGATTCAGCAGCAGCGCTGCACTCTTCTCAAACAGTGAACTCTTCTGCACAGCTGTGGTTCATACCTCCTCTTTGGTCTTTTCCACCAGCGCACTCATTTAGGATTCAGGTGGTGTTTGATCCTCTCCACTACTCCCTTTTAAAAAAAAATAAATCTGTGCTTTAAGAGCTTTTTGAGTTATAAACTGAACCACCAGACAAGGGCTGCCCTGTAAGTCCTGTAAGGCAAAGGGTTAGGTTGCCTTTCACAGCTGAGTCAGGCTACTGCAGATGCTGGGTGAAGGCTGACTTAAGGAGGGCCACTACTGCTACCCAGGAACCTGTAAGAATCACCACTGCAGGCTCTCCACAGTACTCTGTCTCCCCTCTTGTCTTTCCTGTGGTGAGGGAGGCTCAGCCCATCAATCCTGGGCAGAAAAACTCAGGTTTGCCCATGCTGAGATGAGTCTGGGGATCTGCTGTCAAACCAGTAAGCCCAGTGTGGGACTTTCTGGCCCCGTAGCAGAGGCCCCAAGGGGCAGGAGAAGTCTGTTTTGAAGTATTATGCCATGGAAAACAAATTCAGGTGTCTCTTCACACAGTGATTTTGAGACTTTCTTTTTATACTCTTTAAAATTAGAGTATCTGCCTGTGTGATCCAGGGACCCCTGTAGAGGCTTTCCTTTAAAAGCAACAGTACCGAAAATTTCAAAATCTGCTAAAACATACTGACTCAGATTTTAAATTATTAGTATTCAGAAGAAAATCATTAAGCAGAGAGCTATTATTTTAGAGCAATATAGCAGTGCCTTGTGCCCTTTATCCATTCCTGAAGAGGGGGAATGAGTGTCCTATTTTAAAAAAAGTGAATTGCTAATCCACAAGAACTCAGCCAGGCAACAAAAAGCAAATGTTCACAAGAGGCAGGTAATGACAAAATGCCATAGTTTGGGGGAACAGGAAAAATCAGACACCAGGCCAACCTTCCACATGACCTTTCTTAGAGTGATTGTAATAAACTTCAAATGATATTTTAGGGAATACAAAAAAAAATGAGTGGAATGCAGACAAGAATAAACAAATTAAAAACGTTTAACCTGAAGCACAGAGATCTGGCAGGCCCCTCTCATTTTCACTAAAAAGAAAATCCCCAGATAAACACGGTGATGGTGCCATCACATGCCTCCCTTTTACTCCTGTGCCCCATGAAGACCCAGGGCTGTCTTTGTGATCACAGTGGTTTTACCTTTCCTCTTGCCTTGTGGCTTTCTGAGGGTGAGTTTAAATGAATTTAGTATAACAGCAGGCATACACTAGACATTTCACTGTAACCACTACTGTATCAAAGTCCAGGGATTAAAAAAGGGGCCTTATTCTCTGTTCTTTTTTTTTAATTTGGGGGGGGGAAGGGCGAAGTAAACCAGATATTTAATTGAATTAGTATTAAATTAGAGTGAAGTAGTGAATTAAAATTAAATTGATAAGTTTGGACTTAATCTACTGGGTGATAAAAATGGAAATATTAAAAATAGTGTGGAAGGAAGGGGAAAT
This sequence comes from Anabacerthia variegaticeps, assembly GCA_035583185.1. NCBI lineage: Eukaryota > Metazoa > Chordata > Aves > Passeriformes > Furnariidae > Anabacerthia > Anabacerthia variegaticeps. Next base: position 22,013,319 of record JAWWEW010000165.1, on the reverse strand, counting down.
CCTTCTTTCTTTTGCTATTACATGTTTGTTTGACAAGAAGCGCCATCCTTGTTCTCTCATTAATATTGGCATCCTCCCTTCTTCTGTGCCATAAACTTGTGTGTCTCAAGAGGCGTTTTCCAAGCTGCATTTCCCGTCCATTTCAGAGGCATGTGAGAGGCTCGCTTTTGCAGCTAGAGATGTGTTAAGTGCATCCGGAAGTTTATAGTTACACAGGTACCATTCCTTAAGCACAGCACTAGACTTTGTGCCAAGAGGCAGGCTTATTACTTTTATTATTTGCTATTATCAGCTTCTTTGCAATGGCATATACATATAAATATGCTGTAGCATTTCCAAATGCCTTTTGGGGAGCTGGATTGTATTCACGGCTGCTCAGGAGGTGAAGCCTGCTTGGATGGTTAAGGTGAAAGACAGTTCAGGACTGTTGCTGTTTCCATTAAAGCAGCTGGACTGAATGCTGAGGCACTGGAAGCACACAGGGAAGGTGCTATCTTGAAATAATATCAGACAACAAAATCCATTTTGGAACAATAGGTGTCTTCTCAAGAATGCCTTTGACCTGACACAGAACTGAACCTCTAACCACTAAATTGGGAGATTTAGTCAGGGCTAAAAGTGAAGCTGAGGCACTTGAGACCTGCATGGTTTGGGAAATTATCTAATTAGGACTTTTCAGCAGTGACGTCACAAGGAGTTCCTGATTCCACAGCTGGTTTGTAGCTGGCAAGGTTTTTGTGAAGGCTCAAGAGGTCTGAAAGGTCAGCTGGTCCCTGAAAGCTGGTCTGTTCTCTTCCCTATTGTGTCCTGTGCCCCCTGCTTTGGGACCCCTAAGATGCCAGCAGCAACTAAAACAAACCACAAAAATAGTTTATTTATCTTTTTTTTTCCTAGTGCACTTCTAGGAAGAAACATTTCCAGACTACAGCAATTGTCAATTGTAACAGAGGAAGTTCAAACATAATCAAAACCACTGATGTATCTCCAACTCCCTAGGCCACAGCTGTTGCCTGAATGGGGTTGGTCCTGCCCTCACAGGCATGAAGCTGGCTGGTGTCACAGCACTGACCAGGGTCCCCTTTGTGGCGGACTGGAGATTCCTGCAGCTGGTGGGGGGGTTATTAGCCTTGCTGTGGTTTGCAGGAATGAGTAAGGACAAATGAATGACAAATGCCATATGATGCTCCTGTTTAAACTAAATATCATACCAGATAGCAGCCTTCTTAGCACTGTAGTTTCCATCCGTCCTTCTCTGCTGGCAAGATGCAGGGCCTTAGTGGCAACTGGCTTTTCAAAGCCGCTCTCCTGCATGTCTCTCATGCAGACACACACAACCACACTGTGGGTTGGAGGTCTCTATATCACAGCATCTTGTTGTCAGCATGGACTTTTCCAATCTCTGCTAAACAAAACACACTTCTGCAGTTAACTGTTTTTTGCTTTCTATCTCCAGACTCCTAAATCCTCTTTCCTGAAGTGCTCATTGTCACTCAGCCTGAGATTTACAAAGCATGGGGCCATTTGGAGACAGCAAAGAAAAGGTATACAACTCATCATGGATTGAGTTATAACTACAGCAATCTGTAGTTGGAAAGGCCATCTGAGTTGTTATTTGGAGGCCTGAAGAGCTGAGGAACCATGAACAACCAAGACGAAAACGTCCTGTCTTTGGACAGAAGATGTAGGTTGCTTTTAGAAATCTCATTTTCCCTCTCTTATATCTCATTTGGTCTGTTCTCTGTATTTTATGTCCATCCTTCACCTCTCTCTTTTTTAGTGCCTTTGCTGCATTAGAGGCAAATGTTGAGTAAATGTTTCTTTGTATGTTCTGCAGAGAAGGACTACTTTGTTCTTTCTCTGCCTTAACAGGCCCTGGGATCTCTGGTAGCATGCTGCCTGCTCCCCATGACTAACATGCTTTGGAAGGAACAACACACCATCTCAAATGACTTTTTCCACTGTGGAAATGACTGAATCTGTAACCCTGTAAAAACAAGCAGCTTGAGTATCCTTCTGAGGCCAGACCCAGCGTTCAGAAAAGCAACTTTTTATTAAGGGTGCAAATTTCTCTCTGAAATTCAGCCAGTTGAGAAGAGAAGCATCCAAGGATGTGGCTTTCATGTGCAATAAAGCATGGCACAGAGACCTCTGACATGCCCCAGTCCCTGGCACTGGACACAGATACACAGTGCAGCATGGGGTCAAGACAGGGAAGCAGAGCAGTGTCAGTGCAGTGTTGCTCCAGGCCAGCGTGGCCACATTACTTCCACATTCAGCACTCGTTTGTGCAGATCCAGCTGCTACCTCTCCATGTGCAAGCATGTGCTCCTAGTCCTGTTGCCCAGAAACCACTCATACGTATGAGATAAAATGCTAGCGACTATCGGGTTTGGGAATAAAACAAAAAAAAAAAAAAAACAACCCAAAAACAACCCTATTTTCTCTAACTCATCCCCGGCACACCTGTCCATTTGAAGACCAGTCTTCCTTGGTCACATGTATGAAAGCTTGGGCCCAGTAAAGCTTGTCACTGACCTTAGTGGAGGCAAGAGTTCCCTCTCAGTTGCCACCTCTTCTTGAGAGGGCATTCTGGACGTCTGTCTTTCTAATTTCTCCTGCTTATGAAGAGACACTGTTCCTCTATTGCTCCTTGTAATTGGAGTAAGGTGGCTCTAGGGATAAGAATAGAAATGTTTCATCAAAACTAGGTCCCAAGGCACAAATGGAAGTAGGAAGAAATTGTCTTCTGATTGTTGGGTCTCTCTTAGCACCTGGCCACTTGGTCTCAATTTCACACAGACTGTCATCATAACCAACAATCTCAAACCGTGATGAAGAGGGCTCAGAGAAAGGCCCTAGAGGTGAGGGCACAATATGAAGGTGGGTGTGATCTTACCCTGTTGGTTTTTCTCTGTGAATGGGATTTTAGCTTCTGGGGACATAATGAGGGAACTTTTGGCCAACACTTAATTCATGAATGAACATATCAAGAATCTGCTCAAATTCCGCAGGACTGAAATTTCAGATTTGAAATGGCAAAGACAAAACCAAACCATGAAGATAAACAGAAAAAGAAAACAAAGAAGATGAAGGGCACATTTTTCAAAAACATCTTTGTACTTCAGTAGCACTAAGCTTCTTTTTTGGTAGACCTGTCTGGGCTTTTTTACTCCTGTGCTAGCTCTGGCTGCTCTGCCACTGGGAAGACACATAAGACTGAGTTATATAAGGCAGGCATGGGCATAACTGCTAATATTTACCCAGATGAAGATTTTTCTTTACATATTGGCTTCCAATATATTTCTGAAGTGTAGTAAATGGGGAGAGGTGGGAATCATCTTCTATAATTCTGAGCATCAAGCATCAGTCTTGTTTTTCTCCACCCCTGAGCAAAGATATTTGCCAGCTGCCAGTAGGCGAAATTTACGTGTTTATGTGTATGGGGTTAGGCTGAAGGCAAAGTAGTATCTTTCACCACAGGTGGATTGAAATCAGTTAATTCCCACTTTTTGAAGGAGCTGAGCATCCTTCATTTCTAATTGGAAGTATTGCCCAGACAGCAATACAGGGCTGTATGAGCAATACTCATACTGTATGAGATGATATTACTCTATGTCCAGTGCTACTGATGGTTGAGCACTGCCTAGTAAGTGTGCAATACAGATCAGAGATACCGAAAAAGCTGCAAATGGGCCCTAAGAGTAATTGTGGGATTCTGTCTGCAGGCTCAGAAATCTTCCTGTAAGCACTATTAGGGAGGCTGTTGAATCTCCTCCTGGATTTTTCATTCTAAGACACTTTAGAAACAAATTCTCAGGAGCTTTTGCAGACAAGAGTGGATTTCTGAGTGGCGTGGCCTCTGGGTTACAAACTCAAGCAAGAAGTGTTGTTGAAGAGTATTAGCTGACTGGCACCTCACTCTCTAGGTTTTTTTAGAAGAATCACTGCATTTTCTAGAGTGAAAAGAAGAAAGAAATAAGCTTGAAACCCATCCACCGTCATTCACGTGCTTGGTGCACTCTATGCTCTATGTTTCAAGAGGAATTTACAGCCCCTTGGGTAGGGAATCCTTTTTCCCCAGCCACAGTGGGAATGTGCCTGCCATTGAGTGACTGGGGAAAGCAAGAAAACTGCATGCCCAAAAACAAACCCCTTCTTTTCCAAAAGAAACAGCTCTGTGGCAGCTCAGATAGCAGTTGCACAGGAGATGTGTACACACATGCATGTGCCTGTGTATACAGGCATAAGCTCACATAAACACCCTCACCAGACCAGTCACACTCATCACACTACACACCTAATTCCCAAAGCAAATTCTAGTTAGCTTAGATGACTTAGTGAAATGTTTTGAGCAGGGATGTATCATTCCTGCAAGATTTATACTGTCAGATTATGTCCTTGCTGCATGGCCTAAGCTGCATAACCACATTTCTACTCCTGCATGCTGTAACCCTACTACCTGGAGGGTTCTCATCCATATATCGTTCCTCAAAGGTCAGCAAAGTGGTGATACGCTCTTCACAGCACTAACTACTAATCATGCTGCGTCAGAAAAAGAATAAGGCTGGAGAAAACTAGTTGGCATCTCCCTTTCATTCCCCTTCCTTTCTCTCCTTTCTTCTGTTCTTCCCCCAAAATTGTCAGTCCTTCATTTTCCAACCCAAAAGCAATCAAGCTGAAGCAAGATAGCAGAATGCAGAGGGTGATCTGAGTCAACCCCTTTTATATCAATTTCAGTTTCTGCTGGGTGTTCCTATGACATTTCAAAAGACTGCAATCCTAATGAAAACCACAAGCTCCTGAAATTAAATTAACTGCTTTTGTAAAAATGCAGGAGCAGGGGGATGGGGGCGGGAAGCTGGTTTGGGGAGAGGGAGGGTTGTTGAGAAGAAAGAGAAAGGAAAAGGGAAAGAAAAGAAAAAGAGAAAATTAAAGAAAACTCCATTTCAGGTTGTATTGATGCATGTAAGGATCGTATCACTAATCCAGCCTTATTCTGCCCTGTAAACAAACTCACTTACAATTATTGCAGAGCAAAAAAGCTACAAAGATTTTCTAATTTACTATTTTTGTCTTAGGAAACCAAAGTAAAATAACTCAGACGGCTTTTTTTTTTTTTTTGGTGCATAACGTCACTCTTGGGTTTTTTCATATCTCTTTTTGCATTATTTTGTTCATTCATGGATCAGCATGTTGAATAACCTTCACTCTTCCTAATGATAGGGTTTCCTAACCAGCACAGATCCAGTACTTTTTCTGAATGCTACTGACTTAGGACTTAAACCATGACTTTTTCCTGTGTGTCTATACATAGCTGAACACAAAAGAATTCCAAATCTTGATGTGCTACTGATTATCCTAATGTAAACTGAAGTAAAATAAATTACTTACAGTTCTAAAGGGAAGTAGTTCAGGGGTCTCAAAATCTAGAGGTGAAAAATAATTATAGAGAGAGACTAGAAAAAGGATGTAGAATCCCTAGCCAACCCCTGGTGGAAAGAGGATATGCTGTCTAGATTCCAGAAGAATGATTCTGTGCATGGCATTATTGTTGAGTTCCAGATTGTAAGGAGCATATCCATAAATATATATATATATATAAAAATATATATATATAGCTAAGCCTTTGTCTGTCAGAGTTCAAGGAGCATCTGGACCATGCTCTTAGTCATATGGTTTAGTGTTAGGTAGTCCTGCAAAGAGCTGGGAGTTGGACTTGATGATCCCTATAGGTCCCTCCAGCTTGATATATTCTATGATTCCATGATTGTAAGATTTCTTGGCTTATTTTTAAAATAAATCTTCTTCAGTGATGTCTAGAGTCATGGAGCATGTGTAAAATGAACATCCAAAGCAGCAAGGTTCACTGTCACCAGGTTCCCTTCATCAGAGCTGTTGGGATAACCTCATGAGCCCAGAAAAAGGGTGATACTTTGGTGCTACCCATTTCAGTAGCCCAGTGAGTTGGCGAGATATCAACCCATCAACTGAAGTTAGGCTTGACAGGCACTTAATTACCTGGGCAAACACCTTCCTTAATGCAAGCAAGTGTATTCACCCTTCCATGTCCTCAGAAGTTCACAAATTTCATTCCTGCATCTTGTTACTTAGTCTCCTGCTAAAGTAGTGGGGACTTATTCAGGAAACTGGAAGTTTGATGCTCAACCGATTTCAGCATGTCAAGGAATAGCTAGAACTAAGCTTGTCTGGTTTTGGTCCTGAACAGGGGAGAGAAACCAGACTCAAAAATCAAATCAACCCTTGGCTTTCTTTGCCTCTCTATTAGGTAGGCTTTAGTATGACCACTCCCAAAGTAACCTTTTACATTTTTCATAATTTGTCAAGGATCACATTTTGAGCTCTCATCAGATTTTTCATTCTCTCACTCTCCTTCAAGTGTTCACCCCTTAGGTCCTTGTTGGAAAAAGCTCAAATTTTGGTGAAGTATAGGTCAGCATGGATGCCCGCACTCCTAAGGAAGTTTGGATACAGATAATTACCTCAAACATCGAATGTGCTCATTAAATCCACTGTTGTCAATGAATTTGCTTAGAGTACAGGACCATGGCCTGGTCCTTTCTGTGTCACCTTGTGGTTCAAATAATCATTGACAAATGAATTTAAAAAAGCTCCATCATGTTCTTGTTTTCTAACCAACTTAGAGAAAACAAAAGATGTTAACTACAGAATGACTGGAGAACTCTAGCAGGATTTTGCTTTCATTTCTCATAATTTCTAGTGTATACAACAGGGAATAACCTCACATTTCTAGTTGTGACAGGCTCCACAGATTATGAAATCCTGCAGAGTTTCAACATGAGAATGTGGCAACTGCTAGCAGTACAGAGCTCAGATTCCTGGGCCTAAACCGTAGCATCAAGAAAGCTGAAAACTGGAGTTACCCCTAATTGCATGGGCATCATTATATACATTTTCTTATAGTCAGAATTATCCTCTCCAATGCCAAGACAAACAGGGAAAGCGAAGTCATAAAACTCAAAAGTACATGAAGTTCACAAGCAACAACTTCAGACTATGGACCTTACCCAGAACCCAAGATGCAGAGATAGATGTATTTTCAAGACGATGCTTAGAACAAATGAGTTGAAAGAAAACATGACACCTTGAGGATGGAAACATCAAAACAGTCATTTTCTCTCTTTCCATCTCTCCCTCCTTCTGTCTTCACCAATATCCTCAGGCAGCTGGAAGAACCACCAGGGTGATCTCAGCGGTAAACAACGTCCAACATGTTTTTCCCCGCTTTTGATAATGAGTTGGTTTCATCAAAGCTTGGCCCATTTGGAGAGGCTCATGGGGAGTTCAGACCCACAAGGCTTCCTCCTTTGCAATGTGCTTTCAAAAGTTTCCAGGACAATGACATCATGAGAAAAGTGCCTGTCTCCTGTTGCCTAGACAAGTTTTGGGAGAGGTGTGCCTCTTTTCACTGCTCTGCTTTGCTTCAAGTAGGAAAGTTAGACACAGTAGGTTCAACTTTTCAGAAAACAACAGCAGCAGCTCAGCTGTCCAGAGGTGCAACTGCATCTCCAAGGCCCTTCAAGAAGTGACCTGATTTGTAGATGTCTCAAACAGCTCACAGCATTCCACTACAATGCGTGCCTTTTCACAAACCTGATGATGTAAGTTGGAGGTCTTGGATACTGAGAACTTTTGTTGATCTGACCTGTGGTTATGTGAGCTATACCTTAGCTAGGCAGGGACCCAGCAAGCAGGAGGTATTGCCACTGCCTAGGGTAGCTTGTGAGCTCCTGGCCATACAGTTCCTCCAGGGATCCTCCCACTGGAACTAGGTATTACTTCCCTGTTACTCATCTAGGCTGCACTGTTACTGAGCCTGCAGCTCATGTGTAGCTCTCCAAAGCAGAGTTAAACTACATGGCTCAAATACCAATGGCCACGCAGCTGCAACAGTCTGGAGTTTGTCCCGGATGAGAAGGGAGCATGAGAAGGAGGATGAGTGTCATTGGATAATCCACACTGAGCTCCACGATGCTGCAGCTCGTTCAATTTGCCATGCTGGTCCTCCCAGCTGGAAAAGAGGAGCTCAAGGCTTCATTGACCAAAGTGTATGTTCCTGCCCCATGGACCAGGGGTGAAGCTAAACCTGACTTTTCTGCTGGTGAAGAGTAGAGCTGGGGTGGATATGTTTTGGAGTGCCAGGCTGGCCGATTCTGCTGCCATGGGAAGGAGAGAAGAGAGGGGTTAGCAACAAACAGTTGAGATTAACATCTCTCCTATGATAAACATACAGTGCAGCTCCTTCTGCAAGTGAATGCAAGAGTATCTTTGGCACTGCAAACCTGTGGCATAGGCAAAAGATGTGGCAGCCAAAGTATGTTGCAGGCAGCTCCCAGCTTTGCCTAAGCCCAGAGTCTGCCCTGTGCACAACTCTTCCACATATTCCTAGCATTAGGCACGTAGAGGACTCTAGCTCAGGCGAAAGAAAGTCCCAGAAATGACACTTCTGACCTGATGAAAGCAGATGTCACAGCAATGGATATCAGTGGGGTTTATTTATATATATTAAGTGCTAATTTCTCCTCTCTTGTGTCTGCAGCCAAACAGCCAGGGCACAGCTCAGAGGACTTGTGCACACAGAGCAGAAAACATGTCTGTAACTCCAGATCCCCCAGAACTACATAGCCATTTGCAGGACTGGAAACCACTAATGCAAGAATGGAAACCAAGGTTCTTTCCTGGTTGGTATCTTGCAGCTGAATTAATTCTGCCAATCAATTCCCACAGTCTTTGGCCATGAAGAGGAAGGAATAGCAATGGATGCAAAGAATTCCAGTGCTCTGGGCCCAAAACTCAGAGACATGGACTGCAGCATCCTCAATCCACTGTGGGGATGCTGCAGTCCCTGATCTTGGTCTCCTGCCACTCCATCCCCTCTCTCAAGTCAAGCTGTCTATCTGTTCCCCTCAAAGCTGTAGGCTGCAGATCTCTTATAGTGCAACCCACACAATAGTCACTTCTTTTTCCTGATTGCCACTGTTGTTTTCAGGTAGCTCTGATATCTGATTTTCTGATATGTTCATAAACCAGTTAAAGCTTGCCATTCAGTCTATATGGTCAGGACTGGCTTATTCTATATATATTACTTTTACAACATTAAATTTCCTACTTTATAGCTAGTCATTTGTAGTTAAGTTGCAACCCTTTCCATTTAGTTTTTGGTTTGACTACCCAGATCAATACTGTCTCATCTGTATTTTATCACCTCACTATTAATACCTTTTTCTGGAAGATCATTTTTGAATACCCTGAACCATAATCCCATAAGGATTCTTGAAGGACACTGTGGGTAACCTCCCTCTATTGTGAAAGATGACTATTTAAGCCAATTTTATTTCCCTATTTCCTTTAACTTGCTATTATTCTAAGAAAGGAGATTCCCTATTGCCCCAAGAGGGTTTATTTTCATTAGACAACCTTTGTAACTGTTCTTTTGGAAATGTGAGTGGTTTAGAACTGCTAGAATACCTTCCTCCAGGTGCTTACTGACTCTTTAAAGAGTTCTGTTAGATTTAGGACTTGCTTTCCCTCTACAAAAACATGTGGCTCATTATATTAGTTTTATTTTTATTCATATTTACTTCCATTGATTTGTATGAAACTTTATGAAATTTGCCTGTAACCTGTACTAAAGGATGAAGTCACCTTTGCCACATTCTGGGATTTAACTAAGTGTTGTGGTATCCCTTAGATCAGCACCTCCATTTCAGTTCATTTCAGACTGCAGAGTGAATGCCAGTTCCTCTGCATCACCCTCCTCACTTCTGACTCCTCCTCTTCTGATACTCCTATTTGAGCATCTTCACTTTATGCAGCATAAGAGCTGGCTCTGGCATGAGAGCTGCCCACAGCTAAACATACTGGTCCTGCTGCACCAAGAAGCAGTCACTTATGGGACCTGACAATGTGATGTCCCCATGACACTCTCTTAAAGCATTTGTGCCATCAGCATCGGGATGCACAAAATTCCGTCTTCTGCTTTCTTCCTTTGCAACTATTTAAATTCCCTTAGCATTTCCAAACACACCACCAAAATTTCATGGGCTAATCAATACTAGACCATAGTCCCACTAGTACTAATAGTCCCTAATGAGCCCCCATCTCTCTAGAGTTACAGTAAATAGAGACTGTGGTAGGTGTTGATGAGATTAGCTTGTTTCCCTTATTTGACATTATGCTTTCTGTAACAGAGAGGCCCACCCCCCACAAGTACTATCAGATCTGTCTTCCCAACCCCTGGGTGGTATATTAATGTTGTCATTCATATTTATCCATGAGTAAGTACTCTGAAATGCAGACAACTGAGGGGCCTCAAATGTCAGCCTAGACCATAAGCTCCCTGGGGCAAAGATGGCATCTCTACTGTGTATGTAACCAAGCTGTGCAACTTTTCAAACTTCACCATTTCTCCCGCTGAAGGGATTTGGCTGAACCACAATGTTCAAAGATGAAGTTGTGTAAATTTTTCCAGTTGTCCAGGTTTCACTCAGCCATCTTCAACAAAAAGGCTCATGAACCTCTGGGAGCCTTTGGATTAACTTTTGCCAAATTTGCAGCTGGTCACTAAAACATAAGCCATATAAATTTAACAGAGCTTCTGGGTTTGCAGCTAAAGTTTAAATGTGAGTTCTTTCATCAGAAGCACTCTTAAATCAAACTGGGGTCTCTTAAAGCACAGTATCTTAGTGATGATTCTTATCCACATGTGAATTTTGCCATTCAGGTCAACACTCTGTCAAAAGCAGATATTAACATGTGTGGTTCCGCATCCATCTCCCGCAACGCAGTGCTACACTTTGCTAACTTTCTCCAGACCCGGAAAGACTCTCCATTGCTTGGAGACAGCCACAGCACAGCCTGGCCAGATCACTTTCAAGTGACTCCTTTATCTTTCACAATTGTTTTTTCCTAACATTGCTTTTCCTCTGGATGAATCTGCTTATACAAAGTCAAAGCTTTGAACATGTTGTATTAGTTAACAGAAAAATTCAGCATAGCTAAACTATGCTGTAAGCTTCTTTTCTACCCCTCTTCTCCACTGCAGAGGGAGAACAAAGGTTCTGCCCCAGGAAGGCAGGAGGTGGAAGAGGAAGGACTGGTGGGACTGATTGTGAGTCTGTAGGCCTGCTTTTCCTGTGGATGCACAAGGAGAGAAAGAAAGAAGGAAGGAGCGGAGAAGGGAAGGAAGCAAGGCAGGTAGGCAATATCACACTAGCTGTAATGGTAGATTAATGGGAAGGAATCAGCCTGTGAAATTTCCTCATGAAACTTCAAAATCACTGGAATAAAAAGACAAAATGCAAAAACTACTTAGATGCAAAGTGAGCGCTGTCCTGAAACTATTCCCTCTGGTATAAACTGCTATCATTCACTGGAATTTATCTTGTTTTCAGAAGGACCAGGACCCTTCATAGAAGGGCCAGAAGAGCAGTCACACAGAGAATGTGTGGCTTTCATTGACATTCGGTAGAAAACATCACCACTTTTAGATTCTGTATATGGAAACTAGTGAAGGGCAGGAAGAAGGAGATGGGTGTCTTGTAAGAAGAGAAAATAATCCCCTGTATTTATTTCTGCTGAACATAGGAGCATTGACCATTGTCTTGTTTTCTAAACCTTTGGGTTAGGAGGGGCTGTAAGCATTTTGGGAAAAGCTGCTGGTTAAGTGGCAGAACAAACATGTCAATTCACAGTTCATGCTACGGTGTGTTAAACAGCTCAAAGTAGCTTGAGGACTGCCTGAAACACAGCCCACAGCTGTCTGTCTTGTAACAGATCATCTTTTATAGCCAATTGCCTACTATGAAACAGAAATTTATGTCACAGCCCAAATAAAAAGCCAAGTGAGTCATTCACATCCAAGATTTTAAAAGATGGGGATCTTTTAAAAGAAAGAAGGGCTTGTTAAGTTTTAAATCATAAAGAAAAAAATGAAGCATTAAAGAATGAAGTAATAGGTTTTGATCAATACTGAGGTCTAAATTCCACAGCGGGCAATGTAGAATCTATATCTCAGTACCCGTCTTGTCTTTCACTTCTTTCCTTCCTACTGTGCTTTTCCCCCTGATGTCTCAAGAGTCATGACTGATCTCAAAGGTAGGTCACAAACCTGTCCTGTTCATCTACATTTGGGTATCTGAAGCAACATGGCCAAGGTCACACAAAACGGGGTGAAAGACAGCATGAGACCAGTGCAAATACTTCAGTCTCATCTCATCCCCCTGGAAAACACAGGTGAAATTCAAAATGCGCAAAACCTTTCACCATCTAAGACAGAAACTGATCATTGAAGGCTACGGGGATCGAAAGCTATGTTCCTGGCCCCACCTCCAGACAGAGAGCAATATTTCTTCTAAAAACAAAGTGGAGAGAAAGCACCTCGAACATACAAAAGCTCTTACAAGACCAACAAAGTTATTTCTGTATGCAGTCTACAAGCCAAAGTTGCATCGCTTCCAGATGTATTCCTTCATCTGGCTGCTGCCTCCTCATTGTGCACCTGCCTTTCCCCTTGCCCTGTAAACAAATTCCACAAGCCAGGGCATATTTTCCTCCTGTTTTAACCCATGACCTAAAAGCTTGCGATGGAGCTGTATAAGCTTTTTTAATGAAATGATCAGAGGTAAAATAACACAGTAATAATATACCCATCCTACATTAAGCATCTTATCTGAAAAACAATCACCCACATCTTAAGGAAGCTCAAACATCTGAAAATCCAGCAGATGATAGAAGGTCTGCTCAAAGATGTTGGGCTAAGGTCTGCAGAGACATCAGTGTGGGAGTGAAGCCCAAAAGTGTGGAAAATGAGCATTACTGTCTCAAATACCATCACCTTCTGCCTTTTTCCCTGGCTTCTTCTCCAAAGATCTGCAGAGGAGCAGGTCATCCCGAGTCCCTGCAAAGAGCTTCTATTCACCAAATGGGCAGTTTAGGAACTACTTTACTCATCTTCAGCTGGCTTGTGCTCTGCTGAGCAAGGCTTCCACTCTGTGCCCATCTTGGCCTATAGACTGCATACCTCAGTATAGTAGTGTCTCTGTTTATTTCCTAGGTACATGCAGGGAAGTAGCTCCATCAGATGAGAAGCTGTGGTGCCAGGCTGGTGACAGCTGGCAGTGCTGAAGGTACAGAACCCACAACTGAATCAAGATGTTTTCCTGCAAGTCAGAGATGTCCATAGTCAGAGTGGAGAGGAATAGTCAAGGTTACTAATTTTCAAATGCTGGCTTCTGTCCATGTGCTGGAGTGTGTCACAGCCACCACAGCAGGGCAAAAAACATGACCATGGAAATCGATGTGGTGTTTTGAGAACAAAATGTTCCAATGTGTTTGGCTTGTGATCCCTTGTGCCACAATCTGACTCTGTGGCTTTCTTTAGTCAATCAAGGCTGTTATAAATACATCTGTGTTCTCCCACCACTGAGTAAAGATGTGGCCTCTACAGCTCAAAGGGAGGGAATTTATGAAATGCCAACATTAAGCAATGCCCTCCATTTGGAACACTACAAGGCTTGAACTTCAAGTACCCTGCAGATGTATTAATCAGCTCTTTTTAAAAATTATGGCTCCTACTTTCACTTCTTCTTAGGTCTTCTCTGCAGATAAGTATGATTTGGTGAGCACTTAGGTGGGATCCTTCCCACCCATTCCAATACCTAGCATTATCTACCCTCTTCTAAAGTAGAGATTTAATATTCATAATAAGAATATCCAGATGGCACTAAGGTAATTAACAATAAGGAACAGAATGCTTCAAGAGAGGCCAAATTCCAGCTGTCTGAGGTCTGGAGAAGAAAGAAATTCTCTTTAGAAAATTAGCCCAAAAATTGTCCATAAATTATTTTTTCCCAGTTTCTTATGAAGCAGTAGGCATCAGCCACCACCCAATTTGCTCATCCAGCTAACTCATCAGATCAAGCACAAGGATTTCTACAGTGAGAAACCACGCAAACAAGTAGAAGCAGCTCAGGACCCTGGGAAAAGCTAAAGACTGGCACCCCACTTCACTCTGATGTTTATCATTGCCTCTGGGAGGCACCGAGTGTCAGCTCAAGGACTTTCATTGCAGGAGAAATTCAAGGTCAGATCTTTGGAATTCTGCAAGAAAGATGATTAATGTCCCATGAATTTATTAAGAAATGTTCATAAGGACAAAAGGCACAGAAATCAAAACTACTTCTGAATTGCAATTAAACTTCTCCCCTTCCGCTCTCTACCACATCCCCCCAGCCTTCCTTCCTGCTCCCATTCACCTTCTTTATTGCACTTATGAGCTTTGCTTTCGAGCCATCATCCCCTCTAGGGATGGTCTGCTGGCTGCTCTTCCCACTCCCTCAGGCCCAGGCTCTTCCTGGGTTGCTGTCCCTATGCCTGTGCTCTCACGTCCTAATCCCAGAATGCTTAGAGCTGTCATCTCTGCAGGTGACAGTATTGCCCTGGACCTACACCACACACAGAAGACGCTGACATGGCTTCTGGCATCAGACAACACGTCAGAGCCCTGTCTGCTAACAGCCATGGAGAAGCAGAGGTGGCCCTGCACGGTGTTCCCTCAACCGTCTACTTTCCAGACACCTTTAATTCCTGCTTCAGTGGATGGGATTTGAACAGAAAATGAGAGATTGTAGATTCATTGAGCTTTGTAGTAGTACACTGCATCCATTAATTCCCTTCAACAATTATCTGCCCGATCTTATTTAAAAAATAGTTAATTAATAATTATTTTGCCAAATGTTCTAGAAATGCAAAGTTCAAGCTGGTCAGAATGAGTTTATTTTATTTGGTTTTAATGAGGGAAGTTGTTGGTTGCAAGAAAACATGCATATTTTCACTAAAATATGCCTCAGTTATATATTTTAATGTTTTCATAGGAATGTATGAACTGCCATCTCAGAGCAGCCTGAAGTGCTGGCACCCTCTTGACCTGGCTCCAAAAATGACTTCAGGAGGTGCAGTAAATGGCATGTCAGATATAATCCCCACATCCTGAGATAAAGACATTTTCTCAGGCTCCAAAGCATAGAGTCTAATGTGTCAGCCACGAAAGAATCATTATTAATTATCATGATAATGCATTCACATGGTGTCCCTTTAATGTATAATAGCAAAAGGAACCACCTAAAACATCAGTGAGTCTATTGGAACATCAGAAGTTAAAGCAAGACCCTGACAATGGTTATTTTTCCCTTAGCTTTGGGGCTTAATTTCAGCAGGCTACTTTAGGTACTTGATCACATTCTTTTCAAAATACTTATTCTGAAATTAAAAAAAAAAATCCAAATAACATCTAAAAAGAACTTTTCCAAATAAGATTATTAAGTGGATTTCATATGCTTAGCTATCTAACGTTACTGCAGAAAAGGTGCTCTGCCAATGACAGTGTCCGTTTTTCCCTGGAAGCACAGTATGGAGAGCAGGTGCTCTGCACAGAGAAGAAGCAGAGTCCATTTTGATAAGGCAACCTGTTCCTCTCTAGCAGCACTGTGCACAGCTTGGGATGGCCCACTTTGGGATAGCCTCCATCTCAGATCCTGCCTGCCATCTCTGCTAAGGCAGGCTGAAAAGCATGCAAGGATGTGCAGAGGGCTCCCTCTGATCACTCACTCAGAAGGGAAAGGCTGATGTGCTAGGTCAAGCTCAAGGATTTCATGGCCTCTTTGGGTGATGGCTATCAGTTTCAGGGGTCTTTTCAAGGGAAAACCACACCAATTTCATGCGGATTCTGGCCAAAAGATACCTTTCACAGCTCTGTCCCTGGAGGCATGAAATATGTTAGTCATAAAAAACCAGAGTCCTATCACTGCTACACTGGAGATGTCCTCTGGAGAGGCAGTTTATTCAAGTTGGAAACAACACATAAACTGACAGAACATGAATGGGTCACAGTACCTGCCGGGCAGACAAATTTAGTCTCTGCTGAGCAGTCCTTTCATATTCGAGAATTCACCCTCCTCTTATTCACTCAGATATGTCTTTACATCCCTCCCTTTCAGTCACATCAACAGGGCATCACCCCACCTGATCTAAGTGATCAAAAGCTGGCGAGCCCCCTGCATGCTCCCTGTGTCCATTGGGCACGTGGCTAAGGAGGGAGTGGCTTGCTGCTGGGGATGCTCTATGCTGCCCTCAGCAGACCCAGTGCGTGAGGGGATGCAGTTAAGGAAGGACTTTATATGATTCTCAGACCTGAGGGTTCGTCCTAGTAGTATTCCCCACCATTTTTAATTCTGCTCTTTATCCCCAAATAACAAACCTTATTTAAACATGGCATGTTCCTAATTTTGCATGGACTACAGCTAGAGTAGTCATCAAGGCAGTAAAAGACACTCACATTGCACTGAAGTCTCTGGCCTATCTACGTCTCCCAAGTCTCTAGGAAGGCCATGTAGATGTGTGCAAGACCGGAGAAATAATGTGACTTTTCACAGACAAAAGTTTGTCATCTCTGGTTGAAATATTAGTGCTTTCCATCATGCCAGTGCACTCCAGACTCCCACGCCCCACTTCCACATGTGGAACACAGACATTCAGCCTTGCCCCACTCCGGTCAATGTGCAGAAGAAGAAGTCAAAGCACCTCTGGCAGATGCCAATACCTGACATGGGGAGAATTATTATTCACTAGCATGAGGAATAAGTTTGATATGGTAAAACCTCAGGAGAAATATTTGTTAAGAGAGGTGAATCCTAGATCTGAATAGGTCTGGGCAGACTATTTAGCTCAGTACTAGCACTGCACTGATGAGGGCTATTTCTTTTTTTTTTTTTAATTTCAGATTTCAAACAGAAATTTGGCCTAGGTTAAAATTGACGACTTGGCATCAAGCTAAAATGTTAAGTTTTGAGGGAACAAAAGAAAAACTGTCAGTCTTTTGTTTCACTTCGGCTCCAAATACTACCTCTGACTCAAAGAGATTGGAAGCTATTTATTTTTTTCTTTCATTTTTCAACTTGCATTTTTTTGTTAAGCTGTATTAGTTTTACACTTCTAAAAGGTTTCATACCATCGCTAACAGAAAAAACAAAAGTCCTATTAAAAAGTTCTATTTTGATATTTTGCTTTTCTTTTGTACATCCAACTTTTTCAGGTAGATGAATTTTGGTCCTTACTGTAGAGACAGTTCAGGTTCACTCCACTAAAAACTTCTGGTGTAAGGCACATCTGACTTGATACCTCTGTGAGATCATTGTGCCAGGAGACCCCCAAAGCAACTGGCAACACCATCAAGAGTAAGGGGGAAACGCAAAGAAGCCAAACTGTTGACTCAGTTTAATTCATTGCTGTCTGCAAGGATGGCACAAGGCATCAGGGAAGAGAGGGGTGAAGACAAAGATCATGTTTAAACAATTACCTAGACCTGTTGGAAATAGTAAATTCTTTTTTCTCCAGTGCATTATACACACTATGTGTCTCCGTTTGCCCCAGCCTTTTCCTGAGCTGAAGTTGAGGGGTTTTTCCACATCCCTGAGGAGTGTGTTAGAAAAGCAGTGTTTATGTTAAGGGACTTCATTAACATTACGAGTCAGGCTGTAGTACCCAGAGACTATCACAGCGAAAACGAGACCTTGTTCCCTTGCGTCATTGGACCAAGCAACCACCAGGCTGAAACCTAACCCTGGCTGCTTGCCGTCAGGGGAAAAAATAAGAAGGGTAAAGTAAACAAGGCCCCTGTTCAGCTTTCCTGAGCCTAGATGAGAATTGCTTGCAATTATATATCAAAACTCAGAGCTGACTCTGAGAAGGCTCAGCTCTGCTTCTCTGTAGCCACAACCAAGTGTAGAAAATCCATGTCTACAGATTGCAGCCGCTCTGACCAGCCGCCTCTATCCTGAGCCACAAATCCAGGAAACTCTTAAGTACATGCCTAAATCTACCATTCCTCAGGATAGCACTGATTTTACACCAGTGGGGCTTAAAGGCAAGCATGAGGTTACAGGCTTTCCTGAACATGCTTGCTTTACCGAGCCTGGGTCTCAAGCATTCATTATTTTATCCTGATGACAGCTGAGGTTTGGGGTTTTTTGCCTGCAGAGTTCAATCCCCCCACTCTCCTCTCCATCATGGCAAGCTCAGCCATGCTGTCCCCCCTGCACGCCTGTCCCTGCCAATTCATTCCACTCAGCATGCTCCAGCACGTCTCCCACTCCTGCAGCTGACCCCACTCCTGCAGCACCAGCTGCTCAGCTGCCTCCACTCTGGTGGGGACGCCTGAAGGTGGTGAATGGCCACTTGCCTGCATCTAAAGCTCCCTGAGCACCCAGCTGGACCTACATTCCCTCCTCTGCATCTTCTGGCCACAGGCAGCATCAGGACAAGTAGCCAGAGAGGAACAAGGGCTCTCCACAGGTTTGGCCATGATTGAGGCACAATAAACATGTACAGAGTTATATGCAGGGTTGTTTAGATAAGCAGAAATGCGCATGGGGCTCTCCTGTTTGGTGTCTGGGTGCACATTGGGGTGCTAAGGCCACTTGCTATCCCACTCTCCCTGCCTGGCCCCAGCCTGCCAGGGTACCTCTGCCTGTGCCCAAGAAGAATACTTCATCTGCACCACATACACAGTGATCAGCTGCAGCCTGTCCCCATTACATCATTACCACACCACCACCATGAGTCCCTCACAAAGGAGAAGGCACAGACAATTAGAGAAGAGAAGCAGCAAAAGGCACTGAATGGTGCAGGTACTCCAGGGCTCCCTGTATGACCCTCTCCCCTCCAGTCCCCTCCTGCTCCACCAGCAGAGAATCAGGGCTCCCACTGCTTCTTCGGCCCTTCCCTTCCAATACGCACAGGGCAACCATCTAGGACCCTAAAATCCTTCCTATCCTAAAGCAGCCTATCTTCTAGTCTGTTCCTCATTCTTCGAAAAAGACAATTGTTTTCTACCTGCCCTGTGAGCTTCAAAATTTCCCCACCTTTCAACAAATCAGTTGGATGGAATCAGAGGAAAGGTGTCAAGTAAAACCAGTCCTGTCCTTGTCTTGTAGTCTCTGACATTATTTCATGTGAATATAACAAAATTCTCCAAACAGAGACTTGTAAAATCTAGAGACTTTTGTGCTGGGTAGGTTTTATATAGATGACAGGAAAATTTAAGCTTTGGATTTGAAGTGACAGCTGAAGCAATACAGCCTTATTTCACTATTAATTTCCCCTCCTTCCCCATACTGTGTAAGCCAACTAGACTTCTGACCAGACAGCATTCCATGTGTCCTCTCCTCTCCCCTCCCCTCCCCTCCCCTCCCCTTCTCTCCCCTTCTCTCCTCTCCTCTCCTCTCCTCTCCTCTCCTCTCCTCTCCTCTCCTCTCCT
>JAWWEW010000165.1:21867766-21993868 GCA_035583185.1 Anabacerthia variegaticeps | reverse complement strand
CTCTCCTCTCCTCTCCTCTCCTCTCCTCTCCTCTCCTCTCCTCTCGCTTCGCTCACTTCCCTGTCCTTTTTCTTTCTCTTCCCTTCTCTTCCCTTCTTCCTTCTCTTTTCACAATTCATAATGATGCATTTAATTAAATGTACATAGAATTTTTCTAGGCAGCCATATGACAGCCACATTAACACCAGATGAGCCCAAAATTGTTTATTGTTATTACAGTAAATACCAAAGTGAATTAAGAATGATTGATCGGACACTTATTGTGACTTGACCAAATATATACATATTTAATAATGCGATGTTTCAAAAGACGAAAGAGAAACGCTGGCAAAAGAGAAATTCAAATATATATGCCTCTTTTTTGTTTGTTTGTTTAGAAAAAGAACTAATTAGCTGAATTGTGCGGCCATAATTTGAAAGAAACAGAAGTATTCACTGCATTTAATACTACTGTGCTAACCCAAGGTGACACCTACAGAAATAACTTGGAAGTGTCACTTGACAATCAATCAATTCCTTATGGTCACAAACCCGTTTAAAAAAGCATAACACCAAAGGTATCAATAAAATTAATAGGGCATTCAAAATCCCTCTGAAAGGCAGAACCGCATCGGGCTGGAAGGAAGGCAGGAGCAGGAGTGCCCTTCCCGGTGTCCCCGCACTGCCTGCGGCGGAGCATGAGGAGATCGGGACATCCCCCGCGGGGAGCGCCCCCGCACTGCGCTCACTCGGGGAAACAACAAGAGCAGGAACCCTTATTGAAAAGATTATCTTTCCCATCAATAATCCCCCTCTAAGAGTTCTTTATTAGTAAACCCCATGGCAAAACCTGACATATTTACAGCTTGCAGTAAACTTTATGTATCTGAAACAATATTAATAATAAGGAGCCAGTGACCACAGCAAATCATTCTGGCCTTCAAAATGATCAAGTGAAAGTTTAATTGTACTGAAAAGAGAGAGTCCTGACAAGTTGGAAATCCTTCCCACACACCCTTTCCAAAAAAGCGAACTTTACCAAGATGAAAAAAGTGTGTCAGAGGATTGGAAACATAAGAATACATATTTTAAAAAAAAAAAAAAATCCAAAAAAACCCCCACCAAGTCTGATATCACAGGCTGAGCTGAGACAGAAACCTGATCTTTTACATGGAATGGGCAACATTTGGGTCTGTTTTATGTGAATTGCTCCAAGCTGTTTTGGTTAGAAATGTATAGATTTTAAGGTAAGGCGTACCGCATAGGCAGTGCAGGTCATTCCTAGTATTGGAAGACGTTCCCCATTACTTTTCTGCTGACAAAGGTAGGGTCCAAACTTTTCTTTCTTTGCTGAGTAACTTATCTGCTTTAACACTGAGCTGGATCTGGCAAGAGGGGCACTTGCATTTTGTTTCCTGATTGTGCTTTTCAACACTTTCATTCCCTCTCTCCCTCCCTTCCAAGGATTATCTTGTTTTAGTCAACAACCTGAAGAAACTTTTACTTTCCTTTTTTCTTCTGATACTACAAAAAAAAATGTTATTTCTCAGTTTTTTTACAAATTTATCTCTGCTGGGGAAAATGGGAAAAATTATGCTGTTTAGAGTAATATTTAGGAGAGGATAAACCTCCAAATGGTTTTCAAGTAGGCTTTGTTTCTTATTAGATATCATTTATGTGTTCTTATTATGGTTTCTTCACTAAAAAAAAAAAAAATACCTTCTTCTTTTGCCAGTCAAAAATATTTCCTTGTCTTTATTTTACTTTACGTAATAGCTCACCGGCGCCTTTATATTGACTAAAGAAGAGAAATATTCATGGTTTGGAAAAGACAACTAGAAATGCCAAACACAACATAAAAATTTTTGTAATAATTGTAACATCTTACAGGATGTTTTCTAAAGTCTGTTTCTGCTACCAAAAAAAAAAATCAAACTTTGTTCCACTTTTATTGTTTTAATTATTTAAAACTATATTTTGACAGCATCATATTTCTTACACATGTGTGCTAAAAAAAAGAGGGACAAATATTGCAATCTATTTTTGAATGGCTTATACGTCCCATTTGTTGATTTAAAATTTACCACTGAAAAACATAACAAGAAAGCTATAAAACTCTTTTTAATATGTTACATATTTAAGCAGTGCTTACTTGTCACATTTGGGCTAATAATTATGTAGCCTTTTAAAATGAAAATAAAATATCTTGACCATGATGTTGTAATTATGCTCAGCGTATTCATTCCCTTTCCAGAATTACTCCCTGCTCTATTCTGCTCTGATAATCACAGCAATGACTTTCCTACGTGGCAGTTTATTTTTTGTCTTCAACATATTTCTGCCCTAACAAGAGTTTGCATTTATATGGCAACATATGTCCAGACAACAAGCTACAAGTACAAGTTGCTCTGTCCCCATGTATGCATATACGTAGATTGATGGGCAGCAGGTATAATTAAGTTTTACAGTGGGAAGAAGAAAATCCTTCAGGAACCCACTCTATTATTTCCCTGCCTTCAAGCCATACTGTTTTACCATCGGGGCTTGTGTGTTCAGCACACAAGTTTCCTCTGAGTTTGTCCCTTTATATTTTTATCTGCTTAAAATGTGGGGTTTTTTTTCCTCAGAGAATGGGGTCAGATCGTATTTGTTTGTTTGCTTTTTGTCAGCAATTGTCACAAACTATATTTTCACTAAAACCATTTTGCTGCTGTACAATGCTTATAAATGTAAGGGGCGGGGGGGGGAGGATGACTGCTGGATGACTTGGTTTTACCCTCAACTGTCTTCATAAAGATAGACAAAGGTTTCATTAAAAAGATGAGGAAATCATTTTGTTTGAAACAAAAATAATGCAAGGGGCAGAGATCTGTTGCCTACTGCCCCCAAGAAATTACTAGAAGAGACTTGAGAAAAAGCAACAGCTATTTTTGCCTTGTGATTCTCTTTAATTTATTTTTATTGTCTATTATTATGAAGAGATACATCTGTCCATAAATAGATTGCATTACTTGCTTTCCTAACATAGCTCTGCTAATTAAATCAACCTCAAAAGAGAAATATTTTCTCATCACAGCTTCAGCTTAATTGCCTCAAACTTGGAATTAAAAATTGTTTTAATTTCAGTACACTGGGAAAACTCATATTTAAAAAAAAAAATAAAGTAGCATTCTCTAAACTTATAGAGATTTTCCTTTAGCCTGTTAAGCTTTCTAATAATCTAAACTGCCTATTTGGAATTTTTTAAAGACGACACCACTATAAACACAGCTCTTTCTGTATTACCATGTACATGCACATATATATATTCCAAAGGCAGGTTATAAACTGCACCAAGTTGGCAGCTGTCGGGAACATTATTTGTGGAGCGAGCACTTTAGCCTAGGGACGTAGTGGGCTCTTAATAATAAGCAAGGGAGGGGGGGGAATTTAATGTTTTCTTTAAATTAAGACTCAAACAGAATTGCTTTAATGAATATCGGAGGAACTCACAGGCTTCAGTTTGCTCCTACTCTAACAAAATTTCCTTTGTGGTTTTCACTGTAAGATCAAAAGGAGCCAATTAACTTTTCTATAAGGTAAACAAACGGGGAACTGGAAATATCCCCGCAAATGATCCGACTGGTGGGGTCTAGCCTTTTGTTGTTTTCTCTGGTTTTAGGTGCCATTTTCCCTATTGCCAGGGCAGGAAGAGCGGGGGTACCCCCCACTCTGGACTCTGTGGGGACCCAGCAGAGGCTGTGGAGGTAGCCTGGCCCTGTGGGGCTCAAGAGAGCGGTCAGGAAAGGCTGTGTGTCGGCACACACATGGAGGAGTCCAGAGCTGGACGACACATAAATTGCCCTGGGCGCACCCCAGCTTTTGAGATGCAAGATGCTCCTTAGCAGGCAAGGAGGATGATATAAACAGATCACCATATAATGGGAGAGTGGGAGCATTTCTTCACCCTCACAAGCTGCAGCCCTACTGCTGGCTTTGACAAGGCCCACCACAGCCTGAGAAGCTCCACACAGGCGTAGAAACAGGTCAGGCTGAGGTGCTGGAGCACAGCCTGGCCGTGCTGCACATTCCAGTGAGAAACGAGAGGGCACTTTCTGGGGGTGTTCCAGAAAAATCTGGGGTAGGTGAGAAGCAACAAGTTCACAGGCAGACAGAGAAATAGGATCAGGGGACAGAAAAGGAGAAACAGAAAGCACAAGAAAAACTTTCAGCTAAATCCTCTTTAGTTTTCTTCTCTCGCTGTGAAAAAAAACCCCAACAAAAAAATATGTAGGTCCTTGCCCCCACCTTGCACATTACCAGGAAACTTGTTATTTTCAATTTTTTCCTTGCTTTGCTCCCTTGCCCAGTTAGCCATGGAACAGCTGCGCTGCTCTCCCAGTGGGGAAATTGATCCCCCAGGATTGCCGTTCTCCATAGCGAGTGGGAGTGCCACACCGGACCCCCAAACCATGCCCAGCTCCAGGAAGCAGTCACTGCTCCCTGCTATCCCCCGGACAGGAGAGCCCAGACAGCTTCCTGCACTTAGCAAAGTCACTCTGGTTTTAGGGACAATCAGATATACTTATAAATATGAATAATTGAATAAGATCACCTATCCTGGGAAAACCAGAAAGATTTCTGGAGCCCTAGCTATGTCTAATTGAAGTGGCCATTTTATCTTTGAAGAGCCACCGAAATGGAGTGTACTACAAGTAGAACAGAACAATGTTCATTTTTTAACTCATTTTGTGATTTTCCTCAGGAAAGTGTATAATTCAGGAAGGTGGCAGGACATGCTGTCAGAGTAAACTGAAGCACCTCTGATCCCCACCACCTCATGGTGTGGGGCCCAGAGATGCTGGTTTGGAAAGAGTGAGGCTGTGCCCCAACAGTATTCCTGTGCAGGAGAGCAGCTCTCACATCTGGCATCAAAATATCGGAGTATAGAAGCCTCCAAAAGTTTCAGTGGGCACAGTGTGTTGTCTTTAGCCACAGGATCAGAGAGCTTGGGTTTGCATGGCCAAGCAGGTCTTGGTCATCCCTAAAATGTGAAGTTCATTGGCATTAATTGCCTTACAGTGTCAGAGCTAGAGGTAGGAGCAACCTCAGTGGTAGTGGCACCAAATTCCTTAGTTCTTGGGTCAAATGCTGCAATCAACCAGCACCACGGAAATACTGCAGATAGGCCAAAAGATACCAGGATGCAGATGAGATTCGCATACTTTATCACTGTATAAATATTTTTAAATACTTGCAAACCTCTGAATAACAGAGAAATGCAGCCAGCTCTGGGAAGGAGGGTGGCAGATAGCAAACTAGAGCATTACAGAGTAGTGGCAGGAAGGAAGGATTTGACAGGATCCCGCTTGCACCAAAAGGCATCCATGTTTCATGTCTATGCAAAACTGTCTCCTCCCTCTCAACGGCGTCAAAAAACTGCAGAGTCTTCTCACCTGCATGCCCACCCTCAGTAGTGCCAGCACTGGGTCATCTCCCCAAGTGCCTGGGAGCAGAAAGGCACACCCCCCTCTCTCAGGCCATGGGTTTTTGCTGGCTCCCATTTCAGTGCCACAGCCTGACTGGACAGATGCAGAGAGGAAAGGGTGTTCTGAGGGTTCTTCTTGTGCTGCCACAGGCTGGCTTCTGCACAGGCGGTTCAGGAACACAGAGTGGGCTGAGCCCAGCAAAGTGGTTTTGCCCCTGGAGAATGTGCAGGGCTGAGCAGGGCACTCTGGGTCCACAGGGCAAAGCATCCCATCATCCTTATGCACCAAATTCTTTGAGAAGAGGGGGAAGAAGGGCAATGACTGGATGTGAGTGAATAGATTATTTTAACTCCCAAATGGGTTTCATTACTAGGGTTTGGTTTTTTAGCTATTCCAAGGGACAGCTAACGATTTCTTGGGTTTTTTAGAACAGGTTTTCCTGATCATGTCACCAACAAATGATATTAGGGGTTTCTCTCCCTCCATTCCCAACGCCCACATCTTCCTGCCAGATCCCTTTGGTGGGGAAGGGGAGTTAGCAATATTCACAGATCCCAGTCATTAAGCCTTTCCTGCGTAATTTCTAAAATGCACAAAGGGAAAAGTGAGGGGGGGTGGGGGGGACAAAGAAAAACTCCTTTATTATGCTGAGGCTCATAAATTCACTGCAGGATGATTTATAGCAGCAGAGCATAGCACCTAACTCAAGTCAATGCAAGAGGTTAATATGAAAGGTTAAGGAACTCGGTTCTGGCTGATTTATGGTTGGGTCGTAGGCTTTTATCCTGACCACAGCTCTACAAGTGTAGCTTGGGACTCTACAGAGCACAAGAGGGGGTGGTGGTGTTAAAAAAGTAATGTGTATTTAGACATTATCCCTGCCTATAAAATAAAGACCCCAAAATACTTCAGTGACCAAGGAGCTTTCATATCACCACATGCCATTGCAAAAGTAAAGCACCTCCTCTCTTCTATTCCCAGGCTTCGAGACCAGAGGGGATTGCTGTGTTCATCTTGTTTGCTTCCTGTATTACACAGGCAATAGGTTTTTCCCAGAAGCTGTGTTGAAGCATGTCTTTCTGAAAGCTGCCCAAGCTTAAAACTCACAAGCACCAGAAAGCTTCTCTGCCCCCAGAACAGGCAGAAATGCCTTTGGTGACAATGAAATTATACCTTGCTCCAAGGGTGAACTTGTCTGACTCCAGAATCCAGCCATTGCAGTTTATAATTTACTTTTGCTTGCAAGATGAAAAAGTGCCATGTATGTGGATGTTTGTATTTGCAAGTGTGCAGTCAGTGATCTCCCAAACTTTTCTCTCCAGTAACATGACTGAATCATGTTCTACACAGCCTCCTACCATATTATTTATTTGATTGCCTTGCCAAAAATCTTTTCAACTTCCTCCAGCACTTGTCCAGCCAGAGGAGAGCAGAACTGGGTGCATCATTTGAGTAACAGACTTACCAAGTGTTGTATAGCCCCTGCTCCCAGAAGTATGCAGTGTTACTCTTGGTGTCACACTGGTAGTATTTTCATTAAAATCCATTAATAAATTTGCTTTCACTTTATAAAGTTGCCTCTTAATTCCACATACTAGAAGGTTTTAATATGGCAGTACTAAGATAGGCATCATCAAGAAATATGAGTAGGCAGATTTAATGTAAGTTGACTTTACCAAGCGGGCTGTATTCCTGTTTGAAAAGGACAAGCAGTTCCTATCACTAGTTCCATTCCTGTGAAGCAGTGTATTGGCAAAAGACTTTTGTCCTTGCTGTTTACCATAACCATTGTACTTTTAGTCCATGATCAATATCAGACTACTCTGTCTAAATCTCCCTGAAACATCTTTCAGTCCCAAATTTCACACAGTTCGTTCTCAAAGTCTCGTGGATTTACCCCAGATTTGCCTCTGTAAATGAGAGCCCAGTCTAGGCAGGCAGGAGCAGTTCTGTCTGACCATGCTGGAGAACGGACATAGCAAGGATACTTTCACAGTAATATTTTGCAACACTGATCCAAACCCACAAAAAGTTCCTGTGCCTGTAAGTTTATTACTTTGTTAGAGAAAATTGCATTTGTGCTTTTTTTTATATAAGAACATCTGTCTGTCAAAGGTTTGGGGAGCTGTGCTGTGTTAAGGCTCCAGCCTAGAACTGGCCATGAAGTTTTCCTGCTCAGGAAGAAGAGAGAACTGGCAGCCAGACGCAACAGTCAGACACTCAGTCTTCCTTTTTCCGCTGTGCAGGGCGGAGTGTAACTCAGCTGCCCTGGCCAGGACACAGTGTCCTTGCAGTGCCTGCCAGAGCCCTTGACCACCCTCTTTGCCCATGGTCTTTGCCCATGATGTGCAGAAACCCCACTCCCACATCTATCCTTCCCAAACTGCTTTTCCAGCAGCTGCCTCCCATCATGGCACAGAAAGGATGTTCACATACCAGCTGGTCAGCAGCACAAAGGGAACAGTGTCACTGTTTGCAAATGCTCCCTGCACCGAGGATACACTCCTGGTCAAAAATAGCCTTTGGGTTTACATGCATTGGCTAAACAAATCATAAAGCTTTTAACTCCACTTGAAACCCAAGTCTCCTGAGGATTTCTAATCGGAGAGAGAAATGTACCCTTATGTGTTCAGGAAAGATATTGTTTCTTAGCTGTGTAACTAAGCTTTTTGTTGTCACTTTCTTTTCCATCAATTATGGTTGAATGAGCACAAATTTTAATATTTGCATTTTTATGCTACTAACCACTGTTCCTGCTACTTTTGGAGAATAGAGGATATTTGTTTATGGCCTATATGAGGCAAAGAGAGAGACACAGAGAGAGAGGAAAGAAGTTATCTTTAACTTCAGGCTCATCTTCACCCAATATTTGAAGAACCACACATGACTCTTCCTGCTCTTGGCTCTCAAATTATTTGCATAATACTTGAAGTGCTTAAGATATACAAGTATCTTTAAGAGCTATAATGTAAAGGTGAAGTACAGAATAACTCTGCCAAGTTATTGTAATCTGGGAAGGTGGGCATTTGCATGAAGAACCATAAGTTTTGTACACAACTGGCAAGATGCTTAAATGCTCAATAGACAGTATTTCAAGTAAAAAAAAATCTCTCCCTCTCCTCTTGCTTTCCCTATCATCAGTCGACATCAATGGTTAAAGGCCTTGGCAGAAAATCTAAATCACAGATAAAGAAGTAATACAAACAGAAAGCCTAATCCTGCTGCCAAAAAGTTGAACAGCAAAAATTTTATTGACGTTAGCATAAGGCAGATTGGGCCCAGGCACACAGAAATTAGGATAAGTTGCTATCTAGATTGTATGAGCCAACATAATGCAGTCTCAGGAGGTTAGGGAGATTTCCCTTTGGAAACTCCTCCACCCAAATTGAAATGCTGGAGTTTCATGTGACTAAGAGAATGAGACAGTTCCCAAAACTCAACTTTCCTCACAAACCTGGATGTGTGCCTCCTGGACAGCTCCAATATATATATATATATATATTTCTCTTTTTAGCAAGTAGGAAAAGATACTTTAAAGTCCACATGCCTGTACTAGTTGAACATATATGTATATGTGTTTTTTGGAAAGACAGACTGAAGAAATGAGTATTTTTAATACTTTTCAGAACTGTTGCATGTTCTTTCACCCTTCAAGCTCAGACACCTCTTTACAGGCTACTGGTTTAATACTGTGAGCAGCCACAGCTGTAGAGAGACCATGCTGCAGTATGTGGTCCTTCATATTCTTACCAGAGGATTCTCTCAAGAGATTGACATATCAGTACAAAGACCTTGAAAAGGCCTCTGCTTCTGTAAGGAGACTATGCAAGAGGTATATCATCAGCAGACCTGAATAGCAACATCACTGCACTGAGCTTTACTGGAAGTTTTTTCCTTCAGTGGATTGTTTTAATTTGCAGATAAATTCAGTTCCCCATGATCATATTTGCAACTCAAAGGGCAAGGACATAGTCTTGCAAACCCAGTCACAAACACACCACTTTTCCTGCCATAATTATTTAGGGATTTCAAAGCACAGCAGTCCAGAAGGCCCAACTTGGCAAACTCAATCTAGCTTTTGATAGCAAACCAAGACAGTGCTTGGCAGCTTTTCACATGGAGCTATGAAACAGAGGTTAGGATCAAGTATCCAAGAAGACACCACCAAATCATCCCCACTGCCTGTCACAACAGGTCTCCTGGCTGGTTGACAAAGCCAGGGCACTGACTCAGCCTGCCAGGCTTGCACCCAGGGTAACACAGAAATTATGTCCCTGGGGAGGAGGAAATGGACACAAGGCAACAGGTGGAGTTCCATTTCATCCTCATCCATGGAAGTAATCATACTCTTGTTTCTGTGGTATCTGTGAGGTCTCTGTTCATCTGTGCAGTTCAGTGATCTCATCCTTGCTGCTTGTCCCATGGTAAAATAAATTTATGGATTTAAGGTGACTGAAGGTTTTTAAAACAAATCTCTTCTTGTCCCTCAAGGAACCTAAAAAAATTGTATTTCAGCTTTCTGTTTGGTTTAAATGGCATCACATAACTCCATTGCCCTCACAGAAATATCACCAAAGAACTGTCTCAAATTTGACCTGTAAGAGTGCTGATGTAGTTGAAGTAAAAAATACCGGTCATCCAGAGTGAACTGTTATTCCCATTTTCCTTATAAAAAGAATATTAACCTAGTTAAAAAAAAAAAAAATGCTGAGTTTCTTGGAACTGGCTATCAGTCCACTGGGTGAATTTAAGAGTTTTTTTGTGAATATATTTCCTTCATTCTTCTTGGGGCCTTGAAGAGGAACTACTATACTTCTTCCAATATTTTTCAGTGCTGTATGTTGTATAAAAAAGAAGTCAGATAGACACATCCCTGGACTGTCTCCTCTTGTCCAGGTTGGCTGGAAGTTTTTGCTGATTCTGACTGTTGGAACACAATCAACCCAAACCCAAGGAGTCCTCCTTCTGAGCGGCATTATTTTTTAAGCATCATTAGTTTTCTCTGTTTGGTTTTTTTTTTAATTGAGAAAAATATCAGAGTCAAATGCCTTTGTGGGAATCACCATGATGCCATCAGACTGTGAGGTTAAAAAACAGTCTGGGTATTCAATACACTACACCTGCTGTAGAGAATTCTGCTGGGAAGGAAGATGGGAAAATATAACAGGTAAAAAGATGTGTATTAACCCCTCTAGAAACAGCAGCTTCATATTTCAGACATGTGGGGTCATGGCCTGATACGTTTCTTAAAAGGAGTCAGAAAGTCACAAATACTGTTCACTGAGCAGATGTTCTCCAGGTAATAGCAAAGACATGTTTGATTAATACTGTTTTGCCAGTGTGTTTAACAGTCTTGCCCTACAGAGCTGTAGGCTGCTCAACTAAATTTCTGTTCAAAAGAAGAATGAAAAGGAAGCAAAAAATTCAGCTTCTAGGTGTAAAACTGGTGCTATCCTCATTGAAACCACTCATCAGTACTGAAGCCAATAGAGAAAATAACTTTAAGTAAGGAAAAATCTGACATTTCTAGCCGTGTTCTGGCTGCAAATATGGTTTTGACAATCATCAGCAAGGAGCTGAGAGCTGTTTCCATTCCTGTCAGCAGAGAGCTTGCTGGTAGGCAGCTCATCCTTGCCTTCAGCCTATCGTTTCCAGTGAAGTAGACATGAGTTCACACATTCCTTACACACACATGATGTGTGTAACTAGGAATAATTCACATAGAAATAATCACATTAGCTTGAAAATGGAGATCAGAAAGCCTTATTGATGTTTACAGACAGGGACACCTTTACTCTGATCAGCGTGCTCAGGACCTAGTCTTGATACTCATTTCATATCACTGAAAAAAACAGAGGCCCACTGAGAGACACCATGGGCACGAGTGATATATTTTGGTCCTTGGTGATTTGGAGGGGGTTTTGCCTTTGATGGCTTGATATGACAGGATTCAATGCAGAGGTTCACTCAGGCAGCATGGAAATTTCAGAGCCACAGACAACACGAAGTTTAAGAGAAGCTAGGTATTGCAAACACTCACTCACAAATCTGTCTTTTATGTCAGAATATAACAACTAGTGTGAGATGATCTCTTCACGTATGAAAGTCATGACCATAATGTCTAATTCATTAGATACCACTTGCCCAATGCACCCAATATCATAAACCAAATGATAGTCATTTTGTCCATAGAGCAATCTGAGGAGAGAAGGAAATATGGAAAATTCAAGTCAGGCCACAACTGGATTAATGCACACCAAGACAGAGACACAGCCATACCAGCATGTGCCTGGGCTACTGGACAGGGCATGCAAGCTGAACTGTGCCTTGGAGAATGGGCAACCCAAAAGGTTTTCCAATGTTTAAATCTGGTAATTCCTTAAATCTGTTGGCTTTTCCTGGTGTGATGTGCAACAGAGATGGGTTGCACATGCTCTGAATGTGCAATTGTCCACACACATACTTCACAAACACGTTCTCACTGCATGGCCTGAGCAACATCTCTCATTAGTTAGCAACCTGGTTATGTAGTGCTGCTGCTCTCAGCACATTTTTGTTAGCCACATCTGAATCAGGTTGAATTAAAGGGTTACTACTTCTGGGTAAGTAATCAGAAGTTTAAACTGCATCTGGGTAAATATTCGCCATTGAATGAGAGTTTAAGCTGCTCTCAACAGAGTCAGGAGTCATCAAGAAAATGCCCATGGCTCCTCTGGGTGTATCGCCATCTGTCTGCATGGTTTTGTTCTTTTTCAGTGGCAAATGTGGGCTTAGTGCCGGTGCACGTGAAGGACTGGTGGCTTCACAGAAAAGCAGGTGCTTTGAAAGCTTTAAATAGCTCTGCCACATACTTCAAACATGACTGGCAGCCCTCCTAGTATTCTGCCCTGCATTATTTGGCCGAGAAACTTCAGTCCTAACTTCCAGACTTGGCCATTTCAGCCTTCAGCCTCCATGTGTCTCAGTCCTTCAGAGCATCCCACCACTGAGCCTTGCTTAACATAAGGTATGGCTCCCTGATGTGTTGTTCAAACATGCCAACGGAGGAGGACATAATGAGAACCCATGGCAGGGCATCTGTAATTTAAGCCAGGATTTGAACCCAGGCCTTGGCAGATGTCTAGGAGAATTTTGCCCAAGTGTGCTTGTTTTCCTCCTTTCTTTTTCCAAGTGTTTGTATCCCAGTTTGCACTAAGTTTTATTGAAAACATCAGGCTAATAGCAAGGGGAGAGTGGTTGAGTAGTTTTTGCCTCTTTTTCCCTTTTCTTTCTGGAATGCAGCCATCAAAATAAACATTAAATGCAAAATGCTGGAGCTTGAGTTATTACTTGTGAGGGTGCTGGGAGGGAAATTTATAGCAACATTACTGTGTTTTGCTAGAAATCTCTTAATGCACCAAAGTGGAGAGGTGTGTGTGTTTTTTATTAAAATGTTGCACTCTATAAATCTGAGCAGCAGGGAGGACACAGGTGGCCCTGGGGCTCAGCTGACTGGACTGTCATTTTAAACTTGGGGAAAGTTTTTCTGACTGTCCTCCCATCCCATCCCAGCATCACCACAGCCACAGGCTGTCTCCATCACAGACTGAAATGGCTGTGGCGGCTCTGCATTTGTTTCATTACAGCAGCTCCAGTATCTAAAGGGGACCTAGGAGAAAAATGGAGAGGGACTTTGTACAACAGCATATAATGATAGGACAAGGGGAAATGGCTTTAAACTGAAAGAAGGCACGTTTAGATTAAACATGATGAAGAAATTCTTCACTGTGAGGGTGGTGAGGCACTGGAACAGGTTGTCCAGACAAGCCATGAGTGACCAGCCCTGGAAGTGTTCAAGGCCATGCTGGACAGAGTTTGAGCAGCCTTCTCTAGTGGAAGGTGTCCCTGCCCAGGGCAAGGGAGTTGTAACTGATCTTTAAGGTCTCTCCCAACTCAAACCATTCTGTGATTCTATGATTCACTGTTATTGTTGTTGTTATTCAGTTTACTCCCTCGTTTTGTCTTTCTGACCTTTAAACCACCAAAGATGACAGGTCACACTGAGTCATTGCTCTTACTTTGATAGCAAACTTCCTAATGATTTAATTCAGACACCTCTCCTTTTCAGACTTTCTCAGTGACTTTTTCTTGTGCCCTGGCTCCTGACAAGAAGGTTACTTGACTGGACAACCCCTAAAAGCGGAGGGTGGCTACTGGGCAGAACTCTGCTTCTGTGTTAGGGCAAGGTTATTGGCCATGCAGTTTGGAGACTTGGGTGCACATCTCCAAGGTTGCCCAGCAGTCTAAATCGCAGTGGCCTGATTTCTGTGTGAGCTGCTGCAGCTTTCTTGGGCTCCAGTGAGAGCTAGGGAAGTTCAGGACCTAGAGAAATGACAGTCACTTGTGTCCCTGTATCTGTCAGTAGATATGGTACTTTTGCCTGAAACTTGGGGGCTGGCTAATCCACTCACCTGAGCAGGTGGCTGGAACTGCTGAGCTGCTCACTGGAGGGAAGAGCGGAGACCTGCAGGACTTCTGTGCTCTTTCCCAGCTCCCAGAAGAGAACAGATACTGTGGCTTAGTCTGAGTCTGGGCAATCACTTTGTTTGAGTCTTATTTTCTCTGCCTTAAAGCGAGGGTACTTCCCTCAGTGTGAGACTTACAATAAGAATGTGGCATACTCATGTGGTGTACATCCAACCATCCCTTCAGCCCATTCCACTGCTTGCAAAATTTCTTGGATGCTTTCACTAAGAGAAACCCTGGGCCATCCTGTGGAGGGAATCTCTGAACCCTGTGAACCTGTTTCCCCTTAACTAGACATGGGTCTGACACAATAAGCTTTGATAGGACTTTTTGTGAGAGTTCGAAAAAAAAAAATAAGGAATAGCAGCGTTCCTAGAAGGCTTAAAAAAAATAAACAAGGAAGCGAATAACAGAAAGAAAAGGTCACAGCTATGGTCCAGAAGACTCGAAGAGCGGCATTAAGCCCTTGCTAGGAATCACATCTGCTCGGAGATCCCGTCGCTGCGGCTGTGAGAGCCAGCCGTGGTGGAAAGTTGAGCCCTTGGGGAGCCGCGGCGCGGCCGCGCAGCGCTCGGACCGGGTGATGTGTGCCCGCGGCCGCCAAGGGCGACAGGAGAGCGGGCAGGATGTGGAGTGTCCCGAGAGAAGATGCCGTGCGAAGAAGCTGATCACGTTATTTGAAAATCCCCCTTGTGCTGCTCCCCTTCCTTTTTGAGACAGGTCTGGAGGGGTCTTTTTCACGGCTTGCCTGAGCTCCGCAAAAAGAGTACGTTCCCGGTCCTGTACCCCTCCCCGAATGAACCTGCAGGTGAAAGGGGGGGTTTCCTCTGGCGCTAGTGCCTTGGAAACCGGCGCTCCAAGCAGCGGGATGGGGGAAAGGCGCTGCAGTGGCCGCAGAGCACGCGTGGGAGTGCAGCGCGGGCGCTCCCTGCCTGGGCCAGGAACTCCGCATAGCACTGCAGCCATCGCCCTGAGCACCTAAATCTTGCTGGTGCAGCAGATTTTGGCGCAAGTAACACAACCAAAAGTTTGTGTGTGGTGCACTGACCGCCTAATATTAGTTTGCTGTGATACCTGTAATTGGCATTCGATTATAAACAGAAAAAAAAAAATTATCACGTCTATAATTCTTCACAGTGGGACGGAAGTTGTTTTATTTGGGGGGATCTGTTCTTGTTTGGTTTAGAGATGGGTTGAGGGAGTTGTCTGGAGTTTGAGAGGAGAAAGGTGGATTTTTTACAAACCACTCGGGGTGGAAATATCTGTCAGAGCGTAAGACAAGTAGAGAAATAAACGAAATTCAAGGGTCGGGCGGTACCGGCGACGGGGCTAAGTCGGCTTCCCCATCGCGGCAGCCTGAGAGTTCGGGAGTGCCGAGCAGAGCACCGTGAAGTGCGTGAACGGGCGTGGGTCTGCCGTCCCTCTCCCACACCTGGGGTCGCCTTGCCCTGAGTAGTTCATATTTGTATTTCAAAGTATCCACGCTTCCCTGGGAGAGCTTTTCACCCTCTCTTGGCAGCAGGCACCAGCTGCTCTTCGCTGAGTGATGCTGGAGGTGGGTCGCCGGGCTGGGGCAGAGACGTCCCCGGGGCCCGGGCGGCGGGGCCGGGTGTCAGCACCGGACGTGACAGGCCGGGGGCGAGCTCACTTTCGCTCAGCTTCCCTGCCTGCCCCAGAGTGTCCTCGTCCCGTCTCCCTCGTCTCCGCCGCCGCGGGCTGTCCCAGCTCTGCCCTGCTCATAAAGGTCAGGGGGAGCCGCTCTCGCCGCGCTGACAGGTGCACCAGCTGCCACTGGATGCCTTCGGCTCGGAGCCCCCTCCTCCCCAACCTCTTTGTTTCTAGCTCAGGGCAAGGAGGACGTTCCCAGGTCGACGCACCCCAGGGGGAAATGCCTATCCCGCGGCTCATCGCGGCCCCGACCCCGAAAGGTCACCAGAGCCGGGGGCTACCCTTGTCCTGTTCCTGAGACCAGAGCCGGACGCTGGACGCTTGGGGCTGTGGGTCCTCCCGATCCCGTAACACAGCCCCAGAACAGCCGGGTAGTAGGTGCACAGAGCGTGGCGCCGCATCCCTAGGACTCCGCTGCCCCGCGGAGCAGCCCGGCCCGCCGCCTTCCTTTGCTTCCATGGGCTCTGCCGTGCACTGTCCCGGCGAGCCCTCGGCAGGACCAGCGGGGCAACCCCGGCCATTAGCCAGCCGTACCGCCCGGAGGAACCCCGCTCTGCGCCTGGGCTTCTGACTCAAGCGAAAAATAGGTCCTGGCTTCAGAGAAAGTGCTGGCAAGGCCAGACGCAAAAGGAAAGTATCGAGCAAATTAATAGCAAGTGCATTTTTCCCCTCATGAAGGAAATTATAGACAGCCACTAAAAATTTCAGGCCTGGGATGGCATATTAAATATAGACACTTCCCCCCCCATCCCAGGTCGTGTTCAGGGGTGCTTGAAAGAGGGGTGAAGTGCGCAGCCCGCTTTAGCTCGACCCGGCACCACTGCCTAAGCCCGGGCTGTGGTCCGAGGGAGCCTCCGGCCCGAGCCTCTCCCGCCCGGCCAGGCCCGGCCCGGCCCGGCCCGGGGCACTGTGCCGGCGGGATGCGCTCCGCCGCTCCCGGCGGGACCCGAGGCGGAGCGGGGCTCGGAGCGGGGCTCGGAGCGGGGCGCGGGGGTCGCGGGGGCCGCCCCTGCTCCGTTTTCCCATTGGTTCTCACACAGTGGCGTCAGTCGGGGCCCCGCGAGCGCGATGCCAAAAGCGGTGATTTTCCATGTTTTTCTGGGGACGATGGGAGAAGCACGGAACCGAGGGGTTTGTGCTGCTCAGAGGACACCGGGCTGCGCTGCCCACCCGGACGCCAGCCCAGGGCACAGCCCCCGGCCACTGGAGAGGGCCCAGCCGCCCTTCTGCCACCACGGCAGCCGCGGGGTCTGCGTGCAGGACCGGCTGCATAAATGCCCATCACTGTCGCAGATTGACGCGAGCACAGCCCTGCCTGAAAAATAAAACAAAATTGAAAAAAAAAAAAAAAAGAAAAAATAAAGAAAAAATAAAGAAGAGAGAGAGAACAAAAAAAGCTCGGCTGAAAAGTCCTCGCGGCCCGGAGCGGTCCCCTGCAGCACCTTACGGACCCCGGGGCAGTGCGAGGGGAGCATGCCATGGTCGCTCTGGCCTCCTCCTCCCAGAGCAGGCATCGGGGCCCCACCATAAGCCGCTCAGTCCGGTGACCGCAATGGAGAGCAGTCAGGATCCCTCGGGTCCCGCATCCACCGTCCGAGGGATCAAGCAGGTGACCGCTTTGGCGACACCATACAGCTACACAGACACAAGTGGCCATGCACACCTGTGGATCCGCTCCCG
This sequence comes from Anabacerthia variegaticeps, assembly GCA_035583185.1. Lineage (NCBI taxonomy): Eukaryota > Metazoa > Chordata > Aves > Passeriformes > Furnariidae > Anabacerthia > Anabacerthia variegaticeps. The sequence goes on along the minus strand of JAWWEW010000165.1, from coordinate 21,976,568 downwards.
GGCTGGGCTGTGGAGCGGGGCCGGGGGGAGCCGCGGGCACTGCGGCTGCGGGACCACAGCCGAAAGGCAACAGGGCTGAGGGGTGAGAGCCTGCGGGAAGCGGAGCGGGCACTGCTGCTTTACTGGGGTCGCGGTAAGAGGCAGTGGGGAGCGATTCGGAGGAAGTGGATAGAAAAGCTTTGTCCGCACAAGCCCGGAGAGGCAGGGGCCAGCCTGTCCCGTCTCGCAGACTGCTCCTTCTTTTTCCTCGGCAAGGAAAGGAGCGAATCAGCTCCAGATCCCTGGAAGCACCTTCGTGACACGAGGAACGCCTTTTGGTAATAATCGACATTTATCCCCGAGGAAAGGCCCAAAAGGCAAGACAGCAAAGCCCTTGCTATGCGCAGCTCAGGCCCCAAGCCCGTGCCCAGCGGGAGGCAGGAGCCAGAGAGCAAGGCGGCAGGTACCAGCGAGGCGGTTGCTAGGCAAGCTCCCCTCCCGAAATAAAGAGGCAACCTTCGTCCCCGATGGGAGCAAAAAAAAAAAAAAAAAGCAAAAAAAAAAAAAAAACAACAAAACAAAAAAAAAAAAACCACAACAACTCACACCAAACAAAAAAAAAAAAAGCCCAAAACCAACGTTAGGGAAGATTAGCACGAATACTTTTTCCTCTCTCTCCCCCCTTGCAGCGGTGTTATAAATAGATCGCCTTCAGATCTCGGTCCAGTACAAAAGAAGTCCACAGCTCTGAAGTGACCACACAAACCAACCCGTTGGGGAAACAAACTCGAGGCAGTTTCCAAGAACAGGGCTTTGCCAAAGTGCCGGGAGGGAACGATGTGAAAGATCCCTTCTCCCTTCTCTCTCCATCCCCCTTTCCAGTGAAATGATCCCGCTCCCTGAACCGAGCTATTTTACTCTCCCACCTCTTGAAGAGAGGGAGCAGGACCTGGGGTGCTGGACCCGGCACTCCAGAGTCCTGCCGGGACTCTCCTCAGCCATCCCGTCTCCACTCCGTCTGCAGCCACAAGGAGTGCCGGGAGGACGGTGGAGGCTTGAGGGGACACGACGGGTTTCCCTCGGCAGGGAAAGCAGGGAAGAGCGTTCCTGCCTCCTCCCCTCGGCCTCCTGCTGGAGCCGGGCTCATCCCAGCAGCCTTCTCGGCTGCCCACTCCCCGCAGCCCTGCGCTGCCGCGCCCGGTGTGCAGGGACCAGCGAAAATCTCTGCCTTTTTCCTGGACTTGACACAAGCCTGAGTGTTTAATCGCACGAGAATAAAGATCTGTTTTTCTTTCAGAGATCGAGATGCAGGATTCGCCTGCTATCGCCTGCGCCTCGTACCGGGTCCTCACCCGGGAGCGACGCCCACTCTTGCCTCGGCAGAAAGGAAACGGCTCCTCGAAAACAAGCCGGGCAGGACTGCCCTGGGCTGTCCCTTCTCCCTGGGGTTTCGCCCTCAGGCGACACCTGGATGGCCCGGCGCTGGAGATTCCCGACAATTCCCCCAGCTGTTACTCTCTCGGTGTGAGCTGCCGTCCCTACAGACGGGAGCGGCTGGCTGTCACATGGGTGCCCGCAGTTCTGTGTGAGAAGGGACCCTGGGGAGTGACCCCTTCCAAAACCAACAGCGACCGCACCTGAAAACGGCCTCAATACAAAGCATGTATACACATGGAATTGGCAGCAGGTTTCTGCAGAGCGCAGACCTTTCGGCCGCTCTTTCGCCCTTCCCTTTTGGACACATTTGATGTAGGGACAGGGCAGGTTTGGGGTCACTCGGAAAAAAAATTATGAGATCGTTCTTCAGGTGGTGAGTGTCCCTTTGTGCCCCTGCTCTGCGGATCCTCGATCTCGCAGGCTAGAGTTCGGCGAGACCGGGCAGGCAGAGCCCCGCAGCCGGAGGGACACGGCCGTCCCGGCAGTGCTGCGACACAGAGCCCCGTCGCCTCGCTTAACGGGAGGGGGCTACAGGCTCCCTGTTTGCTTTTGTATTCTCAAGGCTCTGGCTAACGGGGGCTGGGGGAATCCCCCGTCACACTTCCTGAGCGAACTGCACGCAAATCATTCCAGCTAAAGGAAAACCGTCAAGAAAAGCGAATTCACGGTTATTCCCTCCCACCCCCGCTAGATCGCCAGGTATTTGCGCGCACCCTTTCCCTCGGTAACGATTCCCGAATTAACCTCCCTTTTCCGTGGACACAAATTGGCCGTTAGAGAGAGAGGTTTATTGCGGTCCTTTTCGAGGGCTGCGGATTAGCCCTGATTTGGAATTAATGGATTTTTCGTTATAGTTTAATGCAAGGAGGGGCTGGCGCGGCGCTCTGACCGAAAGGATTCTGGGCAGCCCTCCTTCAGCTCGGCCACGCCGCACTGCCTCTGTGAGCCACTGCACCGCAGCGCTTCTGAAAAAAAAAATTATAAATATATACGTAGTATATATACATATACACTTACATATATATTTATATATATATATATATATATATATATAAAAACTCCTGCCCGATCCCCAAATCTCTCCCTTTAGATTTTGCTCTTCCTCTTATGTAATTTTGTCCAAGAGAAATCCCGAGGCCGAGTATAACGCCGTAGTATCGAGGGTTGCCCTCACATAATTTCTTTCAGACTTTTTTTCCGTTTCTCAAAATAATCGCAGAGGAAGGAACTGGAAAGCACGTATTTAACGCGCCCCTCCTCCGTGAGCGCGGCTGCGAGTCCGATGTGGCGGAGCCCGGGATGCGGGAGCTGGAGCGCTGCCGGTACCCAGGGCAGCTGCCCTTCAGCGGAGCCGTTCGTGGGCTGCCGGTACCGGCAATGCCACGGCTCCCTTGGCCGCCCCGGAGTGATTTTTAGAAAGACTCTTATGCATTGAGTTGGTTTGGTTTTTATTATGCCGTGAACAAGGGAAAGAGAGGGAGCTGTGTTGGGAGAGTTTGGGAGGGGAGAAAGGACGAGAAAAGAATTAAGTAAGGTAATAAAGACAATAAGGAAGGCAAATCCGCTGAAAGTTTTCTTGGACCAGAACACTAAGCGAGCCCAGCGCTTCTCTGAGGGAGACTTGCAAAATGGTTTGAAATCTCGTAAATGAAGCCGTCTCTGGCTGTTTTTAACGACGACTTCACTAGAAATCCCTTCTGCATCTGGGGACGAGTGGTGAGAGCCTATTCTTGTCAGATCTGAGCTAATGAAAACGGCGGTGCTGGCCTTACTCGTGCAGCAAAGGCCTGGAGAGTGGCGGTGGCCACGAGCCCCTCCCGATCAGTGGTCTCGGGGGTCGCATCCCCATTCTGCCGCCCCGCTCTCTCCCGAGCCGCATCCTGCTCCCCCCGCGCACACAGATATACACACACACAGATGAAAGCTACGAGTCCCCCCCAACTCTGCACGGGGTGGAGGAAGCTGCGCGGGAGAAGGGAGGACACATGGGCCGGGCCCCGGGGGGAGCCCGCTGGAAGCTCAGAACAGCCGACGGCACTCCCGCTCCCCGCCCGCAGCCGGCTCCGTCACGGCCCTCGCTCCCGAAGGGGTTAAGGGCCTTCTTTTCTTCCCTTTTCCTCCTTTTTTTTTTCTTTTATTTCATTGGTTTTCTCTTATTTCCTTTTTTCTTTTCTTTTTTTCCTTCTTGTTCGAAGAACTGTGCATTTAGTTTGCGTAATATCTTTATTACGGAAAACTTCAAGGTAAGTGAATAGAAACCAGATGTGGGGACGGTAGGAAGGCAGCGTAAGAGTAAGTGGAAGGGTGGAAGTGGAAGTAGGAGTTAATTGGGGGAGGAGGGCAATCAGGTTGAATGGCGGGGGGTGGAGAGGACGGACGAGGAAAGGTGAGTATTGATTTATTTTAAGCCCTTTTTGGGTTGCAATTGACCCCTCAAACCAAAAAGGGTTCCTGTCAGCCTCTGTCCTTTCACAAGTCACCTCTGGCAATCCCAGAAGCCGGGTCCAATTTTGTGTGCTTGGTAACCCTCTTAAAATCCCTGCCTGCTGCCCTCCTGTTTGGATCCAATTGTTTTACACCTGGAGAGAACACTTTTTAGAGGTAAATAAATAATGACCATCATAAACGTGCGCGGAGACGCGATGGAGAGCTCGCCCAGCCATGTGCGGGGCGGCCGCGGCATCGCCTCACGGCAGCGCTGAGAGAGCTGTCGCCCCTGAAGGGGTTAATGCGATGGATGGGGGGGGGAGGCTTAAAGGCATATAGCTGCGGGCGAAATCCGTATTGCGTTTAATACAGAGGAGGGGGCCGCGGCAGCGAGGGTCCCCGTAGCTGGGGCAGTGAGCAGGGAAGAGGGCCGGAGAGAACGGAGCCTGTCACGACCATTAAATCGTCCTCGGCGCTTCCGCCGGCGCCGATCCCGCACACATCCCTTCGTGGCGTTCATGTCATCTGCTTGATTTTCTGGTTTTTAATCATAAAAGCTTTTGGGGTTGGTTTGGCTTTTTTGTTTGGTTTATTTTTTATTTTTTTTTTTTACGCAAAAGATATGACCTCCATCCCCCCTCTGCTTCTACACACCCCCATACACACACACACACACACTCACACACACCCCTTCTTGGGCCCCCTCCCCTCCACTGTCATCATCTACATATTAATTGGAGGAGAGGTCTCTCTCTCTATTTTTTTTCCTATCGTGGGGGGGGAAATGCAGAGAAGAGTCTCTTTAGAGTGTAGTTTGGAGGGAGAGACGGAGGGAAAGCGCGTGTGAGAGAGAGGGAGGGAGGGAGGGAGGGAAATAAAAAAAAAAAAAAACAACATTTTACTGTGCGAGATCTTAAGGGGGTTTGGAGATCTGGTCAGCTTTCACGAACATCTGAATTCTCTTAGAGCTCCCCGGCCCAGCTGTGAGTCTGTGTCTATGCAAGAGGGATAGAGAAAGAGTGATTCCTGGTGCCCCTCCAAGCGCATTAAGGACACTCGGGCCTTTTAATTTTAGGAATGAATGCTGATACTTGTGTTTCTTATTGTGATCCGGCTGCCATGGATTCCTACTACAACGCAGCCTCCCAGGACACAGAAGGCTCCTCGCCTTTTAGGGCATTTCAAGCAAGTGACAAGTTCAGCCCTACTTTCCTGGCCAGCAAAGGACAAGGCTTTGGTGACAGCAGCACTAAGTGCCGGAGCCGCTACAGCCAGCAGGAATGTCAGTCCCTGGATGGCAGCGTGCAGGCTGCCGGCTCCGCCGGGGCACCGGCCTCCTTTAACAAATACCCTCCACAGCAACAGCCGCCACACCTCTACATGCAGCGAGGCCCCTGCAAAACCCCCCCGGACAGCAACATCAAGCTGCAAGAGAGCAGCGGCCACAACGGAGCCCTGCAGGTCTCCTGTTACGGTGAGTCCTTGTCGTGCGGCGGGGGGAAACACAGCAGGCGAAACCGGAGAGATACTCCCGGGCCTGGAAAGGGCCTCCCAGGGATGTGGGGAGTGGCTGCCCGGCAGAACAAACCCCTACCAGCGTCAAGGAGACCTTGCCCGGCTCCGGCGCGCAGCCCCCTCCAGTAGCGGCGGGTGCCGCCGTGCTGCACAAATATCTTCGTGCCCAGGCGGATCTGGTGCTCGCCATGCCCGCGGGAAGCTTTCTTTCCCGCCGTGTCCGGCTTTGCGGTGATCTTAATCGTAATTTCGGAAAGGGGCCGATGCGTTCCCGCAAAGCGTTAGTTCTTGAGCAGTGCGGGGAGCTCCGCAGAAACCGGGGGAGAAAGAGAAAGAGAGAGCGAAGAGCCGGGCTGTGCAATGTGCTCTCCGCGGGGACCGTTTTCCGCAGGAAGAATTTCCGGAAAACTTCACAGAAATCTTCGCTTTTCTCTGTAACACTCTCCTGTCTCTCACTTTCTCCCCTAATTGCCACTCCCCTAATTGATTTCTGCCCGGCTGCAGATAACCCCCTCGAATCCCCTCCGCGGGTCATTAGCGGCAATTAAGACACTCCCTCGCGTTGGCGCTCGACAGGAGAGCCGGGAACGGGGGCGCTTCTCATGCCGATTCCGAGAGTGGCTTTAAAAGGCTTCTTCAGGACGTCTCTCTTGTGTCGGGGCGATTAGGGAAAAGGGAAACAAACAAACAAACAAAAATTCAACAACGAAATAAATAAATCCTCCTAATTAGTTTTCCCAGGAAGAAAAAGTGGAAATGAAATCGCTTTCTCACTGTGATACTCTGTGTGGACAAAGAGGGGCTGCCCCGGCCCAGAATGAGCACGTCGCCGCTGATGGGATCCCCATCCTCTATGCGTCAGTCCACCATGTACCGAACTGGCAGGGACAGCAATAGGACCGTGTCTCCAGAGAGACCCTAAAAAGGGCAGTGTGAGGGCTCAGGGTAGGCAGGAGAGGTCCGGGTCAGGCCGGCAATCCCATTTCTAAACTCTTGCCGTCGTTTGAGCACTTTTTTCCCTCTATACTTACCTTTTCCCCCCCAACTCTAGACTTAGAAGGTGGCAGAGGGCCCTCCGTCTACCCGTCTCCCAAACCCCAGCGTGCCGGGTTGCGTTCAGGCGCCGTCCATCGCCCCCTGCTTGCAGCGGCGGTGTCCCCGGATCTAGGTCCACAGCCCCACTTCGTCCCCACACAGGTGACTTCCCTTCACGGGGAAAGGGCAGCATGTCCTCCCCACGTAGCCGTGGCCGGGAGCCGCAGGCACAGCCGGGCTAGGGTGCGCCCGGGCGCGCAGGGATCGATCCTGTCCGCGCTCCTCGGGCCGAGCTCTGTTCCTGCCCTGACCCTCACGGGTCCTTGCCACAGCTCTCCTCTCGCGCGTATCTCCCCACCGGGCCGCGGAGAGGCATGAGGGTTCTGAGTGCTGCTTTAGCGTTTGTTCTGAACATGACTGGACCTGTTTCCCTCTTCCACGCTCCCTGTCTTCCCTTGCCCTTTTCCCGCTGGCGGACAATCCCCAGTGGCGTCAAGGCCTCATCCACCGAGGCCTTCTGGAGCTAGGCCGGGCTTCACGGGGAAGGACACGATGGGATCGCGGAGCCCGGCGCGGTTGCGGTCCGGGCGGGAGATTCCCGGCCCTCGCTTCCTCCGGGAGTGGGAGCGCAGGGGTGACCCCGGCCGTCCTGCCATTCTGTCCCTGCTAACCGGCTCTCTTGTTTTCGTAGGTTGCAAAGCCCAGGGCGCCGGCATAGCCTGTGATGTCACATTACAATCCCCGGTAGAATCACACGAGTTTATTGCCCTTCTTAACACCGCCGGGGTTCCCCTGATTTATTTTCAAGCAAGGCTCCGGGTTCTCCTTCAGTGGGAGCCCCGCGGCGGCGGCGGGTGGCCCGGACTGGTCCAGACCGCGCTCGTTGTGAGCCCCTTGTGATGTGGCTAGGGACGGTGGGCTGTAATGAGAGACACATGGTTCGGCTAGGATAATTAATAGCAATAGTGATAATAATAGTGCTTAATGGTTGAAGAGAGAGACTCTCTAATAACAGCCGTATCGGGGGTTCGCAGAGCGGCTACAACACCCGTAGGCGCCCCTCCGCCTTTCACGAAACGGCGAGACCCACCCCGCCGGGCGCTGGAGTTGTGCCCCGGGAACCCCGCGACGGGCTAAAGGGACCGGGAAATCTCCGAGATAGGGTAAATAACCTCGGCGTGGGTGAGCGCGGCGGAAGAGAAAGCCGTCCTCGTTGTCTGCAGCGAGCAGAAGCGCGGCCAGGCAGCGCGCAGGCAGGACGCGGCGGGTGCGGAGAGCTACGCGGAGGGGTTTGCTTGTGCCGCCGGGGAGCAGACGGCTGCCCCGCCGCGTCCCGCCGAGACCCCGCGGCAGCTTCAGTGTTGGTGCTGCCGTGAACGTTGTGCGGGGGGGAGCGCGGCAGCAGTGGGCACTGCTGGCTCCCCGCGTTCCCTCCTGGCCGGGCCTGAGCGGAATGCTGGAGTGGTGGGACGCCGTGACCGTAAATCCCTCAATTTAAAAAATAACAAAACCCAAAAAGAAGATTAAAAAAATCCTCAACAATCAAAGTACAAACCGAGGCCGACCAACAGGCAGGCTGTCCCGCCAGGCGATGCTCAGACGGCCGGGTTCCCCGGCGCTGCGCCGGACCCATCGCCCGGGCCGGTCTCCGCATTCCCGGGGGTCGCTGTTCCCCGCACGGAGGTCCCGCAGCTCTTGCCTTCGCCTTTCCCCTCACCGCTGGCAGAGGCCCCGGACGAGCCCAGAGCGGAGCGGCCGGACACTGCGGCGGGGTCTGGGCCGGCGGGGCACGGCGGGCATGGCACGCACCCTGAGAGCCGGCGGGACAGGGGGTCCGTTCCTTTTTGTTGTTGTTGTTGTTTAATTCTATTTTATTTCTTTAATAAACGAGTCTTTTTGAGTTATAAAAAGCCCGAGCCTGCCATCTATTGCTGTCGGCTTCTATTTCTAGATCTAAGCCCTTCCAATGCATTGTACGGATAAATATAGGCCAAGGGCGAGCTGCGGCCGTAAATACACGGAGGGCACGGGCGGCAATCGTCGAAGCGCTTCCAGCCTTGCTGCTGGCAGGATCGGTGGCACCGGGCGGCCTTGGCTCTCAACCGGGCTCCCCACGGACCCCTGGCAGGGAGGCTGCCGGCCTGGCCCTGTGGGGCTGCCGGCAGCGCTCCTCACGTCCCAGCCTGGAGCCCCCCTGCCTGCGCGCTGCGGCGGGCCGGCGGCCTCTCACGGTTTCCCTCGCGTTCCCTGCCGCGAATAGGTGTACGGGTTACTCCGCAAACCGGCATGGGCAATTAAAGCCGAATTCCTAAATAAAAGCCATAGAATCATAGAATTACCAAGGTTGGAAGAGACCGTCAAGATCATCTAGTCCTCAGAACAGGTTATATATCTTGGCTTAGGAGGGAAAAGAGTTTTCAAATGATTTATGTACTGTAGTAATCTGACTTGCTATTTCTACTGCGTGGAGCTGAAGTAAGTTATATGTCTTGAAACATATGTATGCACATACCCATATATACAGAGAAATGTATACGTATATTGCTGTCTCGAAACACGTGCTGGAATAACAATTCTTTAGGGAGTGAGGGCGAATGTGATGGGGATATTTGCTCAAAAGAAACTGGAGAAATGAAACGGACTTTCTCTAACAGAGGAATTTCTTTAAGTGCCGCGTTATGTAAATAACGATAATTTCTTTTATTTATCTAGCAAATAAGTGCAGCCATAAGCGCGTTATTATTAGAAGTGCAGAAAGTCACTGCTGTAGGAATGGGAGGCTCGCTACATGCTTTTTTCAATTGACACTTTTGATGCATTTCTCCTCCTCCCCCCTGATGTAATGTAAGCTGCAGGCACGGCAGGAACGAGCTCGCTGGCGGTCCCTCTCCGCCTCCCACGAGAGACAGCTCGCTGCCAGGCGCTCGGGGCTCCCCGCGGCGCGGCGCAGAGCCCTCGCCGACGTTCAAGGGCTCTGCGGAGTTCGCCGTGCGCCGGGAACGACCGACGGCATCTGGTGCCTGCCCCCGGCTCCCGCCGCAGCCCCGTGCCCGGAGTGGGGCTGTGTGCTCCCCTTGGGACTTTTGCCGGGCTCCCCCGCACGGGGCACCGGGATGTTGGTCCCCCCACTGAGCATCTCCACAGGAACGGCTCCGCCAGGAGGGAACGGCGGTCGCTGCCCCTCGCAAGCCGCTGCTGCGGCGGCCATTCAGTCCTGCTTCCTCTTCCCTATTCCCACAGTTTTGATCTCGGCTTCTGCCCGGGCTCCTTCCCCGCGGATAAGAGCGCAGGCGATGTGTGCGCGGGCTGCCCCCACACCTCTCTCCGCCCGGGTTGAGGAGATGCTGCTGCCCTGATCCCCGCGGGGGGGAGAGTATAAAGGCGAGAAGTGAGCGAGAGGGAGGCGCGAGTGGGGAAGCGGGGAAAGCGGAGAAGTGGGGACGGGACCCAAGCTGGCATCACGGAGAAGAAGTCGGCAAGCGGAGCCAGGAGGGCGGGCAGGCGAGGCGAGCTTCGGGGAGCGGGGTGGCAGAGCCGGCCCTTCCCTCCTGGTGCTGCGAGGCCGGCTGCCCGGCGAGGCTCGGCCGTCGGCTCCTGGCGTGCTGCTGACGCCGCCCTGGCAATAGCCCTCTCTTTTCCACAATAGGGCCACCAGATCTGCCATTCAAGGGTTCCGGCACCCTCCCAGGGAGGGGAGGGAGCTCTCGCCAGGAGTTTGGCTAAACTTCTGTTTGAACAGACACTCGGAGGTGCGGGATCTCCTCCGCGGAAACCTGTGGGATTTCCTCAGGGAGCCAGACGCGAAGGTAGGGCTCGCGCTCCTTACCCCTAGGGCCGCGCAGCAAGATTTATTCGCGGCTCTTTCCAAAAGGTGTTTTGCGCTTCTTTTGACTTGGACAGTAGATCTAGCTGAAGGGTTTTATAGGATTCTTGACCCGAGCTGTTTATAACACTCATGTGTCGGAGGACCAGGAGCCTCCCTCCCCCTGTATCCCTGCCGATCCCTCCTTGCAAGATTTCTTTTCGCACTAGAGCTGTTTATTTTCGACTTGTCCGCTGCTGATTGGAATTAACTCCGCTTTAGCCCTACAATTCTGCTGCGCACGCCTGTAACCTCAGCAGGACGATACCAGCATTAAGAAGGGTGCGGAAAGAGAGAGAGAAAGAGTCTTAAAACTTTTACAAGTCTTAATTGTTTTGAAAGCAACACAGCGAAGCAGATGAGAAAAATACTGATGGGGAGGGAGATTTGGAGATGCTTATTGAGTCCGTCTTTTCCTAAGGGTTTGGTGTAGGAGTCCTATTAACAATATATGCTGATGCCAGATAACGTAAATGAGCTCTGTGTGTGTGTTATCTGGAGCTGCAGGCTGTTTATTTTGTGCAGCCTTTTGAGTGTACATTCAGTGTGGCTGCATGACTAACTGGCTGGAGTGATTCACTGGCTGCTTTATGGATGACTGCTCAAAACAAGTTGTGAATCAAAAGAGATTTCTTTGGCTGTGGTTTTTAACCTCCCAAGTTAAATGCACCCAGGATTTAAGGGGAGCTAATGTGCAGACTTCAATCCCTCAGATCTTGAAGATTTATTAATTTTCCAAGCCCTACATTCAAAGCCATGATGAGTGTCCCTTATAAGAGGGAGGTGGTGTCTGGGAGGCTCAAAGCCAAGGTCTGCTGCTAAAGGACATCTCCAGACCTGTCCATTCAGTCACCCTAGTTCCAGGTTCTTTAGCAAGTTTCACTCCCTGGAGTCCTTAAGGTGCTTTACTTATTTGTTCAGGGCATTTTTGCAGCTGCAGCAATTCTCAGTTAAAAAGTGTGGTGTGTCCTGGGGCAGTAAGAGACTTTTCTTTCCATTTTGCAGTCAGAAAAACTGAGACTCGTAATATCGAAGTGGCCAGTGCAAGGTGAAGCTGTGGTCACTCATGTGACATCTGTGTGACCTTCCTAGGGCCATGGTTCCAGCAGAAGGAGGCACTCATTCAGCTATAGAAGGAACCACTGTTGGAGTCAGAAATACACAGAGCAGAGATACCGTGCTTGATTTTTGAGGGGATTTAACTTAGGTTTCTTGACAGCCACGTCCTTATTCTGTGCAAGAAGCTGTAGCAATTGATGTGTTCTCATACGCTGAGGTCTCTCAGTAGGCAGAATAGGCTCAGCCTGCCCATCCACATTAATGGTCTAATCTTTAAAAAGCAACTCATCAGCTTGGGCATCCTATATTTGCCAACATAAGATATGAGTTGTGCATTTCAGAAAATACTGAGAAATCCCTGTCCCAGAAGTCATATGTTTCTGAGGTATTCCTCCTACACATTTAAAAAAAAAAATCCCATCTCAATTGTTAATCAGCTTGGAAAGCATAGGTCTAATACCTTCATGTAGATATGTTTTCAAAAGGAAAAGAGATATAATTCTGGATTAGAAGCCTGAGTGGTAATGCAGTTAATATAGGGCACCTGTGAATTGAGAAACATTTACTACGAGATAGATGGGAACGTTTCATATAAATAAAGTGTGAGAGTAATTTATCATAGTTACATGTCTCTCAGCTGCCTGAACTTGTGAATGAAAGTTCATAAGTAAAGGAGGAAAGCTACTTCCATATATTAAATAAACCGTCTCCACTTTATTTTCTGTGTAAGTTCAGATAAATCAATGTTATTATACATACTGGTGAATCTGCTTGGCCATGTTTCTCATTCTTGCTTGCAAATCATCTCATATATTGGCTGTCACATAAGTAGACATAATGTGAAAGAGCACCTGTGATCAGAACAATACTTCTAGGGCCATTTTTTGGTCAAAGAGGAGGATGAGTGAGGAATAGGAGAGAAGGATCAAGAGAGGAAGCAACAGACAAATGAGAAGAGGCAGAAGAAGAGGAGATATTCTGGATGGGTGATAAGCAGTGGCAGACTCAGCACTGTTATGGAAGGTCGTCTGCAACTGATTTCATGTACCATATATGTATGAATCCACCAGTATCAAATTCTTTATATCACCGTTGAGAATAGCTGTGATTCAATATTTAGTAGCCGCTGTTTTCAAGTCCCAGCAGGATTTAGTCATGACAAGCTGGTATGTCATGAGCTATGGTCTCTCATCTGCATTGATTGAAGACCATTGCATCTCCTAACTCAGCATTAAAAATCTGTTTGCATTTGATAATTATTTTTTTTTTTTTTGTGAAGATGCAATATAAGTGCTCATCTTGTTACTGCTTACTGGAAACAAATGATTCAATCAGTATTATTTCTAAATATATTCTTTAATAGCAAGAACTGTCTTCGTTAGCTGTAAGGCAAGTGGTCAAGTGGGTGATGGAGCCTGAAAGGTAAGCTGGTTTATTCACGTGCTGTATGCTGAGGCTGTGTGAAAACTGTGTAGGGCTTATGAAGATTAGCAGCCACCTTTATTTGGCATAAGTCTGAAAACTCTACAAAACCAAAGGGCAGGGAGTCAACAGCATCAAAAACCACCACAGAAGTGCTATCAATGGGGCATGAGGAAACAAAGGGAGACAGAACAAGCATTTTGGGAAGACTTCTGTTTGGAAAAAATAAAATAAACTTGTAAGGTCCCAATATAATTCCTATTTGATTGCTGTTGTTCCCTATCTGGGCTTCATGTGCAAGCACTGCTGCTTGAAAGAAATATCTCATGTCTTATCAATTCCTCCCTGCAGTGGAAGCAGTCTCCTTGGGACTTTGGATATTCACTGACAAAGAGAGAATTGAGGAACTGTGTTCCTTCTTTTGATGCAAGAGGCATCAGATAACAAAGGTGTTTGCAGATATCTAACCTGTTCAGGATCAGTGGAAAGTGAAAGGAATCCACACCAGAATCAAATCAAAACAACCCAAAGCCATACAGTGAGCACAGGGAGAGGAGGCAGTATCAGGAATTTTCCCAGAAAGGGCCAAAAACAATCAGAAAATGACTCTATGCTGGGACAGTGCCCAGAGAGATCTGAAGGCCCAGCTACAAGACCACGACTCCATGAGGTGCTGAGGAACACGTGTGACACAGACCAGAAGTTATTTTACAAAACAGGGGAAACAGGAAAATGTTGCTCAGCCTGAAACTTAGTAGGAAACCCGTGCCACAGCAAGGTTTCTGAAAGAAAAGGAAAACATCTCAAAAATGACACCAAAGACTCACCAGGGTACCAGCCTGCTGGGCATAGAGCTGGTCTCAGGCCCTTGGGTCTGCTGGGTGGGGATGGTCATCTGTGAGACTGCCATTTCCAATGTGTTTGTGCTCTGTAACGCAAGCATAGGGAGGCCCACAGGTTTTTCCAGCCCCAGTGATGCCACTCAAGAAACACTGCAGGGGAGGTGGATGTATGTCCATTCTCATTGTTTAACTGGCTGGGAAGAGGAGATGGAAGGAGGAGAGCCTGATGCCAAACACTGGGGCAGAGGTACACTCTGTAGCCTGGACCACTGTGCTGGTCTCCAGTTCAGAAGTCTGTGAGACCTTCTGGAGCACTATATGGTTCTTTTCCAGCATTCCCTAGGATGGTGCATGCCCAAACCTCATCTTGGAGTGGAGTCAGGAGCACAGCTGTGGCAAGGGCCCATAGCTGAGAGCTGAGAAGCGCTGCATTATAGACATAACCTGGCTTATCAAGATTTGGTCTGAAACTTCATAAGCAAATTGGAGCCAGATACCAGTCTGAGCTAGACAGGACATAGCCAAATGCTAGAAGGCAAGAGGAAGAAAAGACCTACCTAAATTGGCGGAAGACCTGCAGACATTTTGTGTTCCTCACGGCTCCAGTGAGGACTTCCAAGATAAATAGCTGATGGACCAATAGCTAGACAGTTAGGCAGATTGTGCAGAAGGCCAGAAACACTCCATGAGGCTGTGGGATTTATGGCAGAGCTTGAATATTACATTTCAGCTCTTGAACAGAAGTCAGAAAGCTGCTACTGGAAGAGAGGGAAGCTGGTTGCTTTATACAGGTATAAGGTCCTGTGCTAGAGAAAAGGGTATTTCCATTCAGTTCGTACCACTTCAAGCTATTGGAAGAATATTCTATTGCAAGATAGCAAGCAATGGTGTATTGGCTACAACATCTAACATTAGTGCAGCGACTCATTTAGCTGTGGCTCTCTTGGGGAGGGGAAATATTTACAGAGAGGATTATTATAAATATATGGCTGGTCAGCACAGAGCCTCATAAAAATCTGCTGAAAGGCCCAAACTCAGCTCAGCAAACAGGTGGACCTGAAGCTGCACATGCAAAGCTGGGTGATGCAGGTTTTAAGTTAAAGTTGAAGCTATAATAAGACTTATTTGTGGCCAGGGTGGGATATTAATTTGGTGTTGAGAGAACCCCACTCTTCCCTTGTAGCCTTTAACTAGTTTTGTTTTGCAGCTGGTTGCATTGGAAACCCCTTTTCCTTGGCCTTGGTGGTAAAATTTGGAGTTCTTTGTTGAACAACCTACTTTTCTCCATTTGTCAACAGTCCACTTTAGAGGGAGGGCTACGGGAATAGTCAAGTAGCAAGAGAGGAGTTTATCACTTGTGTAATGTACAGGCATTGCAGGTACTCAGTCAGGTACTGGTCATTGAAATCAGACAGAGAGAAGGATGATGGGACAGTCCAAAATGTAGCCCCCACATGAGTCTGAGAGAAGGCAGAGATTCAGGAAAGTCTACTTGATGGGGGAAAATGCATGCAGCAGACTGGAGTTTCCTGGGATCCAGGAAATTGCTCAACATAGCCAAGGTGGGAGATGAACTAACACTCAGCATGTGCATCACTGTGTCTGGGATCTGGTTGGTCAGTACCAGGGTTTTCAGCCTGCAGTGTTTTCCTTCAAAGACATGGCTCATTATGAAAGAAAGAGTTTTAGGCAATCTGTTTGAGGTGCCTGTCTCTGTGGGCAGCCCTGAGCTGTCTCTTTGAGCTTGCAGTCAGTTTTTGAAACTCATCTGTTGTCCTTGCTAGAAAAGAAAGCCAGCAGGAACTTTGCCATGTAATACATTAATCAGAGGGTGCTTGTGCCTTGCCATGACTAGGTAATATCTGGGATGTGCCTTACTTGGTTAATTTTGGTTTCCACAGTGAATATCTGGAGGTGAAAATGGCTTTCATGTTAGCAAAAGTCCACAAAATACTGTACTGTGGATCTCCCACCACCTGTGTACAGCAGCCTTCGCTTGAGAGACCAGCACAGTAGGTATTGCGTGGTCAGCCACCCAGTCCCTCTGGTGTAGTTGAGGATATCCTGGTGTATGGTCGGCCCTTTGATAGGAACCAATGGTGTTTTGTGAACAGGCTCTCATGAGCTCGAGGCTGCCAATCTAAGTTGAACCTAGAGCAATGTGAACTGCTGAAGAGAGGTGTAACATGCACCCTGGGCAAACTCTCAGCCAGGAGCAAAGGGGCAGTGGTTCCCCAATGCCAGGTAATGGAGCATGGCACTGTCAGCCCGCCTGGCTTTGCAGGACACTGATCCTGCTCCTGCTCCCAGAGGCTCAGCTGCACACTTGCCAGGATTATGAAAGCTCCACATGCTCCTTGTGAGAAGAGAAAGCTAACCTGGTGGCAAAAGGAGAGCAACTGGGCAATTTCAGAGCTGAAAGAGTTTCTACTGAACACAGGTGGGGGTGCCTGTGGTGTTGAAACAGCACTGACACAAGACCATAGTCATGAAAGACTACTTCTGCCAATGCCTCGTTTAGAGGCCTTTTTTTGGGCAGGCACATTCCTTAACAGAACAACAGAAAAAACTGAGACTGCATCCTTTTTTATCTCGTTTCTTCCACAGTGTGCAGAAATGAAAACACTTCTGTTTCATCCAGTAGATGTAAGTTTGCAAGAGCAGAGTTCAAGGAACTAAAAGTGCCTCTCAAAACGGGTTCTAGTGTAAAACAAGTTGTGATTGAAAAAAACACCCTTGTTTGCTTTTGACTGTAGACTCTCTTCAGACTATCAAGGTAAAAGTTCTCTGACCATGGTGCGAAAGCTTGGAATTTAAAGATGAAATGTTGTATAGGAGATGAGGAAATAAAATAATGTGTGATGAACAGTCATGATAGCTTGTTACAACCAAAACACTCAAAAAGGAGGTTCTGATGGTTTTTTTTATGATGGCAAAACCATTGAACATCTTGAGGTCATAAAATCCTTAGTAAAGCCACGAGACAACTGATTTTGAGGAAAATACAGACAGATGATGGAAAATTACTACAGGAAGTGTGATGCATTTCTTGCATGACTTGTATTTTAAAAGTGGGTCCCCAAAGATGGGGAAAAACCCTACTGAGCAGTGTCTCCTGGGGACCTTACTGCAATTCATTGCTGTTGATGTTGTTGGGCCTTTGCCTGAGATGGAATCTGTCAGACAATATTTGTTGGTAGCCATGGATTTCTTTAGAAAATGACTTGAAGTTTACCCAAAAAGGAACCAAGAGGCTGTGATAGCAACCAAGCTTCTAAGGGATGAATTTTTCACCATATTTGGGGACCTAGACATGAAGAGCATACAAGAAGGCAGAAGCTTTGAGGCCAAAGTATTTAGACAGGTTTGTCAGATGCTAGTAAATGCAATAGGAGGTGTCCAGCATCCTAAAGATGGTGGAGAGGGAAAGCTTGACTGGTGCTAGGAGGAGGTATTGAGGCAACTGCATGCCACTTGGCCTAAGATGCCTCCATTTACACTGCCTGCTCTCCCTGGGCTGCTCCTCAAGGCCTTGGTATCTGCCTGCACCATGTCAGCATCTGAGAGACCTTAGTGTTTGTTGTACAGCACCAGAAACCTATGAGTGGGCAACTGAATCACCCCCCAGACACAAGAGAGTGACAAAAGGAGCAGGACTGATCCAGCCCTTTGTCTGTTCTGTTGATTTTAATGACTTTCAGTGTAAGGGGAAAGTGCTGTCTGACTCCAGCTCTCCTTTTCAGATATTAGCCAAGAAACACAGCACAGTCTTTGCAGGAAGTTCATAAATCTGGCCTATATAGGTCTGACCTATCTGGACTCTGTAAAAATCGAGTGGAACGGCCCAGGTTCTTCTAGAGAAAATCTAATATGACTGTTGCCTCAGGCAACATAAACATTCTCTGATGTTGGCTTATGTGTGGAAAACTGGGTGCTTTCACATCCCACAGAGATGGAGATGTTAGGAACCCAAAGCAGATAAACCACGGTGTGTAGCAGTGACCACGTAAGTGCATTAATTTGTAAGAGTCCTGAACAAGGAGGTGTTATGAGGGTAACTGATTGGCTCCTGAAAGCCAAGAATACAGCTAAGATGTTGAGTCTGGTAGAAATTAGTTCCCCACTGGGGAAAAATAGGGAATGGCCTCATTTAGCCCACAAATTTCATTAAAATCAAAAACTTTGCTGAGACCTCCTTCTCAGGAGTTCAAAAGGAAAAAACAGCAGCTGAAAGCCGCAGTAGCATCCCAGTGGAAGCAAAGTCAGTCCAAGCTGACTCTTGAAAATGGCTCAACAGGAAAATGCAATACCAGTATGTAAAAGCCTAAATTGGTTGCTCTGACATTTCCTCCCCATATGCCAGAGATGAAGTAGGTCCATGGGTCTGGGTTCTTCTGGAAGGAGGCTGAGCAAGGTGTCTTTTGCAGGGATGCCCAGAACTATTAACACAGTGGTGTGAGCATGGGCACTGAAGACACATCCCCAAGCATGCCCAGACCAGGTGGCAGGAGTAAGCAGGGGACCTGGCTTTGTGGCAGTGATAGCAGCATAGCACCATGGTTGAGGTGAACTGCTCTTCGCCCTGTTGCATCCTGCACAAAGCGATGTTATGCCAGACCACCCCTTCCCCAGTTGGGAAGCTTTGATTCACAGTTCCCAGCTCTCCTGGATGAGCTTTTTCCTGGGGTAGGAACCATCAAATAAAGAAAAGGCACACTGGCTTCCAGACTGCCCATGGCTAATAATCTATAGAGCTTCTTACTGTAGCATCCAAACATCACAGTCCATCAAGTGACAGGAGATGAAGCACCAACATTTTATTTTCTGTTTATGTCAGATCATGTTCTTGACAAAGTTACACACAGAGATTATTTAGTTCACTATGTACTACAGTTCACAGTAAATTGAACAGTATAGCAGTTGTACTACCCCTGTTTGTAAGTCTCAGCTTCATCAGTTGTAGGAGGTGTCAGTGGGGAAGAACAGTGTCGTTTAAGGCAACTAAGGAAGCTGCATCTTTGCTTTGGAAAACAGAGGACATGAGCAGCGAATACTCAGAAGGGTCCCTAATTCCAGGCAAACCTTTCTTTACTAGCAGTCACAGCCAGGGGCTCTTAGACCCCTTCTTTGGGATGGAGAGCTCTCACAATTTCCCCTAGCAGTAAAACCTTGGCTCTAAAACCCCAGCTTCTTGGAAGCTACAGACTCATAACTGTATTCACTGAAGGGGTTTTGGAGCTTGGAGTTGCGTTATTTACATCTGAGTGAATATCTTCTCCTGGGAGTCCTATGAACAAGATGAATTGCAGAAGAAACTGCATTCATACACAAGCATGTTTGCCTCTCCTGAAGTCTGAAATATCGTGACCCAAATGTGCTGTGGATAGTAAATCTGAAGAGACAGTGTGTCTGAGATGGGAAGGAAGGAGAAAGCAAGCCATTGCAGCTCCCAGCAGCTTTCCTTGAAAGCATTCACAGCCCAGGAGCTGGAAATGCTTTGGGGAAGGGGAGGCCAACCCGTGCCTAGTGGCCCCACTAATGGCAGGAGCCCTCAGACATTGGAAATTGAAGTGTTTGTTTCATTCCTTCCAGACCCTTGCAGATAGTCTTATTTCTAAAGAATACAGGAAGATAGCCGGTGAAAAGAGTGCTTGCTTACTCCCATCTAGGAAACTCTGAAACAGTACATACCTTTCAGACTGGTGTTTTGGTGTGTATTGACTCCAGCCCATTTCTGACTGCTTATTTTATTCTGCTCTCTAGGCCATCCTGCCTGCAGTCAGTCTTACCACCTGCTTTTAAAAGGCTTCCTGTTGCTTCCCACCCAGCTAGAAAAGGCAACTTTAAAGTACGAAAGCTCTGCTTGTGACACTGGCATCACAACGTATTTAGTCAGAGACCTTTTGAGCTGAGGGCCACATCAGACACCCACATGCAGATCAACTATCTACCAACTATTTAAGATAAGACTGGATGTGGCACTTAGTGTCATGATCTAGTAATCACAGTGATATTGGATCAAGGGTTGCACTTGATGATCTTGGAGGTCTCTTCCAACCCAGCTGATTCTGTGATTCTATGATTCTATGAAAACAAGAGCTTCTCTAAGGGAGCATTTTGGGAGATTGAGAGCAGGAGGAATGAATGCCCCGTGCATTATATATGCAAATTGTCAGCAAGGTATGATTTGTTGAGGTCTGTCTGGGAGCCAGGGTTGTTCTCGGGATGATGCTTGTGAGTAATATTCGGTCAGCAGATCGTGTGTGTGTGTCAGCTGGTGCAAGGGGTTAGGCAGAGGATCTGTGGTGGTGAGTAGAAGGTAGGGAAAGGGTGGACACAAGAGATGAGTTTTTGTTCCCTAATTGGATGCGCACTTCTGGCAGAAGTAGGTTTCTGGGACAAATACGCCTTTTCACAAGTTCATAAAGGTGATCTCTGTAAATGTTTGCTAATGTTTACTCGACATTTGTAGTTAAGTCATGTCAATATGATCCTATCCTGGAATGTTAACTGGAAGCAAACACAAAAGTGGGCATGAATTCAGCTGATGTGGATACAGTCCTTAATTTAGGCTGATTTTCATGGTCATCATCTTTCATGTAGTCATCCAATTCAGCTGAGAACTAGTGGTGCTCCAGGAGTTTTCCTTTTTCCAAGAGTCATGATTTTTATATTCTCTGTCAGGAAAGTGTGTTACCAGAGTTACTGTTGTTTGTGTCTACTGCCTGACACTTCCTACCACAATCATGCATCCAGTTGCTTCTAACTTAATCAAAACTTAACAATCTTGCCTAAAAACAGTTGTTTGCCTACGGCTGTTTTTATGATACTATTTTTCTTAAAGTTCATCTGAATCAATTAAGTGGTTTCCAAGAATGTAACTAAAACTAAGCATATTATTGTTTTCTTCATGTCAGGAAAAAATCTGATGACGACTTTTTTCATAAGTTCTGTTCTGTGGAGCAAGATCATCAGACTTGCAGTGGAGCTGGGCTTTGAGTAGGAAATGTGTTCTGTGCCTTTCCTTTGAAAGATTATCTAACAACAAGCTACAAGGACCTGTAGTTTGAACTCTACCATTAGTGACAGCTTTAATTTTCTCACCTAAACATACTGCAGATTTCTCATGCTCCGAGAGTATTTCCAGCCAGGTCTGAACTTACTCTCCTTGCAGTGGCCATTTACCCCGGTAGATGGTCCAGCCCTGCTTCCATCCAGGAAAAGCATGGTGCCATCCAACCAGGGACTTTTCCTAGCTGGCAGAGGCAGTCCATTGGTGCCAATGGAGTCACACTGCTCTGGGCACCATCTGCAGCCACTATAGCACCATCTTCTTCCTAGAAAAATTTGGTCCCAGAGTGGCTTTATAAGTGAATTTAGTGGTGCAGGTGATGGTCAGATATCCACATCGTAGCCTGGTTTGGTCACCACTAAGTACAGTCAGCGGCCAGACTTGGCAGTCAGGGTCAAGTGGCTGGAGAGCATGAGCAGGATGGGAAGACAGTGTGGGAGTATGGCTCACCAGGCACAGACAGCTGGGCAAAGAAGTGAGCCTTGAAGGTAGAGAAGAAAGTAAAGGTCAAATACTCTTGGCTCATGCAAGCCTACTTGTGGGGGAGTTGTTTTTTTTTGTTTGTTTGTTTTTTTTGTTTGTTTTGTTTGTTTCTTTGGTTTTTTTTTGTTGGTTTGTTGGTTTTTTCCCCCGGTGACAATTACATGTCTTGCAAGGTGAAGTAGTTCTCAAGCAAAATGAAATCCCTTTCTCCAACCTTGGAGTGCATAGCACTCTGAATTACTTGACAAGTACAGTTTACCCTTTGAGCAAATCGTGACTCCACTTTCATAAGTAAGAGCACACTTTCATTGATGTTTTCCTTACTCAGTGCTACATAATGGATTTTTTTTTTCTTAATAGCTGCCATTTCATCTGCATCTTGCTATTCTCAGCTCAAAATTAAAAATGTAAGTTTCTGACTGTGAATACTATTTATTATTCATTTACTAGAGGAATCTTAGGCACATTCATTCAATTTCCTCCTAGTGCCTCATTATCAACAAACATTTGCCTCACTGCTTCTGTAAATCATTTTCATCCTTTTCCTTTGAGAACCATGTGTTTGGATTCTTGCACAAATGTCTCAGGAGAGTAATTGGCCAAGGCATGTAGTATCGTTTTTACTTCTTACTGGCAAAACTTCATTAAGAGCTGATTATTGAACAACACATAGGTATTTTTTGGATGAAGAAAGCATTGCACTTAAAACAAGAAGCAAGCAGGGTTTTGCAATATTTTACCAAGCACAGTAGCTTGTGCCAGGTATTGATATTATTCAAAAGACTTAGATTACCCTAGCTCCCTCAGGCAACATAAACTTTCTCTCTTCTGTGATAAGAAGGATGTGGAGCTAATGCTCCAGAGGTGCCCTAAGAACCAAGGAATGAGGGAGAGCTTCAAACATTCTTTCCCTACTCCTCATAGCCCCAGCAGAAACAAATGCAAGGTTTGAGACTATAGCACCTCATGACTCATGATGGGCTCCCATCGGAGGCTGCAGTGATGTTGGCTGCTCATGGCAAATGCCAGTAGTGGACATAGACCCAGAGACAGACTGAGGCAGAGAGAACAGTGTGCCACAGAGGCTGGAGGGATTCTACAGAGGCCAAGGGATTATTAAACTTCAGTTTAACTGGAGCTGAAATATGTGCCTCTAATGGAGGGCAGCAGAGGTTAACAGAGAGTCCTGTCTGTAGACATTTTATGACACTCTTTGGGGATACATATAAGAAGGCTGGGGCATTCTGAGTAATTTAAAAAAATATTTGTTTAGACTGTGTCAGGGTCGACTGGAGTTTCCAAGCAAGCCAGTCTTAGACAAATTTTTATTTCTTTGCCCTTTCTTCACAGTTATAGTGTAGACATGCTGTAGTTCATAGCCAGGCCATGCAGTGCAGCTATGTCCCCTCAATACCTCAAAACAGCTCTTGTGATCAGTGAGACCTTGAGGTCACTGGGTACTCCTGCGCTGCATGCAGGCTCATGGAGACCGGGGATGACAGAGCGTGGCCAGCAGGGGTTGCTGCTGCCCTCAGACCTTGTCAGGAATCCAGACTTCCCCATCTCTATTGGCACCAACATCTCCTCTGCAGGAAACCCCATGGGGCTGCAGCACTGGCCCTACCTCATGACAAGGGTGTAGAGGTCAGCGGGAACAACCTGTAGCTCTCAGGTTTGCTGTTAGTTATTGTGTCTTCCTTCTTGGTTGGAATGTTTCCAGTTTAGTTGTGTTGTTTCTTTCTTCAGTTTGTGATTTTGCTGCCCTCTAACTCTCTGACAGTAAAAGCTGATGCCAGTCTGTTGTTCAGGCCCAGTGACTGTGAATTAGTGGGTTTTGTAGCCAGAAACCTAATTTTTTTTAATACGTCTAAAAGCCTAGTTCTTGTAGGAATTTTCCCAGACCCGTCTGGCCTTGAGTTTTTTGATATGCAGTTGGAATGGAAATAAGTTATAGCTGTGCTTCCAAGAACAGTTAAGTTTGGGGAAGGCTGGCAGTTTTTCTTCCCTCATCTGGGCCTTCTTTACTAATCAGCTCTATAACACTGAAGAACAGCAGAGCTACTTTGTTAAAAAATCTGGCCCAAACTTTGGCCCAATGTTTAAACTCAACCCTTTCTGTGGTTCAGTGAGGTTCAAGCAACTTTGGGTGTTTTCTGCTTTTACTCCAGTTTTCCCATCCCTCCTGCTTTCCAATTTCCAAATGAAACTGGTAGTACCTAAATCCCCTTGAGATGTCCTATAGTCAGGTACCAATGGGGCTGCCACATCATCTCATCCAGACTCAGAGTCCCCAGGTCTTCTCCACAAGGGCACCTGTGGGTCCAAACTGGGAGGCATGAGGAGCAGTACAGGAGCCGTGTTGGGAAGATTTGTTTGGTCTTGTCTGACTGCCCATCTGAGGTGCATAACACTGGACTTTAAGCATAAGGCCTTGTTGGATTAGGGCTGCAGGCTGGCTGCTTCAGCTGGGCAGAGTCTGCTCGGACGCTTCTCTGGTCAGGGCCTCTCAAGCCTTCTGAAGTACGCCTGTCACTAATTTGAACTAGGATTCCATAATACAGAGGCCACTGAGCTCTTGCTCAGCTCATTACAAAATGGCCCTAATCTCCTTCCTTCTGCCCCTCTTCTCTGCCAGCAATTTCAGGTTGCAGCTCCAGTCCTGCTGCCAGCAGCACAAAACAGGCATCTGGAAGTCACCTCTGGGAGGCAGCTGAACTTCAGCAATGCATTGCTGCCTCTGCTGTGAAGAGGTTGCTTTTGCAAAACAGACAGACAGAAGAATGCAGAGAGACAGACTGACAGGTCTACTAACCGACCGACAGCGTGCACAGGGTCCGTGCAGGCACAGACCCACAGGATGGGGTGAATCACTCTGCAAGCTGGCAGTATGAAATTAAACTGTGCCGTAGGCAGACATCAGAGCAAGACTAAACTCCCTTCAGGCAGCTTTGTCTCACCAGCCTTCCTCACCAGCTGGAAGTAGCGACCCCCCGCTCCTCTCTTAACTAGATGGCTGATTTATATCTTCTGTCATGTGTGATGACTGATGGTGCCTTGCTTGGCATGCGGTTAACATGGAACACACATTGAGATGTGGAAGCCTGCACCAGTGCCTCATGCCTCCCTCTTGCCCCGACTGAGCATATGTACTGCTCACCCAGTGCCCAGCTGTGGGTGGAAATTTTAGGGAAAATGTCCAGGGTGTTTTGTGGGGGAGAGGGAGTTGCTGATTGATTGTGGAGATAACAGCTTGCAGTGAAGAGTCCACTTTTCTCTTGCAGTGTTCAGGAAAGGGATCTTTTTAGATCCTTGCAATGGCAAAAGGGCATGCATGAGGTTAAGATGAATACATAAATCTGGATCTGATGAGAACACTTATGCTCTTCCTTTCCAAGTGAGAGCTTAGCTGTAAGCCCTGCATCACACTTGTCTGTCACTCACAACTGAAGGACCCTCAGTCCTACCACAGGCACTGAATGGCACTGTCTGCTGTCAGCTGCAGAGCTCCCCAGTGCTTACCTTTCTCTGCTTCAGGTACAGGGCCTGACTTCACAAGGCCTCAGTGCAGGGAGGGGGGTTGAATCCTGGCTACGTCAAACACTATCGTCATGTAACTTGGCTGAAGATAGCATCCAAGCAGGGGAGGAACAACCCTGCTGTATTTAGATTTTTCTAAAAGAAACACAACACTGAGAGAACTGAATGATCCCAAAGTAAGACAGACAGGTGGATGGGGCAGATGTTGCTGCAGATGCTGACAGTAAGGATATCCCAGTAGGGAAACTCAGACAGGAGAGGAACAGAGTCCCCACATTGGGACTGAGCATGAAGATGTGCAAAACCCTACAGTGTCTGTCTATGGAAAAAAGTCTTCAGCAAACAGCACTAGGGATCAGTCTGTTCTGCCTTTCATTTGCCCAAGCGTATGGGAACACTTTTGGACTGAAATCCCAACAAACAGCTACTGGCCTGTGTCTAGATATGAGTCTATGAGTGAGACAATACCATTCGATACTTTGTGCAATATTAATGATGCTGACTTTGTTTTTTTCTTAATGAGATCACATCTTTTGTCTATTCAGCACTGAGTCAAGGCTTCAGAGCAATTAGGTGCTTACATATGGTTCTGAGGAACTTGAGAAAAGCCGAGACCCTCAGGTGGTTACTGCCATGGCAAGGCAATGAAGGACTGTTTTGAAAAGAGGAGACTACTTACCAAAAGGTACCAAAATCAGAGCCAAGAGGAAACTGAAAGCCCTCTCAAGCCCCCTTCCCATTCTTGCATGCCTTGTCCATCTTTCTTGGCTGGTACGCACTGGGTATGTGGCAGTTCAGAGGTACTAGGTGGCTTTTGGTTCACAGACATTGTTTTAGGTACAGACACAAGTAGAACACGATAGAAACTTGCAGTTATTTCCCAGCTGTTTGTAACATGCCTAGAGGAGACATTTTCAAGCACAGTAGCTGACCCATCTTGTCTGTCATACTTTCAAGCAGAGCTTTGCACGTAGCCTGGCATGCTGCAAACCTGTAATTGATCACTCCCAACCCTGCACCTGGGGCTGCCTGTGTGGAATATAATGAGGCTCTGATGCCACTGAAATGGCTGTCACCTCCCTCTGCTGTCACTTAAAAGGTCATCTTTTGGCTGGTCCTGGCACATACCCAAGGCACTGTGTCACTCCCTGCAGACACTGAAGACCTTCAAGTGTCACAGAGGAGAGAACCAAGTCACTAGGAAATAAATGGGCTCCTCAGAGAGAACTGAGATGTCCAGCTCCAGAATATTTGGCATAAGTAGCAATCTCCTTTCACACTCAGGAGTGAGGAAGCCATGATACACAAGTGAGCAGTTTCATTTCCACAGAATCACAGAATATGCTGAGTTGCGAGGGACCCATGAGGATTATCAAGTCCAGCTTTTAGGCTTGCACAGGACCATCCTCAAGAGTCATACCATGTATTTCTCCCAGTGGAGGCAAGGGCAGTACATTTCCTTGCTCTTTCTCTTTCCTTATATCACGTTCTAGGAACCAGCAAGTCTGCTGCAATTACAGCAGGTTGCTAGAAGCATTTTTGTGACTTCAGAATTTGCTAGTCAGCACTTTCCTGCTGTTCAAATGAATGTGCCACGTGAAGAAGGACTTGGGCCATAAACTGTGCCTTTTATTCTAGCCACAGCTTCTATGCGGAGTTTTTAAAAATGATTTGTTTATGTAAAAGTCAGTTTTGTTAGCGTCCTTTAAATAACATGAAAGAGGAGTAAGCAGCACATTTTGCATTTCTACAGACAATGTAGAGCTCTCCCCAAGTAGCCACAGGGTGTGTGAATCCAGCTAATCAGGCAATAAAGCAATACATGCCCTCAAAAGCAGATGTTTGTGTTGGGGGAAAAAAAGCTTAGTTCAGAAAAGAAGCAAAAGGAACAGCAACTTTCACAAACAAACAATACACATGTTCCCCAGGCTTTCTGTGATATAAACCTTTCAGCAGTACTAATGTTTATCAAGCTGTCTTTCCCAAACCCACAAAGTGATTTAATCCAGAACTAACTAGGAACAAGAGGGCTTAAGAGCAGCCAGGGCTGAAGTGGATTTGACTCCCATGGAAGCATCTCCCAGGCATGCAGGGGAGATAGAGCCAGTGACTTCAGTTATACATGGTCTTCAGGGCCACCAAAGAAAGCTTATGGACTCACTGATGCTGTGTAGCACCTTTGGCACTGTCCTCAGATTGCTTTTCGGGAACAGAAGGAGTTTTTGAGACCTTTCTGCTCCAGGCCTCATCATTGTTCCTACCCTATATTCTGATTAGAAAAATAAGTCTCTTCTTGAAGAGAGGAGCCCTTGGTGTGGTCAGGATGAGCACAGCAGAAAGAAATGTCCCTCTCCCCCTTTCATCCTCCTACAGGTAGGCTTCACTGATCACCAGACAGAAAAGATCAGTGCCTCTTCCCCTCACAAGGAAGTTGTAGGCTGCAATGAGAATACTGTACCATAAGCAGAGGAACAGCCTAGACTGTGTTCCAGCCTTCCTTCACGTTCTGCAGAATGAACTAAAAGAGGTCCCTGTCTGGGCTGGATGGACAGATGATGTGTTCATCCTTACCCAGAGCTGAAAAGGAGATACTCCAACCAGTTTCTGCTTAGCAACAATAGGTAACTGCAGCTTCCAGAATGAAGCCAATGGTTTGTGTCCTATGTAGACTTCTACCTCTCACATTTAAGAGATGAATGCTGCCCAGTTTTACATTTCAGTTGGGCCCAAGAGTGAAGGTATGATTAAGCATCTGATCATTGATAATAAAATCAGTGATGCCACATGCAGCTAAAAAAGTCTGGGTCTTCTCTCCATCCTTAAACTCTTATCTACATGTGCAGACTGCAAGAGCACTGACTACCTGAGCAGAAATAAACCTAAATAATTGGGTATTTACATGTCTGAAATCTGACCACTCCATTTCATCCTTTATAACCCAAAATACGGGTATCTTTAAATGATAGTCTTGTGCTGACTTCTAGACTTCAGTGACAGACAGGAGGCAGAAGGCTGCAGCAGTTAGCTTAGGAACAAGCATAATGGCTTCAGCATGTGTTAAGGCAAGATCACAAGAACAGGATAAGGTTACTATGGCTGGCCAAGTCCTTGAGATGTGCTGGCTGGGCTGTGGGGCAGATCTGCCTTGGTAAGAAGTGTAGAGTATACTGCCCAAACCCTATCTAAGCAAAATTTTAGCCCTGATATTTATGCAAGAGTTGAGGAAATGACACTAAGAGCCAGAACTGGATTAAAAAAAAATATTCCTATTCTAGAGGTTGGGGGTGTTTCATGTTTTTTTTTTTTTTAAAGCATCACTGCTATGAAGAGTCAGACCATGGCTGTGCAGGTAGGGAGAGGCACCATGAAACGGCCAGCACTGAAGGCCATAGAATCTGGGGATGGGCAGTGGGGAACACCCCTGTGCCCACACCTGGGCAGGAAGGCAGAAGGGCCCTATGTCATTTAGTGTGGAGCAGAGAGACAGCCTGGTGCAGCCCCTTGCCACTGGTGCATGTGCTTTGGACTTGGGTTGTCCACCAACAGGCAGCCCCTCCGAGTTGACACATGCCAGTGGGTCTCCCAGGCTATGCTTGAAGCTCCCCAAGACTAGGACTCACTGAGACTGTAATAGCTTGGACAAGATGCTGTCAGAGCAGTACATTAGCAATGCCAAGATACAGCAGGCTTTTTTGCCTGGAGCCCATAGGAAAATGCCTTGCGCTGGCTGTGTCCCTGAATTTTGTTGGCCAGGTAGCTGGGCTGCAGCCTTAGGGGATGTGAGGCTGCAATCACAGGACCTACATGAAGGAACCTATCAGGAAGGACCTGTGGCTTGTCAAGCATGTGCTGTGCGAAGCAGACCTATTGTTTCAAGTTGGGCCAAAGTTGTGTATCAGAAATCTCCCACTCTCCACTGCCATGTGGAGGTACCAAGCACCAAGACTTTGTTCTAAATTAAATTCCATAGATAAGACTGTACATAGTGAGGATTTTTTCTTCATCACCCTCCTGAAACAGCACACTTCAGGAACAAAACAGATACAAGCTGTGAACCCAAATCCTCTGTGAGCATGATTAAAATGACCATTCCCTCCAGGGCAGTGTCACTAGAGCAGTGTGATGCCTAGTTGCCTCAGGGGCTTACTTCATGGTCACGTATTCAACATGGTCTTGTGTCTCCTGCACCCCCTTTCTCCTCTGTAGGGTTTCTAGGACAGACACAGTGAGATTGAAAAGGCATATCCCTTCCAGGTAAATTGCGAATGCAGGCAGCCCTCCTGCCTGAAAGATGCTTCAAGATGCTTGGGTCCCGCATGCCCAGCTATCCTGGGCTGCCCCTGCCCATTGGCAACTGACACAGAGTGACTCAAGGAAGGTCTTGGGAGTGCAGAAGGTCTAGCAGGCAGCCGAGGCACTGAGAAAGCAGGGTATAGTTGTGGAGAGCCAGAAAATATCCTTCTTCTTCTGCTGCAAGGGCAAGGATGGAGTCATAAGCAGTGAAGGAGGCTCCAAGCGGTCCTGTCAGGCTTGTAAGGGTGTGATGGGGCTTACATTAGCTCCTTGTCACGGAGATCTTCACAATGTGTAACTCAAGGTCTCTCTAGGTTTGATTAGAAACAGACACCCCAAACTTTGCACTGAAACTTTGAGGCCATCTCCAGTTACAGGAAGTCTGGGCATATCCATATGCAGATGTATGCAATTTGTTTCTCTTCAGCACTTAGTGTGACTGTTTTGAGGTCAGGCAGCCTGTTTCTACGGAATGAGAGTTACTTCTTGGGATGCTCTGTTGAGCGTGGATGCACGCCATTCCCTCTCTGCACTGCCACCCTGCCGTCTCTCCCACAGTTGCTGCCCCTCTCATGGAGACAGCTCATCCCTGCCAGTGCCCTCAAGGGCTATAGGTGAAGTCCATGTCTGCTGCAGTGCAGGACCATGGCAGCAGCATGGCTGAGCTGGCTAGGAGGGCTCTGGGCTGGCAGCAGACAGGCACAGGAATACCCACTTACTTGCTTGCACAGCTTGCTCCTTGGAGTTGATGGTTTGTAGCAGCTTGAGCTATGCAGTCAGTGAAATTAGAACAGACTCAGAGCTTTTCTGTGTGTCTGTGTGTTTCTGCAGACCCTTCCCCAGCTAGCTGAGCTGCTCAAGCAGATAAGAAACAGCAGAGGAGTTCCCAAGCAAAGGCCTCAGGTCTTACGTTTGCTGCTGCTGCAGTTGCCGGGCACCTGGGAGTTAGGGAGGCAGCCAGCATAAAGCCATGGGGGAAAATGTACTGAGCTTCCTTGCATCATAAATAATAAAAGAAAGAAAGAAAGAAAAGAGAAAAAAAATTCCTGGAATGCTTTCATTTATTTATTACTCTGTCTCTACTGACTCTCATAGGCAGTAACCTATTGCTGCAGACTTTTTGGAACTGTTTATTTTCAGTTGTGAAAATTATAAATATCATGTCCATTGCATATGATTTATCCAGGCTGTGAGGCAGGGCTTGTTTAGGACAGGCCAGTCCATCTGCATTCCCCCAGAGCAGTGGAGGAGGTCAGCGGGTCCGAGAGGGCAGGTGCAAAGAGGAGGAAGAGTCTCAGTCCCCAGCCTAGACACTGGTCCTGACACTCAGAGAGTATAAATGTTGGCAAAATGTTCCTAAGGATCAAAGCAAAGAGAGTTGAGACAGACAACATCAGACTTTGGAAAGGTTTACAGGGACTCCTCAAAAGCCTGAGGGAACTGTGTTAGAGAAAGCAGTAAATCTGAAATCACAGTAGGCTGGTAGTGGCCAGATAGCTCCTGCAACCTCATTACCTTCATCCAACATCTGCTTTCAACCCCTCTGTAACAACTGGGCAATTTTTTTTCTCAAATCCCTTTCATGGCTCATCCTCACCGGCTTAAATCTGGGCCTTCCTCACCCCTGTGCCCAAGAGCGACAGCTACATTTCATCCCAATCACCTCAATGCAGTCTTTCAGCTGCAAGAGTGAGAAATGGGGAAGGATGTGTACACCTTCTCACAAGCCCATTCATGGGCTTTTGGCTGTGGAGACATGACAGAGCTGTTCACAGAAGGGCTACATTCTAAATACACAGTGAATTAGTGGAAGGATGTAACAAGAGATGAGTGCTGATAAAATGAAAATTGACAAAGACACAGGCTAAGACACCTGAGCTGGCATTAATGACCCTGGATGTGACACTGCCAGGGAAAAGCTCCCTGTGGGGACATCACTAGATGGTGGAGCTGTTTCCCAGAAAGACTGGTCTGGGACTGGCAACATTTAAAAATAGGCTAATGTGAAATTTATAAAAAAAAGATTAGCCAGCTAATGTACACTTCGCTTGGTAAGGAGAGCATGGATAGGAAGTATCATTCTACCACTTCCCAGATATTTAGGAACTGAGCACAGTGGCTCAAAGCTAAAACCTGCAGTAGGGCTACCATGTGTTTGTCCAAAGATCCCAGCCAGAAACATGGCCAGGTGAGACACTGAGCTGTGCAGAATATGCAGGTGGGCCAGCCATTTACATGAATCCCTCTTTTTCTGGTTTGGGGACAGCCCATGATGCAGAGCAGTGGCATCAGACATGGGAGAGCCATGGTCACTTTCCAGGACCCACTAAGGTCCTGCTGCCAGAGCAGGACTCCTGTTAATGAAGGGGACACCACTGCCACTGGAGGTAGAAGGTAGGCAGGAAAGGATGCACCATCACAGCACCTGGGCCTGAGGATACATATGCCCCATTACAGAAGCTTAAAGGTAGTTTTACTTGTAGCTGCTAAGCCTTAGAGAGGAATCAGCTCACTGGTTGAGTGGCTGAAATGTCCTCCTTCTGCATCTTCATACTGCTGTCATACATCATGTCCCATTAATTACTAATTATGGAGGGCAGTCAGGCAGGAACATCTTCCCAGACTGCTGTCAGATTCCTGTCATTTCCCCCTGCCCCACCACAGGCTGGGCTATTTCTGTAGGTGTCTCATGCTGTACTTTTCTGTGGTACTACAGTTCATTCATAGCCTCCTTGCCAAAAGCAGTGCAAGTTCTCACAGAAGGCTGCAGGAGTGACTGTGGGGTGCCAGTCAGGAGCACCTCTGCTGACACACCACCACTGCCAGGGGATGCAGGAGTAGAAAGGAGACCTCAGCAGACCTGTCTGGGTACTGGTTTTCTACTGTGTGCTATTCAGCAAGGGAGCACCAACAGGATGGTGACTGGGGACCTGCTTGGCGCAGGGAGCAGATGGGTACCTCTGTCCTCAGATAGCTTTCTTGTGGCCAGGGGCAAGGAATGCAATGTTCCACAGGGTTCTGTCACAGTGTGGGTGCTGAAGAAGAGTCTTGCTGATTGTGTGCACATGAGTGCACAGGGCTTATCCTTCCACCTTGTTCTTGGAGAGGGAAGAGGACCCGGCAGAGCTTGCCCCAAACTCCTCTTCCCTCTGTGCTGGCATCCACAGCCTGTGATCAGTCCTCCTGCCATAACAGCCACCTCCTCTCTTGCATACAGTGTGGCCAGCTGAGGTCCAGTACCTTCTGGGGCCAAGGCTGGCAGCTTTTCTGTACCCATGGCAGCCCTCTGCCTTGTGTTGCCTAGCCTCCATCCTCTGGCTCTGCCCAGGGTTGGTGCCAACCTCTCTGCCCACCTTCAGGAACTGCTGTCCCCTCTGGCAGGGCTAGCTTTAAGGGATTGAACCAATTAATTGGTCAAAAGATTTACATCTGTTTCCTTCTCTCTCTCCCTACCCCCTTCCCCTGCTCAAACCTGCCCTCCTCTCCCCTCCCTGCCCTCCCACCCAAACAGGTAAGGAAAGCGCTTTGGGAGAGGCCGATTTGCAGCCGAGCTCTGACCCTTCGGGAATGGACAGCAGCTACCTCAGCGTGAAGGAGGCTGGGGTGAAAGTGCCCCAGGACAGGGCCAGCACAGACCTCCCCAGCCCCATGGACAAGGCTGACTCAGAGAGCAACAAGGGCAAAAAGCGGAGGAACCGCACCACCTTCACTAGTTATCAGCTGGAGGAGCTGGAGAAGGTCTTCCAGAAAACCCACTATCCTGATGTCTATGCCAGGGAGCAGCTAGCCATGAGGACAGACCTCACCGAGGCTCGTGTACAGGTATGGGGGAATGGCCTGGAGCTGGGTGAGGGGTGGGTGAGGTGTAAACAAACCCCTGAGGTCCCTTGAAACCCCACCATAAGCTACAGGCAGCTGAGGCCTGCCCAGAGCCCATGCCAGAGGCTAGGATACCTCTCCAGCAGAGACAGGACAGGGAGATATATCCATGTCTGACACTAGTGTCAGCTCCTTTATTTGGTCTGGTGTCCTGTGTTCCATGTTCACAGAGACACCTCATGCTCTTCAGCTAACGGGACAGCAGGCAGGTAAACCTCACATCCACCCGTAACAAAGCTTTTACAAAAACCACTTTCTCCAGGAGACTCACAGGAGACACAGATTCACTAGTCTGAGTGGGAGCTAGCTTTTCCACAAGATGGGCTCTTTCTGGCAAGACAGGGATACAGAGGTGATCAGCAGTTCAATAGCAGAGAGAATAAGGTGATACAGGACAGGCAGCTCTTACTGCCTGCTTGGTTAAGCAGGTACTGAGGCTGCATGAAAGCTGGAGATCTGGAGCCAGAAGGTGCACCCACCACCTTGGAAGGAACAGGAATGCGAAACAGCTACACTGTTGACAGATGCTCAACCACCTTCACCCACACAGGTGCAGCTCCCATGAACTAGCTCCCCCCAACTAACCTGGGGGTCCAGCAGAGCCAAAATCCACATCAAAGGAGTGAATGATTCTCTGACTGCTGCTCTTTCCTCTGAGTCAAGATTAAACAGAAGGCCTGGCAGGGCTCAGAAGCATGTGCAAAAAGGAGCATCATTGTGTGGAGCAGACATCTGCAGCTCACACTGTGGTGGCCAGCTCTTTCTCCAGCCTAGCTAATCTTGCAACTTCCATCTGCAAGCATTTGTCAGGTCACCGTCACCAGAACCTGCATTAACATCAAGAATGTTGGTTAAGGCATAGTGCTAATAATGACAAGGTCACGGGTTCGATCCCGATATGGGCCATTCATTAATAGTTGGACATGATGATCCTTGTGGTTCCTTTCCAACTCACAATATTCTGTGATTCTGTGATTTACCTGAGTAGTTGGCCTGTGGAGACACCTTATTGTATCTGTTGCACCAGGAAGTTTCCCAGCTCCCAGACATCCCAGCTTGTCCTCTGCTTTAACCTTTACAAGTAGTTGTTGCAAACACTCAAAGCAGTCAGGCCAGCATCCATGCTTAAGTCCATTTTAGTCTGTACCTTCACTTCCAGATTCAACTGGAAGCAGCATTTTTCTTGTCTGCTTCCTAAATTGGTTTGCAGGGCTGGTGTTCTCTTCTTCCCCAAAGCTGTTTCTCTTCATGCTGGACATGGCTGGATTTCAGTAGGAAACAGCGTGATTCCCATTGGCCCAGAGCATAGCATGTTGAGCACTGTGGGATGGGCAGAGGAAGGCAGTGCTACAAACATCAGCTCTTTACTTCTGTCACGGAATGAAGCCCTTGATTTCCCAGGAACACATCACAAGCGCCAGTGGGGCCTCCTGGGAAGCCACACACAGCATCTGGTTACACGCTGCACAGTGCATGAAATTCCTTTTGCTCAGGAATGAGAATGGGGTGCTGCAGGGTAGCGAGCTCCTCCTGCTCACTTCTGAGCCAGAGTCTGCAGCTAGAGTGTCATCCCAGCCAGCATGCAGGGCTGGCTAACAGAAGCAGGGCAGGCAAGACATGCAATCTACAAGTTCCTTACATATGACCCATGATCTTGGGGTCTTTTTCCCACTGGATAACACTAAAGCTGAGGGCAGAAGCACCTCTCCAGGTAGTCAGGAGGATATCTGGCGGAGGGGGATTTCACCTTGTCCCAAGATAAGTGCCCCAGCAGTTTGTCACCATGACTGCCAGCGCACATCTCTCACTTGGGATGGCAATGACAGGACTCGTGCGACCAGGCAGCTGAAGGACTTGTCCAAGTGACCTGGCACTTGAGCAATTACCCCAGGTTGAAAGGGGTAAACACTTGCATTTCAGGCATTCCCAGCTCTGTCAGGAAGAACCTAGTCCCTAGGGCTAGGGGCTGGCATCCAGCCACCACCTCATGATGAAGGGCTGCCATGCTGTCGGTAGAAATGCAGACTCCCTGTCACTGGAGAGCAAGAACCAGCAGACTTGTGCCAAGCACAGTGGGTGCTGGCTGGGCAGGCTCAGGGGCACCCCACAGGTATCTCACATGTGTTCCCAGGGGGCTGAGGCTGCTGGCTTGTGAACTGCTTAGCCTCATCACGGCAGTGGCAGCTCCCCAGAAGGCATGGAGGAGCAGCCTGAGATGGCACAGGGTTCTTCTGCTGATGACGCAGGGCTGTGCTTGCCATGAAGAAAGTTTTTGGGATCGGAGTCTTAGTGAATCATGCTCATACCTGTCTCCAGCTCTGGGTTGTGCTATAGCTTGTTTAGGCTTGACTTAGGTGTCCCACTCCTCTAGGCAGCTCTGCTCTGTAGGGGCCTTCCAGCACCATCACTGCATCATTGAGGGCCATCAGCTCACAGCCATAGAGTGGGTACGGGCATGAGGCAGCATCTCAGGAGACTGATGGTGGAGCAAATGCCTGCGACAAAGACCGAGAACCAAGGGCCATATGGTGGAAATCACAAATTAGCCATGAGCCCCTTACTGCTTTCCCCCTGCAAGCCAAATAGCTGCTGTGTACTCAGACACCCTCGCAAAGCTGGCAGAGACTCTTGCTGCTGTGGAGTGTTTGGGCACCCACCTATGGCAGCCTCATGGGCTCTGAGGAAAGCTCAACAGTCCCTCTTCCATGGAGGTATGATCATCTAAGCGATACCAAATGTCCTGGAATAATTTCACGGAGGCCAGCTTCAGCTGCCTGTGAGTCTGAACTAAGCAAAGCAGAGTGGCAGGATGGAGAGGCACCCAGCAGGTCTGAGGTGTGATGCTCCCTCGTAGCTTTTGGCTGGAGGTCATCCCATCTGGCTGGGCTCCCTGGGAAGCACAACCAGCCACACAGCAGGCAGGAGCAGATGTGGAGCCCAGACAGGCAAGTGGCAGCTCTGATTTTTTCAACCTTTCCCAAGCTCACACTTTATTAGTTAAATAGCTGCTGGAGTTCTTGGTCCTGGAGAATAGCCCATGCCAGCATCATGCATGACATGGGTCGCACTGTCTGTGAAAAGGTGGCATTCCGTCTCCTGGCCCCTCTCCTGCTCCATTTCCCCACCTGCCTCTGTTTCTAACCATCTCTACTGGTGTCCAACAATGGCAAAACTAATTCCCCCTGTGACGCAATGCAACATTTTCCCTGTCTTCTCCCCACCACAACCTGGCCCCTTGTTTCCATGTACTACTAAGATACTGCACATCTCTGTTTTCCAAAGTGGGAGCCATGCATAAGCCCTGTGCAGAGGAAGAGCCACACAGCTAGGAGAGACTGCTAGGGCTCAGACACAAACCTGCAAGGGTGCACAGTGGGCACTATGTTCATGTAGGTTCTACACAATGTGTATATTCCATTCCTTTATTCTCTTCCATGTCTGGGGCTGCAGAGCTCCAGAAGGAGCTTCTGATTGGTATTAGTGACTGCCTGAGCTTCTTCCAGATCATCCAGGTCTGCAGCATATGTCTGAGGCAGTGGCATTAGAAAAACATGGTAGACATGTGTATTCACACATGGTTCCTTCCCCTTGCATATACTTAGATGTACATCCCAGGTCCTGCCAGTCTGGCTCTGGCTGCTTCTCTCTCTTGAGCTGTGAGCATCTCTGCCTCCTGAGCTGCTCTGTGGCAGAGAAGAAAGGGATAGGGCCAAAAGGAGTCTTCACAGCCAGGGAATATAACCCCTCAGCTAGCCTCCCTCAGAAGCAGCCTTAAGATTGCTGGGACCATTAATGAAACGTTTTAGGCGGTGACCCTGTGACGTGGTGGGTGCTTGAAAGTGAGAGGGAAATGTCAGACTCGGCTGTAGCAAAATCACTGCTTTGGAAAAAAAAGAGGAAAGAAAAAAAGCAAAGCAAAGCAAATCAAGAAGTAATATATCTTGATCCCTTTTCCCCCATAAAACCCTGGGAGGCTCGTGGAAGGAGCGGAAAGACTGAGCTAAGCCTGCAGGAAATTAAACATGAAATGAAAACAAGCTCAAGTTATTCAATTCTCTCATCCCAGGCTCCAATTTCCCATTCCAGGCCACTGATAAAATGGTGTCCAGTTTCAGCACTCAAGGATGAATTCTGGCTGTTCTTGCAGTCTGGAAAGCAAAGGGCTCGTGGCCATCTCTGGGAAGAGGGGTGATGGCCTGGCCTATTGCAGAGGGATGGGGTCCTGGACACAGACAGACAGAGGCTGAGCAGAAGGAGTAGGGCTGGAGGACAGGAATGGGAAGAACGGGTGCTGCAAGGCTTCCAGGGGAGAGCAGGATCACAAGAGATTGAACATGATGGGCAGCTCTTGTCTGCACCAGGGTAGTGATGCAGTGAGGGGTGTCAAGCACAGGACATGAGTACAACCCCATGGCTGCTAGCAGCCCACTACCAGATGTGTGCAGAAGCCAGCCTCATCTTTCACCGCTGCACTGGTGGGTGTAGGAGACAGGGAAAGCATCTTTTTCTTTTACTTGGAGGAAAGACAAATGTAGTGATGCAGCCCCCAACTATCCAGACACAGCCAGAGTGGCCTGGGTGAGGTCACAATCCAGCCCGTCCACCTCTGCCCTGTGCAGGAAATGTGGGGCGTGGTGGCAGGGGCAGATTGGCAGTGCCTGATGGGTGCAAGGGTAGAGGCAAAAAGACAGCAGCCAGGAGTCTCCTGCTTGCTTTCTTTGTCTCAGGCCATTCCTGGCCTCTCTACCCCCAGCAGCACATCAGCTGTGTATGCATATGGATTAAGGTACCGGCATATGGCTGAATGTTTATGGAGACATGAAACATTTTCTTTTCTGTAGTTTTTTATAGGGCTGATTTGGTACATCAGGGCTTATCAAAGCGTTGTCTGCAGGAGACAGATACATGACATTACCCTACACTCCCACTCTGTTAACACTGAGATTCAGCCCACAGAGACTGCTGGCCCCTGCATAAAGTATCCCATCCTGACCCCAGAGAACACACTCCACCAGCAACTGCTGTCACATCCATATCCCAAAACAGTCTCTCTTGACAAAAAGTGACAGGCAATTAAAGGAAAATGGACTTCTGTTGGGGCTTAGATTTGCTTTTTAAAAGCAGGTGTCTTCTAAGATTGCAGAAATACTGAGGATTAGTTGGGGTTCTTGCTGACATCTTCACATTATACGTTGCCTTGCCTGCTTGTTTTCCCTGGAGCACTGTGGAGGCCTGGAGAAACCCGACTGCAAAATACCTATAAGAATTTGGACCAGAGGAGAAAGGAGAACTTTAAAAATGGTCCAAACACTGCCACAAGTGTTTTGGACCTGTGGCTCACTGCCAGGTCTCAGTGTCTTCAGTGCCTGTAGCACCAACACTTGGCCTGAAGACACTCTCCTTTTTCAGCCTAATGCAATGACTTGCCACAGCCTTCCAGCCCACCAGCCACGTGGGGATTCTAATTTGAAAACTGCCAGTTTAAACCATTTTGTTCCGCCAGAGCCCATTCAATCTAATGCATAAATGTTGCAGAGCAAAGGCTGAGACCCACCTCTGCTTTGGCCAGCCCTGGGAAACCTCCCTCCATTAAGGGAGCTGCTGTGCTTTCCTGGGAAGCTGAGTACACAAACCCTGCACTGATGGCTTCAAAGGTCAAGCTGCAGAGCCATTCAGCACCGAGGGGTGCTGTGCTCGGCTGCCCTGCTCCCAGGTGGGATGCTGAGGTGGGCTCCCCTGCATGGCAGCGCAGGTGTGCGGGCAAGGCGGCCGGTGCCTTCACCAGGCAGGGAATGGCCGCATATGCCTGGCATATGTTCGTCCTGGCCTCACGCACAGTCAGCACTCTGCTCCCTACCTGTTCTCCACCCCTCTGTGCACAGCGGGGCCTCCTCCGCCTGAGGAGGAACCGGGTCACCACCACTAACTTTGAATCTGCAGATCAAAGCAGCATGATCCGGGCCAGTCCTGGGACTGGCCTACAGCTGGGCTAGAGTGGCTGTGCCAAGAAGAGGTAGAAGAAAAGCAGACAGATGCCTGGGGCATCAAACCTGCTCCAGTAGGACGCTCTTCATGTGCAGCATGTGCTCTGCTGGGATAATGTTAGGACCTTTCTGCTGGTTCTTTTTGTACCCACTGAAAATACTCATAGGGTTTTTGATTTAGAGTAGTGGGGTTAAGAGCAGCTGTTTTGGGGGAGGCTAGTCTGGCCAGATTTTGGAGGGCCCATGATAGAGGTATTTCCATGGCAGTGGAGCAGGGCACTAAATTCTACACAGTGGGGAGCTGTGAGAGACCAGCACGAGGCTGCCTATGTGGTGGGAAGGGGGAAACTGAAGCATGGGAGCCTGAAACAACTCTTCCAGCACAAGCAAGAAGGTCAGCTCGGACCAGAAACCCCAGCCCCTCGTGTTTCTCTCTCCATGTAGCAGCTTCTAGTTGCACTGATGCAGGCTGCAGGTGCCACTGGTCTCCTGTCTCCCTGAAAGGTGGCCTGCCATCCCACCCTGTGCCAAGTGCCTGGATTGTCCTCCTCTTCTCTGAAGACATAAGTGTCCCACCTGGCACCTGCTTTCCCCAGCCGCTTGCCAAGCAGTGAAACTGCCCCATGGCCAGGAGTGGCAAGGGCCAAGTTGTTTGTTACGGGTGCCCCCCTGCCCTCCCCCCAGCGACTCACCGTGTAAAACTCGAAGCAGAGCCGACAGGCTCTAGGACTGCTCCTTTCATGCGGTGGCGTGACCTGCACAACCTAGCCCCTGGTGATCGCCCTCATCTCTCAGTGCCTTCAAAGCGGCTCTTGATTGATGTGTTTCCCTGACTCACGAGCTTCAAGAGGCTTTGAAGACACTGGGCCAGGCTCTGATCTCTCTCAGGCTGATGCAAATCAGGAGCAACGGTGCTGACAACAGTGCAATAATCCACACTGATGTCAAGCCAGTAAAAATAAGAGCAGAAACAGAGTTTTGGTCTTTGCCTTGAAGGGATATGAGCAGCACTGTGAAGCAGAGAGCTGCAAACTCTGCAAAGAAAACTCAGTGTAAAGCAAAAGACACTGTAGAAGGGCACTTGCCCTTTCCTGCAGCTAAGGAGGGAAGCAGTATTAGGCATTTTATCTCTCATCATGGTTAAGAAAATAAGGGTGAGAGTTTGGTGAGAATGCAAGCTTCAGCCAACAGTATTGTCATAGCCAGGATTAGGCCTGAAGAAAGACTCATCACTGCTGG
Organism: Anabacerthia variegaticeps; assembly: GCA_035583185.1. Taxonomy (NCBI): domain Eukaryota; kingdom Metazoa; phylum Chordata; class Aves; order Passeriformes; family Furnariidae; genus Anabacerthia; species Anabacerthia variegaticeps. Next base: position 21,936,503 of record JAWWEW010000165.1, on the reverse strand, counting down.
TTTCAGCCTGGCAGCAGCACACATCAATATATTCACACTTCCCATCTGAGACTGGCTGAGAGAAGGAGAGCTGTGGGCAGAGCCTGGGTAACACAGGTTTCAGGGTGAGAAGAAGATGGGCTGTCCCAGTTCAAATCAGGCTGTGCAAAGCAAGAGCTGTGAATGTCCTCAGAGAGGCAGAACACCAAAAGATGGGCATCTCCTTTCACCTGGAGTGTGACCAGTCTAGGAGAAAATACTGGCCCCAGACCTCCAAGAGATGCAGGGCAGGACTGTCACTCCCCCTGCAGAGCTTGTGTGTGGAGGAGTGCCCATCTCCATGCCATGCGAAAACATCCACCTGCTGAGGTCCAGCCCACTGGTGAGCTCCTCAGGGCTGCCAGGCTCCCAGCCATTGCTGTCAGCTCTCCTTGTTCACGGCCCCGCTCTTGCTCTCTCCCCAGGTGTGGTTTCAGAACCGGCGAGCAAAATGGCGCAAGAGGGAGCGGTTTGGTCAGATGCAGCAGGTCCGGACCCACTTCTCCACTGCCTATGAGCTGCCTCTGCTCACCCGTGCTGAGAACTATGCCCAGGTGAGTGCATTCCCCTTCCCTGGCCCATCTGTCTCAGTGTCTGCTGGACACACTGCCCCAGGTCCCAGTCCTCCCCAAGTCATGCTTCCCTTCTCAGGTTCACTCACCTGCCTTCAGGTAAGGTTGCAAGAATGCAGTGCCAGGGCTATATATATACTGTCAAGCACTGAGGGGCTGGGAGTTTTTTAGTGGGGTGTCCTGCCTGGCTCCCTCATGCCCTGGCCGAGAGCAGCCAACTTTAAAGCAGGTACCAAGCCCAGCCCTGTGTGACTTAGTTCAGCACCCTTTGGGCACAGGTCACCCTGCTCAGGACATCCTATTACACTGTCCTTCTCCCATTGTGTTCTGCTGCCCACTAACTTCTTACCAGTTTGAAAAAGATCCAGAAGGCTAATTTATGCCTAAAGAATAGCAGTTCCCAGGAAGGCTTCCTGTCGCCATGTCTGGGTTTCCATGCCCCTTGGACATGGTGGTTGGACAAAAGCATTTTTCCCCTGGTAAATTCTCACAGTGATGAGTTGTGGTACCCACAGTACACTTGATGGTATCTGGTGATGCTTCCCAATGGACCTGTAGGTTTATGCTCTGATGGAAGTGGGGGAGCAGCCTTGTTGGGGTACCTGAGGCTGCTTCTGCATCTTGTTGAAACTCTTCCCACCCTGACAGAGCTGCCTCACCTCCTTAGGTTTCTGTCCTGGAAAACCTATCACCAAAGTCACCTCCTAAGCATTGGGCCAACTCCCATTTCACAACACTACCTTCAGACAATGCCAGGCAGAGTGGTGTTTGTTAGCTCAAGGTCTAGGCTGTGCCTCTGCAAAGCACTCACTCCATCCTGCACTCTTCTTCCCAATACTCGATACTGCTCAAGGGCAGAGTTCTGCAGGTGTGATGCTCTGAACCTGACTGTCCTCAGAGATCTGCTGGGAGTCCTTCCTCGCTGGCACTCTGGCTCTCAGCTACCTCCCTAGCCAGCATTGCACCAATGCTACCCTGTACCCAAGTCAGGAGTGTCTGACCTCTCTCCTGCTTGACATCTCCCCCAAACTGAACAAGAAGCCCTTATGAAACAGCTGAGAGATGCCAAAGCAGGTTTTCAGGACGGGGACACTCTCAGCCACCTTTCCAGCACACCCTTCTCTTGGCTTTGTAACTTACACTCCCTCCATACTGCCCTCCTCTCCCAGCACTAGAGATCAAAAATTTGAGAAGCAATTTGCAGGAGGTAAGAGATCACAGGGGGCCCAAGGGCTAGAGGTGGAGAGGAGCAGTGGAATAAAGGGCCCTTTGCTCTCTTGCTCCAGCCAGCTGCTCACCTCCTCCCTGCTTTCATCCTGCATGCCCGTGTCCTCCCCTCCCACAGCACACCTATTCCCACTGAGAAATACTGAGCCACCCTCTCTTCTTCTGAAAGACCACTTTATGAGTGACACTGCAGGAGCCTGGATCATCACTCAAGGGGGCCCTGGAGGGCTCTGCTCTCCAGAAGGGTGGATGATGCTGCCTTAATGGGCTGGGGCGAGGGGCAGGGAAACTCTGTGCTCAGCTCTGACAGGCATGTCCGTGTGGTACTAAATAACCCTTGCCTAGGCAAAGCTGCCCTGAGCTGGGGCAGGAAGGTGGATCAGCAACCTTGCAGCACGCCTTTCTGCGTGTTCCCTCTGTAATGAGTAGGACCACAGAAACACCCTGAATGACACAAGGTTTTCTGTGCTGAGAAAAGTGGTCATGTAAAAATAAAATAAGAAAAAACCCTGAAAGGGGAACTGATAAACAGAGAGCTGCTATGGCAGAGGCTATGACACAATCCTGCTCCCTGTGGGTTAGCCTCCTGCACTCCCTGCCCCTCTCTGGGCTGGCACACAGGTTTTGGAGTGGATCTGCTGGCTCCAGAAGGTCAGTGGATGCCACTGCTGGCAGGGGCCAGCCTACTGCATGCCATAGCACTGGCTGCCCCTCACGCACAGGGCTGCCCTGCAGGGCTTCGGCTGGACACACTCCATCCCCCCAGGCCAGCAGCCAGACACGTCCTGCACAGGGCCGCCCTGACGCTTCTTTTCCCACCCCCAGATCCAGAATCCCTCCTGGATTGGCAACAATGGAGCTGCCTCTCCCGTGCCTGCCTGTGTCGTCCCCTGCGAGACGGTGCCCTCCTGCATGTCCCCCCATGCTCATCCCCACGCGGCCGGCGGTGTCTCCGAGTTCCTCGGCGTCTCCGGCCCCGGCAGCCACGTGGGACAGACTCACATGGGTGGCCTCTTTGGCACAGCCGGGATGAGCCCCAGCCTCAATGGCTATGAGCTGAACAGCGAGCCGGACCGCAAGACCTCCAGCATCGCTGCCCTGAGGATGAAAGCAAAGGAGCACAGCGCTGCTATCTCCTGGGCGACATGACAGGGCTGCAGCCCAGTGCCCGTGAGACACGGAGAGAGCACATAGGGACACCTGAACAAATCCATCCGCTTGGACTCCAGACAGCAGTTGCCTCCTCGGGGATCTGAATGCAGCACTTTTAGCTACCCTAGGCATATAAAGTACATATGTTAATGTAAGTGGAGTGTTTCCAGCATGAACGTGGCAGCTCCCGGCTTCCTGGGATCAGGCAGGGAGAGGGAGGCTGTGGAGCAGCACCTCTTCCATCAAGATCTAGGATGAGATGCATCCCTTCTCACCACCACCTCCCTAATAACCTGGGCATTTGTTCTCCACGCTATTTTTTCTGACACCAGATCTGCCTTTCCAAAGAGCAAGAGCCCACTGGCTTTTCAGTAGCTTCTCCCATCCCACCACCCACACAAACCCACACATACACCCACACATATGCTCTCACACACACATGTTCTGTCCTGGGCAGGGGGTGGGGCGGGAACTCTGGCACCAGCAAAGAGACACCTCTCATGCTGCTCATGTCATTTTAGTGGGAGCTACAACTTCCCACAGCTGAGCAGGAACAGGGCTGGGAAGATACTCAAAGCTACAAAGAAGGCAACATTAGCCCACCTACCCCACTTCCCCTCCCTCTTGTAGTCTGAGCTGAAGTACTGAGTTATAGAGGCTCAGGAAGGGGATGCCCCTCTACCCAGCACGGCAGTGCTATCACGCCGAGAGTCTTTGCCAGCCCTCTGGTGACCCAGAAGGAGATGCATCCCAGCAGACAGTAGCTTCCCAGCATGGCTCACTGCCCCAGGGAGCGTCTGGGCTTTGCTTTGCCTGGCAGTGGTTGATGATGAGGCTTACATGCATGGTGGGACAGTGAAAGGTTTCCTCCAGTTTTCACTGGCTGGGGAATCACTAACCTCAATTTAGAGACAGTAGCTATAGCAGGGAAGCACAGTTGCTGTGTAAAGCCACACGTTCCCAGAGAGATTGCTCTGAGAAACAGCTCAAGTGCTAGCACACAGCCACAGTGGCATGAGACCATGAAATTCCTGACACACCTCATCCTGGGGTCAGATACATGCAAGGACAAGCCCTCACTCAGCCGTCCACTGCAGTGCCCTACTGCACACAACAGCTGAGGGCATCTCTGCCTGGGAGATGGCACAGGGAACAAGCTGGGAAAGGACCCAAGGGTGGATGACATGGTGCTGCCCAATCTCTAGCCACCTTGGATTCTCTTCACTTTGCAGAGGAAGCAGGAAACACCAGAACTTGCCTGGTTTGTCTGAGCCAATGTGCCTCCCTGCTTTTCCCTCCCAGTGCTCTGACCTGCACAGCACTGTTAAGTAAGATCTCCTTTGCAAGGCTAAATATTTTGCAAATTCTTGAATGATCTTGTAGTGCTGGGAATAATTTTGGAACATCCTTTTACCCCACTGAAATACCAAGGGGAAGCTGAAAGTCAGCTAAGCACTCTCACCCACACAGCGTGGCTAGGCAGGCTGGGTTTGAACCCAGGCAACTGTCTCCAAGGTTCGCAGGGGAACTACAGGATATTACTCATATAAAAATTGTTTCATCACCCTGCCCTTTCTCCTCATGTGTAGTGTTAGGGGATCTTGTAGCTCAAGGTCCAGGAATATCTAATCGTCTTGGAAAAGGCTTCAAAAAAGCTACAAAGCTACAAGAAATGTCAGCTTTCAGGTTAACAAGCTATACAAGTGTTTTCCATAGTGCCTAGACTATGATACACTACCTAAATGATACACCAGTGCTAGTTCAAAAGTAGTATATTTATTGGAATATGAAAAGACCAGTAATACTGTCTCTTTTCTCTCCTCAGAAATGCTAAGAGAAGCCTGGTACTCATGGCGAGCCAGCATACATTTAAGCACAGCATCTGTATGACCAGGGTCTCTCCCATCCCAATCAGCCATGATTTACTTTCCAGCCTAAACATTCAGCTGAGGCACTGGGCATGGTGGCTTAGATGCTAGAAGTGATGCTGGTCACTGAACCAGACAGGATCATGCTGACCAGCTGGAGGTGTACACCACACACATTGGGTGCTCCTGAAGCCACTGAGGTTCCCAGCCACTCAGGGACCAGTGGCAAGAGGTGATTTCTTCATCACATTTTGTTCTAGCAGCTGAGCATAATGTTGAGAGCATTTTCCCAGGTACACCAAAGAGCATGATGCTTTCCATAATCAGCAGGCAATCCATGAAGGGCCACTGCCCAAACAGCCCAGTACCATTACTGACAAGGCAAATTAGCAACAGGCAGAGCTAAGGAGATCATGGTGGGGCAGGCAAGCACATAGGAATGGGTCCTGCATGGCCTGCAGGTACGAAAGGCAGCTCTAATGGAGGGCTGTAGCTATTCAAGAACTTAGCTGCATTGCCTGCTGAAGTTAAAGGGTAGCTTTTCCTCACAGACTTCCACAAGGCCAGGATTTCTTCCAAGCTGTTTAACAGCCTAGAGGATTAAGTGCTGTATCCCTGTCTTGTTAGAAACTCCTGGCAGCCGACTTGGCATTTAGAGAGGCTTGGCCCCCATTTTCTTTCACCTTAAAATTCATGTGGAAAGCACATGTTGGGCTCAGTCTAATTTAAATGCAACTGCACATGCCAGCCTTCAGCCTGCCTGAAAGCATCACGAGGTGAGAGGGGATGTTGTTCCTTGGACCCCTGTACCACAGGGCTCCCTTCCTGCCCCCTGCCATGGGCAGCTCAGCTGCTCACTGGGATCTGCCTCACCTCTTCAGGTGCTGCCACTATTCTGGCCAGCTCCCTTGTGGGTCATCCTGGAAGGTGTACCCCTCACAAATCTCCAAAAGCAGATTATTCTGGCAGTTTTTAAGCTACATACATCTGTATTTACAGAAATTTTAAAAAATTAATTTAAAAGGTTTTTTGTAAAAAAACTAGCTGTTAAATTAACATGAAAAACTGTATAAATATATATAAATACACACACATAGATATATATATATATGTATCTTAATGTAGCCAATCTGCAGCTACTGCATTTCGTAAGGGTCACAGGGTCAGTGCTGTTCTCGCAATCTCCAGTTGCCATGATTACACCATTTTAATTATTATTGTTATTTTAATACCTTTCAACTCTATTTATGACTTTCTTCTCTATTTATTTCTTATCTAGTATTTTACTCCATACATTGAGTCGCGATTCCCTGGCTTGGACTTGCCTTCAAAGCTGCAAGCTTTGTCCCCAGCCACCACCAAAATGTCTCACAAGCCCCAGCTGCTCTAACACCTGCCATGCCCGTGGTGGCATCCTCTGTGGATGCAGCCGAGCTAGCTGGACTCACCCATCTGTTCTCTCCAGCTTCATGGAGGTAGCAAAACATTTCTCCCAGGCAGTCCTGGCTCTGCCTATGCAGCAGGTACCATAGAAGGGGGCTGCCTTATGTTGGCCATAGTTCAAAACTACCAGAGATGTCCCAGAGATTTGAGATCAGGAGGATATAAATAGAGCAGCACAGGTTCCTGGCACCTTCTTAAAAGTTATGGGGTACCACTCGCTGCCAAGTACTCGGAGGCACTTCTTGTCTGCAAGCACTAGGTAATGTTTTGGTAGCAATTGCAAACCATTGGTGAACCAGGCTTGGGCTTGCTGGGCCCTGCAGGGTCCAGACTCTTAAGAGCTGCTGTGCCTGAACAAGCTCATGGAGAGGAGCTAGACAGGGGCCAGGTCAGCCCTCCGGCACATCGCCTACTGCCAGCACTGCCACCCATCCACCTGTGCTCCTAGAGGGCTCTCCAGCCAGCTGCCAGGCTCCAGCTGCCTCCTCTTGAATAAGCTACTCAGTTCAGGTCTCACTGCCCCAGCACCCACCTGGGTAGGGTCTATCGGAAAGAGGACCAAGACAGCAAGATGAAAAAAGAACCAACCTCCTCCTTTTCTAGAGCCCACGGCAGAGTGTGAGCGAGTGTGCATCCCTGCTGAAATGCACATCCCTGTGAACACCCATCCCTCCTGGAACGTGCCTGGCCTGAGCTGTGAGCATTGGCTGTGTGTTAGGGAAAGGCCATGCATAGTGACAATGTGTCACATGCGAGGTCATAGAGCTGCAGCACACATGGCTTCACCTGCCCCATCAGCCGTGGGGACACAGCACAGCCTGGGCCAGGTGTACCCAGTGTGCTGCAGAGCAGGGCTGCCTGCTGGTTTTCTCCAGTAATGGGGGAGTTTTGGGGTGGGGAGGTGCATTTCCCTGATTCCCAGAACACATTCAGACCAGGCAGCACGTTGTAAAACACTCTCCAAACAAACAAAGGCAAAAAGGTAGTTTCCTGGAAAGGGATTGAAAAAATAATCAAGCAGAGGCAGAGCCCCGTGTTTATTTTGCTGCTCTGACTGACACAGCAAAAAGCAAACAGACCGAGGGAGAAATTAAACCCAAATGGGAAGGGAGTGAAATCAGATGGAAAGTCATTCAGTCCTTTACAGCTTCCTGAAGGGAGCTGGGAGCAGGCAAGGGAGCAGCCTTGCACCCCCTTAACTCTTTGCTGGTAACATGGTTCCCCACTCCCCCCACATAGCTAGGTAGGTAGGTAGAGCTAGGACTTTTATACTACTGATTTTGAAGGACAGTTTTCAATGTATAATAATATATCAGTTTAGGTGTGCAGTGTTTGAAAGAGAGACTGGGAGAAAGAAAGAAAACAAACCTCAATCAATATTATTGGGTTTTTGTTGTAAAATATTGTAACCTTGTATAAATGCAACTTTTTTTTTTTCCTCTGTAGCTTACCTGCCTGGGGTAAAACATATGAAAAAAATAAAAAAGTTTTACAAAAGTTCAGGAAAAAAAAGAATAAAAAAATCATTACAATGTTGCCATGTGAGGTTTGTGCCATGCAATGTTATTGCCTATGCAACCATGTATTACCTGTTCATTACAGTGGAATATTAAAAAAGAACAGTCTGCAGCTTGATTCTTTTCAATTCTTTTTGAAGTAAAAGAATTGAAGTAAGTTACTGCACTTGCAGCTTTTTTTTTTTTTTTTGGCAGGGGGAGGTGGAGGGATGGAATTTCCAGTCACCAAGTTTTATTTTTCTAGGTTTTGAAAGCAGTGGCATCACTGGGAAGGTGCTTCCCAGTCACCCTGGCTGAGGGGGCACAAACACTGTTGTTGTTCGCAATAAAGTCCTTCTCTTCTCTCCTCTCAACTGCAATCTGGCTGGTTTGTTCCTGACTCATGACAGATGAAATGTGATCAGAGGGGCCTCAAAAATCTCACGTTAATTGAAGTTGGCAAAAAATACTAACAGTGCCCTTTTGAACTGCTGACGCAGAGCAGAATGGATTAGCTGGGGGTAGATTAACAACAGGTGGTAGCTCACGGGCTGCTGCCTCTCCACGTACAAAGAGATGATTAACAGCCAGCAACCAAGCACAGGAGTGTCCTGCCAGCCAGCACCCAGCTAACAAGGGCCTCTTTGCCTCAGAGAGTGCATTCAGCATCGCTTGGCATCCTCGCTAGACAGCACAGAGGGCACCCAGGCCACAAGGGAGAGGAGGATGGTCTCCTTTCCTTACTGCTCAGGAGCTGCTGCTTCTAGCAGAGCTTAAGCTTCACGGGGCTCCTGCAGGTCTCCCAGGCCTTCTCAGGTGGCCCTTAGTGAGACAGCAGGTAATCGCAGCTGACATGGGGGGACGCCGACAAGATGCTACTGAACTGGAGACTCTCAATCACCCTGCTCCGCGTGCTATGGCACCACCCCTTTTACACCACAGTCATATTTGGGGCACCACAGCACAACATATCCTGAAATTGAGAGAAGATATCCGGGGCTGGCAGTGGGGAGACTTTTCCCTTGAAATTTTTCTCCACATTCCCAGAAGTCATCACACTCCCTCCCCTCCCAGCCCCACTTTAGTAGAGCCTTACCTGCCATCTCCTCTGCTGTGGCTCTGATGGGTTCCCCAGAGGTGCCTGCCTGCAGCCAGACACTGCTCACTGGGCTGCAGGGCAGGCTGAGCTCTGGCGTTCATTTATCCCCACACCAAGGGGGAGTTTGTCTCTGACCCAATGGTTCCCAGGACAGATCTCTTGCCCCGCTGTGGGGAAAACTGGGTACTGTGGGGGCCTTTTCTGCTGCTTTCACTCCATGAAGAAACTCAGCTGTGAACCTGTTTCCTTCAGGCTGCACAGACCCACCAGCACTGGGACCAGTAAGAGCTCAAGTCCTTGTACACAGATGCTGGGTGCACTGGAAAGTGCCCTTCTTGTTCAGACAGAGTTGAGAAAGTGCCCAGCAGCTGTCAGCAACCCACCAAGACCCAAAGAGCCCCTCTGGCCTTTCTATCAGTTGGCTGTGAGAATCAGCTTGCTTTAGATGGTGCCTGGCTGTTTTCTATCTTGCTAAGAAATGGATAATGCAGGTGCTGTTGCAAGCTTATCCATTCCTCTCACTTGTAGGAGAAAAATTCCTTCCCTCCCCGAGCACTCAAAGCCAGATTCTCCAGATGTTGGCAGAGTTCAGACTGTTGAGAATCTAAAGCCAGTTTCAGTAACATCCTGCTTGTATGGGTTTACATCAGAAATTGCTCCTGACTTGAACATTGCCAAAGAGCTAAAAAGTATCTCTATAAACTTTAGCTTGTGGCAGGACCCAGATTAGAAATGTGCATTCTTTTCTTGAAGCTGCACTTTCTTACTGACATTATAGAAATTGTTTAAAACACATGAAAACATTTCTCTCTGGGAGATGCGGCTGCAGCACCTATGTTAACATGTTCCTTCTCTGCTGGAGAATATGACTGTAAGGCAGGGCAAAGTTCAGGCACTTTAAATGAAAAACAATTTTTTATTCCTGTAAACTAAACAGATTTGCCTTTTTTTCTTCCTCTTTTTAAAAGCAGGTTATTAACCTTTAAGCAGATGGATGTACAAAAATATCATTGGCAAGGAAGGTAAACAGACTTGCAAGGTGCATCTACTTATGGCCAGCTGGAGCCCACATGTAAAGGTGTTGCATTTAATCTGAGACAAACAAGTGTTTATTATTTGTGAAAGGATCTTCCACTTTCTCTTGCTTTTCAGTTCGTAACTTACTCACAGGGCAAAGACAGATGCTCTGAGTTAGCAATCTGCTCCTTTTGCTGTAGTCTTGTTGAATTCCTGGATCTCATTTTACAGTTGTTTCTGCTTCAACCTTTTCCCCTGCCTGTTTGTATGAAGTGTGGCAAAGTGCTTATTGTTCCAGTCAGTTCTCAGCTGAGGGCACCCAGCACTAACTGTGCCTAGCACCCAGCTGAGACCTGGTCCTCCCTTTCAAAGAGAGGTTTCACAAAAGAAAGACCTGTACGTTTACAAACAACCAGCAAAGCAGGTGAGAAACAGTGGTTTTCTTGAGTGTATGGCTATATGGACACACACCCTTTGGCCTGAAAACTTCAGGTATCAGTTCAAGGCATTATGGGCCTTATCTGCTGGATGAACATGAGATGTTCACACTGGGAAGCTGGATATCCATAAGTGGCACTTTATTCAGTCAGTCCCAAGCTTTGGCTTTTATTTTTACAGGTTTCCATTGCTGCACAGAATGGAGGGAAGGGAGTAGAAGAGATAAGCTCCATCCTTAAAAGTACAGGGTGCAACAGAAACCACATGTCATAATGACACATGGAAAACTTCACATGGGTCTGCATATCCCAAGTTCTTCACACCTTCGTTGATCAAATGGTCCAGCTTTCACCTTTGTCCAGTCCCCTGCCAACTAAAATAGATTAAAAATCCAGTAGATGCGACTTAATAATTAGGCTAGTATCTTGTTAGTCACAGCATTCCCCTTGCATAGAATCTGGTACTGACCACCAATGCAAATTCATAGACCTAATGAAATCATGCCAAGTTGCACTGATCTCTGTCCACAGTCACTGCAGAGTTGTCATTCTTGCCTGGAGCAAGAGTACTTCCTGTTTATGCAAGTAAACAGACATTTAGCACGCTAAAGGAAATTTGAAAGAGAATTACTGGATCCTTTTCCAGACAAATGAAGACAGCAAACAGGCAACCTTGCAGGAAGAACCTTTGAGCAGCACTGTTTTCAGTCGGAAAACTCCCTGTGTGCTGCTAACTCCAAGCCAGCCCACTTAATTACCTCAATTGTCCCTGTTATCCTTTAAGGGGAAACATAACTCACTTTCAAAGCAACCACAAGAAGCTGCAGACAGGGGAATCCTGAAGATCAGCAGAGGTGGTACTGCATTACAGACATTTCCATCAGCTGAAATTACACAGAGTGCACCAGGAATGTCACTAAATGGCTGCAAGCCAGGGCCTGCTGAAGCATGCTGATACTTAAAGTCAAGGCTAACAGTCCTCTACCTTGGCAGTGAGCTACCCAAAACTCCAAACAAACAACTATTCAGAAGAAGTGTGGCTGTTCTGCTAAATCCCAGGTCCAAGATACTGGTCTTCAATTCTGTTTTTACCCAATCAGCTCCCCAGGCCTTGGGTATATGACAGCTTCTCTTCATTTCCTTATCTGCACTTTCAGGTACAAGGCTGATCTTACCCACACAGGAGGACTATGAAGCCCAATTTCTTGCATTTGGACACAGCAGCAGCAGGCATCATAAAAAAACCACCATCCTACATGCACTCCTAACAGCACGAGATAAAACTTAAGGACCCATGACCCAACAGTAAAGCAAAAGTGTTCTGATTTTTCTGCTAAGCAAATGCTACCTCTATCACATACCAATGTTAGGAAGAGGTTTGAAATGACCACCTACTCATGGGACAACTTTCAGATCTTACAGAGTATTGTGTTCAGAGTTTTCTGGCAGTTTTTGACTTTTTTCCCAGCCTAGGACTTAAAATGAAAAGACAATATAGGTAAAATACTTGCGTAGGATTTGCTCTGCTCTTCCCAACTCTTCAGGATCAGACTGAAGTTAGCAACTGGACCAACTGGATGCTCAGTTGGTAGCATAAATTTAATATAACATAATTTTGCAGAACGTTTTGGTTTTTTTTTTGGTTCAAGTACACGGACAAGACTATCCATGACTATAAGAACTACCCATAGTTTACATTTCAGTTTACAAAAGAACTTGTTTTGCACCAGTCCTAGTGAAATCTAAGTACGCAAGTTTTCAAAAAGAAAAATGAAAAAATCCATACTCACTCTGCCCAGTCTCTGGCTAGGGCATTTAAAATCTATTTTCTCAGCACTGTCAATTTTAGTTTTTCTCTCCTGTATCATGATTTGGCCCTGTTATGAGAGCAGCTTCCATGTAAAAGGGCTGGACACAAGATTTATGCAGTACCTGTTAATCATTCCGAGATCTTTTCTGATCAAAAGATGCTCTGCTAGTGAGAAGTACCCAGGGTATCAGACATTCATTATGGAGGGAATTCAGGACAAATCTTGGAGGTATTTTTAACATTAAAATTGCCCACCTAAATCCAATTTCATGTGTCTCAGTATAGCATTTTTCTAGTGCTCAACACTCAACAAAACAGCTTAAAAGCAAAATTAGTCAGAAGTACTAAGCATCTCTTACATTCCTCTTCACAATTATTTTGATATCTGTCTCCAAGACCCTTGAGTTTAAAGGGCCCTTGAACTGATAATTAACCGAGAGAAACTTGTTGCCAGAGTAAAGCACATTTGAACAGCACCAGCAAAAGCATGATGGATGGCAGGAAGTTCAAGAGCATGAGCTGGAGATGGCAGGAGAGAGTAATTCAGAACATTAGGAACTAAGCTGCCATGTCCTCTAATAAGACAGTGGAGCTGTGAGGAAGGAAAGACTCAATGCATTGTAGAGAGAATTGGTGGTGCTAAAAATGCATCCTTAAGACTCACCATGACTGGCAGGGAAACACTGCAGCACATCTTCCCCTTGTTATGCTCACGTAGCAAGACGTGCCATGCACACACACTGCCCCTTTTGCTCGGTGCTGCAGCACTTCTGGGAACAAAGAGCTGCCACCACACGGGATTCCACAGTCTCAGTAACTCAGCTTTAGCTTCTCAAAAGCACAATTCTTTAACATCTGCTGTATCTCTTTGCAAAAAGAGAAAGGATCTGTTCCCTATTTCTCAAAGATAAATGCTGTTGGCAGATGTTGGCAGAAAATTAGGGTAACAGCTACTCTCCCAAAAAAAGTGACTGGGATGAAATCATGCAGAGCAGACTTCTGCTTCAAAGACAACCATCAAACTCCACTTATGGGAAAGACAAAATATTGAAAGATCTTTACAAACTGCATGATGGATATTCAAGTTTAACACAGATTTATGTAGTAAAACAGCCTGTCACTGCAATTCCCCTTCTAAATCTATTCACGTTTCCTTGTGCCACTCCAGAAGTGAAAAACAACAAACGCTCCTTGGATTTACTTTTTAATAAACAATTATTAAACTTTTTTAATATCATATATACAATGAAAAGTTAAAATTTATCTTAAAGATTGACAACAAACCCATTCCAGATCAGACATACAGGTACATCTTACCTTTACAGATTTTCCATCAAGAACATGACAATCATAAATGCAGAGGGGAAGTAGGTAATTTTACAGGTTTTTTACAGTAAATTGCCCAGTTTTCTCCATGGTACAAAACACAGATGAATTGCCATGTAAATGAGCTAGCCCTATAAGAAGCCAAATGATAAAACATGATTGTTAGCGGTCACTGGACATTTTGTGCAAGGGGAAACCAGTCATGCTTCTGGATGCAGATTCAAGGACCTGTTGCCTTTTTACTGACCCGAGACTAGCAGGGCTGGTTTGGCTGTCCACATCTAAAAATACGCAACCATCTATTTCAAATCCTTTGAGTCTTTTAAGACTCTGTGCAAAACACAAATTTTTTACTGGCTTACTGAGAAAGACTCAAGAAATCACAGCAGCTTCACAACTACATAAGAAGATGTTATAACTCAGTTAAATTGCTAAGGCCTGCCAAGCTGAGATCAGCCCCAAAAGGAGAGCCAAAACTGAAGTGACTACTGTACTCACACAGCTACCCTTTTAAAATAAACATCTCAAGGGAAATATGCTGCTATCTCCAGATACTCAAGCACCAGGACATAAATCAACAGGAAGATTCAGTAAGTTCATGTGAATGAACCTGAGAGGATGCAAAAGAGAAATAATGAGCAACAAACATTCCTCTATCTTGTGATACCCTCTGTGCAGACAGCAGTTGTCATTGCAACAGCTATCCTCTCAGCTCCCCAATACCCTCTCTCCCGTAGCAACTCAGGCATGAAACAAAGACTGCAGTGAAAAACAGTTACTAGTAATTAAACTTAGTTCCCAGAGAGTCGGATGATACAGTTTACAGGCACATCCCAGGGAGGTTATGAAGTGACGCATCCCCTCAGAGCTATTGTTCCAATATGATTTTCATTCACAGCACATCCACTGCAGTGGGCAATAAGATAAGTCTTAGTGGGGGTGAGACAAATAGGAGCAGATGTTTCCTGTTTCTAGCCTGACTTTCATTTGGTTTCTGTCATTGCTGCGTATCCAGCTTAAGAGAGGGGGTGAACCGTGATGTCTAACACTTGTCCTATTGTTTGGGGTTTGGCAAATCTGTGGAATAAGGTTGCTTGCAGTGTAACAGAAAAACAGCTCATCGAGTAGGATGTGTAACTGGCAGCAATGGAGGTTTCAAAAGACAGTGAAATCACCCTTATCTGGTAACAAACATCAGTGGAGGTAGATAAGAGATTCCTTTCTCAGCCCAACTTGGGATCCTCTTTAATGTACAAGGACAAGAGTAACAGTCTAGGCAACTTTATTTCTAATTTTATTCAATTTCGTTTTCTCATTCAGATTAATTTCAGTATTGATAAACAATTCAAATGCTCCTAAGAAATGTTAATCTTCTCCAAAAGCCTTCCTAAGCTGTGTTTCAGTGGCACCCTGTGGCAATGGGTTCCTTAAATTACAAGTAGAGACACAACAGTTTTTCCAACAAAAGTAACTTACACAAGTTTGTAAGTGTGCATTAATAGTGTCTTGTACTTACACATATCCCTGCACATTGAAGCTGTAACTGGGAATTTCTGTACATTTAAGTGTTTTACAAATTAGTACAACAACATGCTGCTTGCTGAAGAGGATTCATATCTGAAAAACTTACTTCATACTTCACCCCTGTGGGTGGCTACAGTGCAAAACTGTAACCTGATAATGAAAATAAAAAATTTAAGAAGACTAAAGATACACCATTTTTTGCATAATACAACTAGTTTTGACACAGAGTCAGAGTGTCTTGCATGGATGCAGCAGAAAACCTGAGATTTACACAGGAGGTGCAGCGACTGCAGTTATGTCCTACAGGTCTCTCCTTTGAAGGAGACTGTCCTCCCAGCTGCTGTGTTCCAATGTCCATCAAAATAATTTAAGTACCACAGAATGCTCTGCCCTTTAAAATATATGACAAGGGACAGATTTTTGTTAGTGATGTTGTAAAAAAATAAACATTGGTCTCACAATGGAAAAAAAAAGTTTGCTACACAGTTCCTCAAGCCAGCAGTTAAAGCTCAAAAGGCAGAGGCCCACCAGCCCCACAAGCAATAAGTTCTTCCTGAAAGAGAGCAGCTCTACATTGTAGACAGTTGCTTTGAATGGATGGATGCTTACTAACCAGAGGGCTGCAACACATTTGACAGAAGAGGTCAGTCATGCCAGTCAGACCACAGAGAGCAAGATTCTGTGTTATTCTTCCAAGTGCATAGCCTCCTTTGGACAGAAGTGTGTGTTTGACAATTTTGGGAGAACCCATGAATAGACTCAATCCTCTGTGAGCAACAGAGAAGCATTTGTTCAGCTACCTTTGTGCAATGCAAAGGAAAGACAACATACCAGAATACAACATTAATTACCATTTCTTTCAGATGCAACCCACTTTCCATGGATTTTTGTCTTCAGGGCCTTATATTCCTCATAGCATCTTTTCAGCTGTCGTTTTCATCACTCAGGTTTGTCTCACAGCTGCCTTCACAAGCTGCCAATATTAGGAAAGCTCTTCAGTTTCTCAGGAAAGTCATCTTTGTACAGGACGGGGTCAGCACGATGCTCCACCACTTTTAGAGGCATGGTCCCAAAGACAGAGGCAAACTTATTGATGCATTCAGATCTGGTGAAAAGGAAAGCAGTATAATTAAGAACCCCAACAACTGGCCTGGCTACCAGCTTACACACCAAAATAACTGGTAGAAACCTTCCCTCTTGTGCTTGGAAGTATTTCAGCCATGCTGTCTATTAATAAAGAAAGCCTCACTACAGAGAGAACTGAAAAGAAGCTGGGGTTCTTTGATTTATCCATTTAATCATAGAGATGAGCAAGGGGATGCTGGCAGCAGCACATGTGCACATGGAGGTCAGAGCTTGCCTTCTCCCTCCCCCTAGAATTCCAGTCATTCTTAAAGCAATGTACATGCTGTAAACCAGAACAGATTAACTGCCAACATGTCTCTTAAAGGGCCACTATGGGGTCAATTTGGTTTATAATGATGGTTTTGCAAAAACCATGGCTTTGTGAAAACGGAGGTCTTAAAAAAAAAAAAGTCTGGGTTTTTTCAGGCTTCTTCAGAAGTTCTTTCTTTTCCCAAAAAAATAAACATGCCTCAGAAAATAGGCAGAGCTGATTGTACTGTAACTTAAAGGTGAAGTTGAATTAAAACTATGAAATGAAACCAACTAACTAGTTTATTTTCCTTGTTTAATAATGATATATTAAGCAATAAGACATCACATTAGCACAAAAAGGAATGAACCATTGAGGACTCAGTTTTAATAATCTCAGGTGTCAGTAATGTGGGAGGGAACAGCCATGTGCTTCAAAAAGCAAGCAAACAGATGTTTAACCTTACATTGCTCCTTTAACTCTTTCACTGAAGGCCACAGTACCTGTGGATGCAAAGCAGAGAAAACTTGGCTCATCTCACCTCAGCCAGTGCTCAGCTAACATTTGCTGCCTACTATATAAAACAGTTTTTAAGAACTTCAGATACCAAAAACCATGACAACAGTTCCCTACACACAACAGAGACAGAGACAAGAAAACAAGTCACATTTCATTTGCCATTCAAAAGTGATAACAAAAAAGAAATAAGTACTTTGACCCAGTTACAGAGAGTGACGTGCTGCAGGCAGCCTCAGAGTAGGTCTCTTGCTCTCCAACCACTGCACCCTCTTCTGACCCCTTCAGAGGGTTAGGGGGTCACTATGGCTCCAGGATAATTTTCCTCATCAGACCTGGTCAATCACACCAAGTGAGTGTGACAGTTTTGTGATGGGGACTGCTCAACACTGCCCCAAACACTCTTTGAAGTAGATGGAACAGCAAAACTGGTTTTCAAAATTAATTCTTCAGTCTACATAGCTGTTTCAAGCTATAATGGTTACATTTCAGGCCATTTTCTGGCCTGAGAAAAGTGTCAAAAAACTACTTTATATGTGGTGATACTCGAATAATATATTTTTACAGGAAAATGCAGATGCTCCACTTTCTGCTACGTTCCCATTCCCTCATACTTCTTCCTACCTTCAGATTCAAATCATTGGAACCAGAAACAAAAGAAAAGGAACTCAGAGTGTAAGAGGAAATGGTGTACAGTAGGAAGCAACCTCTACACCTGTCACAAGCATTATTTGCTCCAGGGTCGCACAGATCTGAAACAGCAAAGGAGCCACTGGTGAGGACTGAAGTGAAGACCCAGGTAGCTGTTCAATTTCTGCAATAACAAGGTGACTCGGGCCACTGGGCACTGAGAGGTTACAGTAACATGGAAAACAGGAACTGCTCCAGGAACACTAAGCAGTTTCTGTGGCCTCCATGAGATGCCTAACATTGAGATACCTTAAACAAATTTGATTTTTAAATAAGGTTAGACTTTCAAATCATCTGTTACTTTTGAGAAATGCAGCTAACTAATCCATGATGTGTGTATTGGAGAACTCCCATGGCAGGAAAACTAAAAACTTCACAGCAAGGAGGTAGGTGCACTGGGAGATGTGCATGTGAGACGTTTGCACAGCTGCTGGCCCTCACTGGTTTCTGGAATACAAGAATACTTCTAGTCTACTGGTTCAAATCCTGCCTTTGCCAGTAATGACTGAAAGACATTGTAATGTAACAGCTGCTTGGTGGCCAGTGTGAAATGAATTAGTTATCTCAGCCTGTTGCCTGGTAGGCAGGTGTCCACATCAGACCAGCCATTGTCACAACCGGAACTAAGCGGCACCCTCAGAGCAAAAGACAAAACTAAATGGATAGCAGAGACAAAACTGACCTCTTCCCTCCAGAGGTTATACTCCCAAATCAAAGATGGGGTCTTACAAGAAAATATCAAGACGGAATCCTTCTACAGTCAATCTTATTTTCATTGCAAGTCCATTCAAGCATACCAGTACAATATCTTTAATAACCTAGAAACCATTTCATTGTTAAAGAAATGGAAAAAATGAAAAATCAGTATGTTCTAAACACTCTGGCTGAACCAGAAAAGTTAGTCCTCAGGAAATCAGTAACAAATTCAAAGATCATAAACAAGATTTTTTCAGGGAAAGAAATGCCATACGCAAGCCACAAATTGTGTTTGAAAGAAAGGCACCTCTTTCCAAAAATTTCATCTCCTGCACTGAACTAAAACACTTGAATTCCGAAGCCTTTGCCACTTTTGGAAAATATAAACCAAAAAGGATATCTAGAGCATTAAATATTGAAAGCTAGGTAGCAAAGAGAATGTAACATGTCATCTTAATATGAAGGAAAGGTGTTCTTCTTGGCTGTGTCAATAGTTTTACAAATTCATACTAACAGAGGCATGTTCGCTTCCAAGAATTATTCTGTTTTCCCCTGCTCTGCTGACACCATGCAGTTGTGCTCAGCTCAACAAGAAATTAAGATTATGTGAACTTAGAAACTGAGACCCCCATTGCCCTTGCATGACCAGATGAACTTGGTGTTTGTTCAGGTCTCTCTTAATCAATTTCCTCACTGTTATAATCCAAATAACTTTTTGGCAGGGTAACTTTGTACCTGCAACCTTTGGCCAACTGTTACCTGGTCAGTTTGCCTCTTAAGGGAATGGCTTCCTATTTTGACTCGTAACAAATACATGTCCTAAACAAAATGTTGCTGTTAATGTTGCTGCAGAAGCAGCTCAGCCCCTTGCTGAGCCTTCCAGACTGCATTTCACAGAGTTCTCCATTTTTGAGAGCCAGATGCAAAGATGCTAAAGGGAGAAAGCTTGATGCTACTTAAATAACACCTCTAAATACAGGGATTATGAGATTTTTCTACAGCTTCTTCTGTGACCTAATGTAAAAGCTAACCTAGGCCAAGAAGGGGATTCTTGGTTCAAAGCTTTCTACAGTTAATGTATTTTAATGATGAAGTTTGATAACCTTGGGAAGTGAAGTCTTTTATTTATCTCAGATAAATTACACTGCAGGAAGAATAGCAGTGTTGGCTTTCCTGTGATTCACTGTATTGCTAAAAAAAAATAAAATAACCTCTTAATAAGAGACAAGAGTTCAACTGTACCATCTTTCCTTTTTTTTTTTCATTCAGCTTTTCTCCTGACCCTGAAAATAGCTAGTGTGTGTATATATATATGAGAGCCTTACTCATTGATAATTTAGGAAAATTTGCTCTAGGACTTATAACTTATTATCCACTTTAAATTAATATCTATCTTAGAAGATTCAAAAAAATAAACCCTTTCAGATTTTCAAATATCTCCCTTATACTGAACTTAGAGAATAAGCAGTTTCAGGATGATATTAAGGATTTTCAAAATAAAGACTGAATATACCCAAACTATCTCTCCAGATTTTCTCCTGCACTCAGACTCTCTCTCAGCATGTACTTCTTTGGCTGGGCAAATAAAAGCATGTGGATTTGCAGTCAGTCTAACATTCGCGACAACACAGTATTCTCCACTTTAGGAAACTACAGAGAAGCAAATCAACAGTTTAAACATGTTCTCAATAAACTGTCAATGACACTTTACTCTAAGGACACAAGAACTGCTATAGACAAGGAAACATGACCTTTACCCTGCATCATAATGCACTCAGAGAAAAAAGTACTTTTTCATCTTCTGTTTTTATAGTGTTTACTTTAATGAGAACCTAGTTCATGACCAGAATTCCTACATGTTGCTGTAATGCTACTTGTATGATCACAGGAAAGCTTAACTGGCTTCAGGTAGTCCATCCTGTAAGCTAGTGCAGAATTGCCAGACAGAGGGGAACTTCTTGTGCTTTCCCTTTAGCTAACATTTAAGATCTACAAAACTTCTAACCCTTTCCTCAAGTATTTTTCTGCAGAGTAAATGTTGCCATCTTAATAGGGTATGTTTTACTTCTGACTTGCATACTCTTTTTTTCAGTCCAGCCTAATATTAAAGCCCATATAACACTTTACATTTGCTGAGTTCTGCAGAGAAGGACAGAGAAAAGCTCACTGTTAATATTCTAGTATATTCTAATATATGTTAATATTCTAATGTAACTAGTAAGATAACCATTTTATGCCTCTTGGTGCAAATCTGAAATGGCCCATTTTAAATGCAGGTATGATTTTTTTTTGGTCACCTCTTAGAATCATAAATTCATCAAGGTTGGAAAAGACTTTTAAGATCCTCAAGTACAATCATCTGTTTCTTCTGGTGGTCTCTTCCAGCACTATGCCCCTGCTTATCTACACCATCAATTCTATGGCTGCAAATATTCTTCTTAAAGTTTGCACGAGAGATGCAACAGCCCATGAAGCCTAAAGTGAAATACCTCTGTCAATCCTATATCTCAGGTTAATGCCACCTAGTAACTAGTATATAGAGTTATCGTCAGATAGCCCATTTCAAACATCAGTGTTGAATAGCTTTGCAAAAGTGAAGAGACTGTCCCTTTTTACACATTCAGAAGCCAAGACGGAGAGTTTTGTGTCTTGGTCAAGGTTGGGAAGCCCTTTTGCTGTAAAGCAGGGAATGCTTCATACTTACAAACTTCCAATATTTCAGTCTAAACAGTCACTGCTTTTCCAAATGCACACCTCATTTCAAAACTAAATTCTCACAAAAATATACAAGTGTTGCCATTGTTAAAAAAGGCCACCTACAATCATGCAGGCTAATGCCCTTCATAGTGGAAGCCATGTGCTTCACAATCCTTGCAGGAAAGACAATGTACAAATATCACTTCAAATTATACTGCTGCTCTCTGGTTAAAAAAAAAAAATCATACTTAGTACAGCTGATATTCCACAGTACACAGAAATGTGGTATTACTGAAAGTACTGCCAACAACCTGAATTTCATCTATGTATCCTGTAAGCTTTACAGAAAAGCTGCTGAAAATTGTGCTGTTCTAAAGTTTCTTTTTGTAGTAGTCCACTTTTCAGTGACACATCACCCATTGTAGGAATGATTTATACTGATCAAATCCATGCAACATTCTTTCAAAATTAGTAATTTACAGAAACACAGTCAGAGAGCACTTTTGATCCTAATTTAATGAGACACAGGATAAGATTTTAGGGATCAGAACAAGGCAATCAGAGAAAAAGAGTGGTCACTCACCTTTCTACCATGTGTGTCTGGTCCAGTGATAACCCATCAATTGCTGTGCATTCTGGACATTTGAACTTCTTTCGTGGGGTCACCTGAAGAAAGGCACGCCAGATATTATCAAATATCAACAGCAGGGACATTAATCTCCTTGCACAGAGAGCAGTGCAATACCTCTGAACATGCCTGCAGTGTAAGCTGAGCTCTCTCAAAAAGAGGGGGGGTGTACAAAAAAAAGAAAAAAGCCACTCCATTCCTCCATCCAGCTCCATCTGGCCCGGCTGACTGCAAAATTCACAGGGGCCCAATAAAAAAGGCTTGGAGGGTTTTTTCCTTCTGTAACTGAAAAGAAGTGGCGATGACAAGCTCCTTAATTCCTGTTTAATGACTGTTTTCTCACTGCCAAGGTCCCTGTATAAACACCATTTGTTCTTGCAGCCATAACAGCGATGAAATATAGCTTCCCATACTTCACCGTAACGTTAATCCAACAGACGCTCTTTTGCTCACTCCAGTTAAGAGCTGACTGGCAAACCCTGCAAGACTCTCCGAATCACACAGAGGTGCCAAATGACTCTGCTGTGCCCTCATACAGCTCAAAAACTTTTCTAGAAAAAACACACACTTTATCTTCTAAAGACTCTTCTAGGAAATGCAGCCACCAGTCCCAGTAAATTATGATGGACAGATGGGAAAACGGACTCTGCTAATTGAAGTAATTCCTGGTGGCCTCTAAATCTCATTCCAAGTTGACACACTTTGAAATGAATGTACAGAGTGAATGTCTAGACCTGAAAACGTGTCGAAACATGTCAGGAAATTAATTCAGGGATAAAAAGTTCATTTAAAGCTGATCTTGCAATTAACGTTCTTGCAATTAACATTCCTATAAATCAGCTGTTGTCAGGCTATGATAGAGCGAGCTGTGGACAGTTGGCAATTTCTTTCCTCTAGTGCTCTCAAATAGTTAAAATATATGTATGTGGGCATGTACATATACACACACACACGTATGTACAGCTGTCATTTAAATTATCTTTTTCATATCTCATCTAGATGGCTAAAATAACCACCAGAAACAACAGGTAAAAAAAAAAAAAGCCTCTGTTTCCAGGTTAGCGTAAAAGTTTTACTAAAAGGGCTTTTCTACCACAGAAGCAGAACAAGACACCATACTGGGGAAAAATGAGAGAAAAAGGGAGATTAAGTAATATATTGAAGCCTATGAAAATAATTCATGTGTGTATGTACATCATGTTCTTAAATTCTGTAAAGCTAAAAGCAGAAAAGTCCCACCTTAATGACTGATTTGCCAGTGACATTTGCTACTAGAAAATTCATGGCAATATCTTCACAATTCATATGAGCATCCACCCAATTCTTGATGTCTCCAGGCATTTTGTAGGTGTAAAGATAGTTGAAATACTGCATGATAGAGGGAAAGAAGATAATTTTACATACAGATACGGTAACTGCAAGACTGAATATTTCAGTCATGGAACAGCAGGCAGCTAAGTCATACTGCTGTGATACCGCCTTCAGGGAAGGACTACTTCAGCAGATAGAAAATAATTTTTGGGTGCTTAATTGCATAATTACTCCTTTCCTGACCAGCACACAAATTTCTTTTTAATTGGTTTTCTTGTCTTAAACTGCTAGCTACAAAGCTACATTCACTGCAAAATTTGCTATGTACTTTCAGTTCATGCAAACTGGCAAGAGTTCTGTAAGTTTATGAAGGTAATAATGATTATTTACACAGGGACAAATCAGTTATTTTCACAGCAACTGAAAGACATTTAGGGAATGTTTGCAATCAGTTCTCTGATCATTGTAAAAAAATATAATCGTGGCACCACATAAAACAATGACAGACACACATACAACTTTTTAAAGTAAAGGTTCACACTGTACATTAGAACAGTACAAGTTGTATATTACCTTGTGATAAAAGGCTGCCCCAGTGAGCACCATTGAGACTTCATTGGTCCATTCTGATTCGTATTTCCATTTGTTCATCTCATGGTCCCAAAGGTGCAGGCGGCCTGGATATCCAACCAATCTGTCAGGGAACTCACGCCAAACCTGAAGCGAAAAAGATGTGACACACTACTAACCAGGCCTGCAGAGGAAGCAAATGCAAATGCAGGAATGCAACACATCTGCTTTGGAAGGGTAGAGTTACAGTGGTGTAAAGATCACTTAAATTCTTCTAAGTCCAAATTCTTGGGATAAAAAGTTGCCTGGAAGAAGTACGAAAAAGCAAAAGCTTGCTGTGGAAGAACTCTTCAACTCAGAGAAGCCACGTCCCAACGGAAAAGGCCACTAATGCAATAATAAAATAATTGTTATAGAGAAATACAAATGACCGTTCAAAAAGATTTTAGCCCTAAATAAACCCAAGAACGATTAAAGTGAAACTTTTGATGCTAACTTTAGAAAATATGGCTACGATCTAACTACTTTCACAGCTGGCTTTGCATCTAACCAACCTGCTTCCTTTGACAGGAACAGGCTTAAAAAGGGCTTATATTTTAATATTTCTGGTATTCTTTAGTGGGTGCTTGGATGGATCTACTGCTACATAGAAGGCCTCTTTGCCCTTGACTTGTTCCAGACAGCTGGATACAATCAAGATACCATCCTTGTCACTCCATACATTATTTTATAGCTGACTACAGGATCAAATACAGTAGACAAGAACAAGGAGAAGGGCATCATTAACACAACCCCAGTTCTCCGCACTGCTGGCCGCATTAAATAGTGGATAATTTTTGCATCAGGAAAAAAGGGAGAAAGGATTATAATTACTTAGAGTGATCTGAAAGCTATTTGCTTGCTAAACACAGTTTTTCTCTTGGCTAATCAATAATGAAGTTAGTATTTATCTGCATTATTTGCAGACAAATTATTCAAAATTTGCCCTTAATCCAAATAGCTCCTAGGTTTATTGGAAGAGTATGAGTCTTGACTCTCCAACATACAGTTAGGTTACAAGGGCTTCTGGTTTAGGTTGGTAGTGTATAAAAAACCTGATATACAAACTTTATTGTGTACGCAAGATCAACCACAAGAACAAAGTATCTCAAAAATCCCACTAGCCAACCTCTTCTCTCTGTACAAAAGGCAAGGGAATTCTACAGCTGAATGCACAGTAAAGAAAGTATTATCTGGAATTCCACCATCCAGCAAACCTCAGCTCATCATCAGTTCACTTTGGGCACTTTTCATGTGTCAGAGCACTCCAACTGGGGGGCCAGGACTATAAGGACTCTAAGCAAGTATTTTGACAAAGTAAATATGATAAAACAATCAGCTTTAAATTACTGCTTCTGCATCTACACTTCTGTGATTTTGCATTACTATATACCTTTTCAGCTATACATCTCAACACATTTTATTGCTGTCAGTTAGTACAGCTTCAGAATCCCATGATGAGAGCAGTTATTATTTCAAACATCCAGATGAGGAAACCTGCCAAAAATCATACAGGAAACAAGAATGGGAACCAGATCTTCTAACTCCTTGACTTGTATTTTATCCGGAAATCAATCAATCAGACAGTTGTAGGGCACAAGTACTGGGATACTATTTAGATATGATAATGCTCCAACACAGAGCGTTCTTGAAAGCAGAGATAATTTGGAACTGAAGGAAGAGAATTCATACGACTTACAAGTTGGTGCCATCACCTAATTAAAGCAATACAGATTTTTGGAAGGCAAGCCACTGAGGGCTTGAGGTATCTATTTTGACATGATGCAAAAATCATTAATAAAGAACACAAAACTAAATGCATGACACTCAAAATTTTATTCCTCACTCTCCAGCAGACTCAAAAAATTAATGATTCAATTTTAAACCTGAATATAAAGATGTCTATGTCCCAGCTGTTGGAAGGTACGACCACATAA
Source organism: Anabacerthia variegaticeps (assembly GCA_035583185.1). Lineage (NCBI taxonomy): Eukaryota > Metazoa > Chordata > Aves > Passeriformes > Furnariidae > Anabacerthia > Anabacerthia variegaticeps. Next base: position 21,911,055 of record JAWWEW010000165.1, on the reverse strand, counting down.
GCTACTGAGGCTCAATGAAGGACTTAACAGAACACTACAGATTGGCACCATACTGGGCTAGGAATTCTTGTAGAGGACATGGCATCCATATTAATGGTAGCTGCAAGAAAGATTGAAGTCAGCTACTGCTTCTCAAGGGGCTTCAGTGCCTTCTCAACACAGAACCCTAGATTCATAACCCTTCCAGTTTTTGCCCTTAGCGTCATCTTCAAGAGTCCAAATGACATAAAATAAAAGCCAACTATAATGCATGTTACTCATACAGATTCCTTTGCATCACTCTAAATCTCAACCCTACCCTGATTCTGGCCTCTGAAAATTGTCAGTTCAACGCATCTAAAAAATAACTCCGGTGTTTTAAACAAAGATTGCTTTTAAAAGTAATGCTTTCAAAGTCAGTGGAAAGCTTGGCTTTTTCATAATGTTCATCACTAATTCATTCAATGGTAATTCCTGGAAAGGCTCCCAGTACCTCCATCCAGATCATTGCCCAACTCCACACATGCTTTGTGCCAAAATTAATATATACAGCTACTGCTTATAAGGAAGCTTTCAGAATAAAAATAGTGGTAATGATTCTTATACTACTCTCTATTTTGTACTACCGTCCATTTTCTTGTTTGATGGCTGCCTATAATTTATTAGTCTGTTAGGAATACATTCCATTTTAGCCAGCGATCTTATTAGCTTTCACAGACTGAGAAGGACAGCCTGATTTAACACTGGTAAGGGACACTTCCAAGGAAAAACATATTGCCAAGTAAAGAGGACGTATGCTTCTTTGAGGACAAGTCATTCCAAAGACTCTGCTAGTCAACCTTGAAGATAAATATTTTTGGACAAAGCAACTCCCAGATGAAACGTCAAATAGAAGTTCTGACTTAGTAGTTTTACTAAAGTCTTGTAAGGAAAACCAAGAAAAAATTATAGTAATTTTGTTTCCAAGTCGAGTTCCCCAAGTGACATAAACATCACAGACATAAACACCCTCAAGTCTCACCTCTCCAGAGCAATTTCTGCCTCACAGTCTCAACTATTCTGTGCTCTTTTGCTGTGCTATCAGAACAGTTCATTCTCCAAGTACCAAGGAGAGAGAAACATTTCCTTCTACAAACATTCTCAAACATTTATGCATTTAATTTACTAGACTATAATAAGTCACATGCAACTTCAGCAATTTAACAAACAGAAAAATAGTCAGCATTTCCAATGCTGCCATGGCAATATTTTAAGAATGAAACACTGACTATCTCCTATAAATGAAAGAAAATCCAACCCATCAGTACTCCTTCTGCCTTCCAGAGCCCCATCCAGTCTTAATTCTCCCCCAGTCCTCAAAGGAATGGCTTGTGCCATTGCTGAAAAAAAGAAAGCAAAATGTAAACACACAATCCATTAAAAGATAAGCAATGCTTCACATGCAGACAATTTGTAAAACATCAATTTGAAGAAGAGCTTTGAATGTAGTCAGCAGTGGATAATTCTTCTGTTCAGCAGAGATACGGTATTCCTCACAAAGGAATATTGAAAACTAAACTTCTAACTGTCAAAATGGGTATGGAAGAACTCCTCTGAAGAAGGCCTTCAAACTTTATGACAATTTCAGCCTAGCGAAAATGCAATTCAACAGAGAGTAATTTTCTCAAAGAATGCCCGAGACATGAAGCACTGAAAAACAGTTCTGAGACAGAATAAGATCACCTACTAATGGAAGGCCAAAAGTTTTCAACAGAAAAAATGCAAACCTAGCAGTGCACCAAACAGTACTTTTTATGAAAGAAGAGAACATGGACTAAGAGCAGTATTCCCCATTTAGATTATTTCTATTATTGCTGTAATAAAAATATTTTATCTTTGTAAGGACAAACTGCTGCATAAGCATGTGATGAGAAATTTTCATGAACTTGGAAACTGTTATCCCCACTTTTCAGGATGATAAAAATGCTAAGCCATCCACTTCAAGGCCAGCTCAGACAGAGGTGGGAATACTACAATGCTTGCTTTCAGTCTTGCATTCAAACACCAAAGACTTCAGAGGTGGCTAATAGTGCTACTTTAATTTTTTTAAGATTATGATAGTCTAAATGCTTGCTCTGTTTCTTGGGTCTCTCTGATATTCTCTCTGAACAACAAAGATTGGTTAGTGAGAAAAATACTCACTAGCTGTAACGGGTTTTTTTCCAGTGTCCCAAGTCATGCCTATGATTTTATCAAATAACTTAACAGAAATACTTTTTTCAAAGTCAGAACGTCATGAGTATTCTTCTGCTACCTTAATACAGCAGCACACAGGGACTATTTTTCTGCTTGCTTCAATAGATTTATGCAAGGTCATAAATCACTGTACCATAATAGTTCACTTTTAACAAGTAAAAAATGTCTGACACTTTGAGTGTTACTATAATTTTTTATGGCTGAAAGTGTACAGAGATCAAAGTTTTCTGGATTCTTTTTATGCTTGCTCTGTACATTCAGGCAAGTCTGTGACGGGTGGGGGGGGGGTTTGCCACATGTTCAAATGTAAAGTTTCAAGGATGTCAGGAGGAGAAAAGAAAATTACTGAATGTCACGTTTCCAGCTCTTCGTATGACCAAAGCAGAAGCAGACCTACTTTTAAAAGAAAACTTTCTGGTAACATTATATGCTGCTACTGCTCCCTCTGGATTCCTCTGCAAATGAGTCAAGAGCTTGAGAGATACTTTTCTGGTAACACACATAAACAGATAAATAAATTATCACAGACTGAGGACAATTTAAACATCTGGGAGCCAGCTCAGGCCTGTCAAGCAAGTCACAGACACTCAGGGCCAGGAAAGATCAATCTTCAGCCCCTGATTTCTGTGCCAGAGAGTAGGAATTACAGCACCCACCCCCTATATGAGAAAAACTGTGTCTTTATAAAATAATCTGCTGTGCTTCTGTATTCAAAGACATTTCTATTCATTTATTTGGGGGGGAGGAGCCAAATTCAAAATACAAGGATTCAAAATACTCATAGGTTTGTATCAACTATCTCCTCAATAAGGCACTTTAATTTTCAATTGACAGTCAGTAAGCTGAATTTCCAGAGTCAAAAAGTAATAGGATTTATATTAAAATGCAAAAAACTGCAAAAGCAATAGTTTTCACTCTGCCAGACAAAACAATCTCATGTCCAAATAGTTCCATTCACACACTGAATACAGGGACTGTTACTCAGACAGTCTCTGCAACCCAGGCACATTATCCACAGAACACCAATAAATTAGCCAGCACAGTCCAACAGCCTGTTGGACCTCATCCTAGGGAATGAAGAGTTGCAAGTCCCTACTGCCACCTAATCACACCGACTACAGGGGAATTTGCGTCAACTTTTCTTTGCCTCATTTTTTTTTTTTCATGAGGATAACCCTTCCCTGTGTGAGCGACCAGACTTAATATATGTCATATTACAGATACTCTTCATTGAGGGTATTAAAATTTAACAGTTCAGATACACAAACACCAAGGTTCTGATTCTCACAACTTCTGGCTGACACAGCTGGAATTCAGCTGCAGTTTGAATCTCTGCTTCAAAGTCCTTCAAGACTGCTTGGCCAGTAGCAGTGATTCAATTGGAACTTCTTACACAGCCACTTAGATGATGTAGGTAAGTCACTACTTACATTCAGTCACTTTATTTACTTTGAGACAGCTTGATGAAAATGAAAACCAAACTGCAAAGGGAGCCAGGATTTATGCAGCATGCACGTTATTGATCTGCTATCTTTCATTCCACCAGATCACCCTCAAAACTAGTAGTTATAAGCACCAACACAGACAAAAGTAAGTCAGCTTGCAGAACTGCCAACACTTGATTGCACTGCTGTTGCAGTATGGTGCTTAAAACATTCAGCGTAGACAACAAAGTATAGAGAAGGCATATGTGGCCAAAAAAACCCTTTCTTCAGTTGTCTTCTCTTCATTCCATCTTTCACACTTCATGTATTAACCCACAACTCTTAACCTGGCAAGGAAAGTATTTCCTTTCTGGAGACACACGTGATAGATTAAACCTCTGTCTCCACTACTTAACATCTTTGTTATTACACCAGCATACCTACAGCACCACAAGATATTTCTGGAGTCCAAACGCTTGTTACAGAGTTATTAACAGTCTCTTCCACTGGAGAGTGAGAAAGAGCCATCTTTTACCACATACATATACATGTTAAATAAATACTTCCAATGTGTTTTAAAAAAATACCTTGTATTAACAACTGCACTAAAGGTTGCTACAAATGAGACGACTATAATATTTACAGAATCACGGAATATTCTGAGTTGGAAGAGACCCACAAATATCATCAAGTCCAGCTCTTAAATGAATGGCCCCATCAGGGATCAAACCCACCACCTTGGTGTTATTAGCACCAGGCTCTAACCAACTGAGCTAACCTTAGGATCAATTAGTTTCTCCCCCTTAGAGAAGTAGTTTTCATAACTGCACTCAACTTAGGTAACAGTTTCATGTTCTCTCTCTCATACAGAGCCCAGTGCTGTTTTGCTCTTGATACTGCATATACAAGTGTGACTAAATAATTCAAACCTTTCTTAAAATATGGTATTACACTTACTAACGTTTATGATATATTTACATATATAGCATGTTTGTTTGAAGTACACACATATAACAAACATTCAGACGATTGACTGTGTCATATACTCAACAATAGAAGACAAAAAGTAATTTGAAAAACAGTTTTGAAAGCAAGACAACGGTCTTGCTTTAAATGTATTTTTAACAAACAACTCAAATGACTAGGGAGACTGTCACCTATTTGTATTGCCATGGGTAACTCATTTGGACAAACTTTCTTTTTGTCCATACCCTCATTACAACAGCAGCTGTTGAAGTTTTGCCATTTCAAGCACATGATCCATGTGTCCCCTCCTTGACATTCTTCAGTTCCTCTTTTCATTGCACTCCACCTTACTCCGGCATGTCCTCAAGAGGCCTTCTCTGTTCCCAACACTTAATCTCTGAAACTTGTCTTGTCCGTCAAGACACATTAACTTGGCTAGCATCTCTGATTTGTCTGAAAACTTTTTGAAGCTGTTACAAAGAATGCAGTTCAGTCTCCAGACTGCATCAACTGCACAAATTACACATTTTCTGGAGTCTCTTAGCATTACTATGCCAGTTACCAAAAACCTCTTAGCAGGTTTTTCCATAAAGACTATCTGTAAAAATATTTCAGTCAGCACTGAACTGTTACAGTCAAGAGAGGTGTAACAATCTGAATCAGTAGACTGTGCAGTGGTTCTTCCACTTTATATACACACTGAATGTTGAAGTGGACAGGCTAAGAGACAGGAAAAAAATCCAGTTCCCTTACCTCATAGCCAAACTGGAGTTCATCTGAGGTTAACATAATGATATCATCATCAATAGCCAACACTGCTTCTGTTTCAATCTCATCATAGGGGAAGAAGCGGTTGCTAAGTTTATTTTCTGCAGTCCTAACAACTTTCAAGGGAACACGAATCTTTGGCCAGAGGGAATCTAGAGAAAAAAGAAATAGAATTCAATATTATATTTTACTTCTGAACAAGTCTGCCCATCAGTCTTTCCATCTCTTTATGCTTTTTTTCTTCAAATCTAAACGAGACCTTCTTGATGTCAAATTTACACCTGTTTCAGTTCGGCAAACATGTGAACATATGAAGGCAAGAAACATAAGTTCAGCTACATTTCCCTCTGTAGCTCTCTACAGAGAGCTTCAAGGACAGCTACATGGGATAGTTCACCCAAAACTGCCATCTGTGACACATAACAAGAGTCAGGGATAATGTGTATTGATTTAGGATACACAACAAGAAAAGATACTTCAGTCAAATGCAACTAACATAATTTGAAGCAGCAGTATACAATCACTGACTGTGAGTCTAGGGTCATAAAGAATTTGAAACAGAATGTTCCATCACATGCTGAAAAGAATTAATTTTATCAATAAAACATTAATCACTATTGACCGACTGGGAGTAGATTCTGTGTATCAGTAATTTCTTTCATCTTCAAAGTCCTAAGTCACAGTGATAATTTTAAGCTCAATACAAATGGATTCTAACTTGTGCCCTACAGCATCCTTACAAGTAGAACAGAGCAGTGGATTACAGACATTAAAATTCACAAGTCAAATGATGATTTAAATAGCAACAAAATCCTCTGTAGATACAAAACTATATCCACTTCACTCTACAATGAGATTAATTTCCATTTCTTGCTATGTGTTTAACATGCAGCACCTTAAGTGTCACATTAACAGCTTCAGCGTATATTCAAAAACTGTCAAAATTATCTTCTATTCCTACAAAAGTATAACTGCAGGTATAAGTAGAGAGCACTGAGCTAAAACTAATAGACCTAAAGACTGAATATCAAACCTAAATGCGCAAAACCATATACATTTTCTAGCACAAAGCTTAACAGTAGTCATTGTTACAGTATGATGCTGAACAAGTACAAATGTAGTATGTTGGTTTCTTACAGCTTTCACATAAACATGTATTTTAACAAAAATTCAAAGGACAAGAGAGCATTGTAAGATGAGTCTAAGTACCTTGTAAACAGCAGACAGATGACCACTTGTGTTTCTAACATTAGTGAAATGGAGAGGATGACAATGGTAAGAAAAATAAGGGAAAATATACTGTCAAATACAAAAGGACTGCTGAAAGAATTTGTAAGTTGTTCTCTGTGTCAAATGAAAATGTCTGTAAGGACACACCTTGATGCAGGTGATTCTTCCCCTCTGCTCAGGAATACTGAGGGCACAACTGGAGTACTGTGTCCAGTTCTGGACTCCAACATACAAGAGAGACATGAGCAGACTGTGTAGAGTTTTGCAAAGAACCATGAAGGTGATGGAGCATCTCCCCTATGTGAGGAAAGGCTGAAAGAGCTGTGGCTCTTTAACATAGAGAAGACTTAAGAAGGTCTCGTCAATATGTACAAATACCTGAAGGGAAGGTGTAAATAAGATGGAGCCAGACTCCTTTCACCAGTGCTCAGTGATGGGACCAGAGGCAATGGGCACAAAAAAATACTGGAGGTTCCCTCTAAACATCAAGAAACACTTTTTCACTGTGATGGTGACCAAGCACCGACACAAGCTGGCTAGTCATGTGGTGAAGTCTCCACTCCTAAAGATACTCAAAATCCACTTGGAGATGGTCCTGTCAAGCAACCTGCTTGAGATGATCCTCTTTGGTGTGGAGGGGTTGGACAGGATGATTTCCAGATGTCCCTTCCAAGCTTAGGCATTCTGTGATTATGTGGTAAGTGGAGTCTGTAAGAATTGTCTATAAGAATTGATATTGGAACTGAAGCCACTGAAATTTTCATCAATAGTCTGAAATACCTATAAGTTGCCAGTGCAAACTGCAAGTGACACAAGCCTGGAGACATGAAAAACAGTGAGGACCATAAGATCATACAGAGCTTAGTGAACTCTGTATGACTGGACTGCTTAGTAAACCAGGTGCATTTGAACAAAAAACAGACTGGCACCCAAACTTACAGAGTTAAACACCAGAACCAAGGCAACTTTTTCCCAGATGAAAAGGGTTAAAGGGTCAGAGTAGACATTACTTCTCAGCATGCTGCAGGAGCAAAATGGATTAATGCAATTTTTGCATATGTAGATGAGTATGCAGAAAGAAATGAGGGCAGATGGAAGGGCAATTTTACCTGTACGCAGACATAGACAGACAGATGCTAAAATACATTTGATTCTGGTGTTTGTAATTTTCAAACCCTGTTAAAACACTGAAAATGGTGCAGGAAAGAACCACATAAGTTATCTGAGGTCATGACAAAATGCCTAGTGGTAGAACATGAAGATCAATTTATTTAGTTTACTAAAAGAAGGAACAAAAAATGTATCTGATTAACATGTACAAGTACCTACACAGGAAGAAAAATGCCATGTATCTTCAACAAACTGGAGAAAGACATAAAAAACAATGACTGGAAACTGAAGCCAGGCAAATTCAAAGAATAAGGCAGACATTTTTAATAGTAACAGTGGTTAACCTCTGGCAGAAGTTAACAAGGACAGCAGTTGGTTCTGTACATCTTGTCTTTCAACAAGACTGGGTATTATTATAGAAGATGCACTCAAGTTAGAAAGCACTGGATTGAAAAGACAGACAACATAGTGACTTATGACTCCCAAGTCAACCCAGATGGTCTTACTGCACTTCCTGCTTTAAACTCTGTGAACAGTGAGATTGCTGACTGTCACACAGATAATAAGAAGCTTGAATATAAACTACTAAAACATGAGGAGAAAATAAAGAAATTAAGAAAATAGCACAAAAAAGTAAGATAGTTGTTTCTGTGTGGAAGTGGAAGTTAAAAGAGGTGTCAATGAAAGACAGCCACTCTAAGGACCAAAATAAGAGAAATCCTAACCTGAAAAAATGGTTTTAGTTTTTAAACAACAACATATAATCAAACTCTGGAAGTGTTCTCAGCAGAAGAATCTCAAGAATGCTGGCAGACAGACAACACCAAAAAATAATGGGTTACAACATGATACAATTATGCATACACACTTTCAATTCCATTAGAATCCAGAATAAGGTCTGCTTCCAACATAGTTTTGCACTCTTTTCACTGTCAGTCTGTTGCACTAGGAAGATAGTACCAGAGAAGAAGAGGAGCTGCTTCATTCCCATTTGTAAAAGTAAAACTTGCTCTTGGGAAGGACTGTCCACATCCTCACTGCCATTGGGCCTCTCAGATTTAACAGCTCACACAACACTCAAAAAATCCACAAAGCTCCACACTGTTTAAAGACACCACAGTCCAAACACTGCTTCATTGGGGAAAACACAGCAGCATTTCCAAACCACAGTAAGTCTTCAAAAGTCCGTTTTTCTTGTAGCTATACTTAGGAAAGGAGGACTGGCATGCATGGGTAGCCAAATGAAAGAGGAAACACAGAATGATATTAATTGGCAAAATTTTTATTCAGTTTCCTACCCCAAGGTTTTTCCTGTGAGATTGAAAAAGTGACTGTAAAACCCATCTTTATCTGTGTGGTCTTGTAGACTGTGGCCTGTATTTCCCATGTATGCATGTTCTTGTCCTTTTTCACTCACCTCTTGTCCTTCTGCTAGAAGGCATGAGACATCAGCCTAAATACCAATATACACTTGAGTGCCTTGTGATATTGATTAGTATCCAGCTGGAAGGACTCAACGCCATTCCTGATGGACTCCAATGAAAGTCACAGTCAACCAGCAGCTGGGGAGATACAAGTTCCTTGGGGTCACAATGAAAATGCTCCAGAGCATTGATTCCAATTATGGTGTTATGAGCTCATTTTATTCTCAACATTTTAAAGTCTTTGAAATGTCCTACATGGATCATAATCTGGAACAATGATTCCAGTAGGACACCACTGGAATTCCAAAATTTTGAGCTTACTAGTCATCCTAACCTCAGGAGGTAGTAACACTGAATGACCGGAACTGTTTATTGCAAATTAGTACTCAAGTCTCCTCACCGCTTTCTTACTGGTTTACCATATAATGTGCAAATACCCATTTATAAGACAGTTACAGGTACCTCACAAAGACACATCACCGCCTCATAAAGACTACAAACTGTGTAATGTTTGCAAACTACTTAAAGGTGTTTGGCTAATTGCCTATAATTATCCAAATGTAATCCCAGCATTATTATCAAATAATTTTAAGGAGCCCGCTAGATCCCAAATATGCTGTACTGTCAAAAATGTTTCAGTAACAATCAGAATTGCATGCACGTATTGGTAAATTTGCTTTTATAAGTATCAACAAAGTTTACATTTTATACATGTTAAGAACTCTTTTATTCAGGTTTTTCTTCCTTTCATGTCTACTACATGTTAAAAAAAATGGCAAACAAATTGCAACAAAGGAACATACTGAAACAAAAACTGAAACTGAAAAGTCACTAGGATTGAAAAATAAAAAGCACACATACACTTTAAACTTCCAGCTCCTCAGAAAAATCAACTATTTGATAGCTTACTTACAGACATGCCACTTGAATAAAATATGGTAATAAAAAAAAGTAATGAAAACTGTATGAAAAATGAAGATGTAATCTAATTATAATCAGCACACATCTCACATATCAATAAATCCTGTTAAATCCACATGATTTACTAAGGTCTTGGAAAGTCTCTCAAAATGACCAGTTCTCAACAACAGGTATGTTACTGTCAAATATTTGTGCTTTGAGAAACATAATATAAAGTTTCTGAATTTAGCCTTAAACTAATGAATAGAAAATGCAAGCATTTTGAAGAAACTTTGAATGAGACATGAGGCTACCAGTTACTCTGCAGCACGTAAAATGCACAAGGCTACTTGCTGCCTAGAGGCTGATTTGATACTGAAGGTTGCTGTCCCTACAGAGATGGAACTGCATGGGAGATGTCAAGACATGATGACACCTGGAAAACCATTTTGGCAGCCTGGGCAAAAATTAGTATCACAAAGGACAGCAGGCTCCACTCAGAGGTCTAAGTATTACAAATTAGTTTTGCCATAGGAACTCCAAAAGAAATATATAGTCAATAAAAAAGACAAACTCACTTCAGAAATCTAAATTTCACAATATATCACAAAAGTTAAAACTGCCTACATTTATTTAAAGGATGACAAAAGAAGAGTATTTGTACTTTTCTTTTTACATAAGAGGAATGCAGCTTAAAGAAAAGTCAGAAACAGGGTCTGTCACTTTTGTAATATCACATTTTGAATTTTCAGATATGGTTTTGAAAGTTCTGAGAAACCTCAGCACTGGCAAAACATTTATGGAGGAAATTCTCAGTTTACTACTCCATTATAATCAAGGTAAAAGCACAGCTTCATTATTACAGTAAGATGGCACTGAATCCTTTAACAATGACAAGGACAAAGGAAGCCCAAGACAAGAAATCTTATATCCTGACATGAGATCCTTCAGGCATGCAAAAGTAAAAATGCATGTTTGAACTGAGGACTACTCTTACTTTTTTTTAAAAATCACTGACGACTTTCTGTGATGCAGCAGAAGATAGAGGTAAAATATGAAAATAAAGCTCTCTGGAATGTATACAAATCTATGTATATATGGAGTCTGAGGAGAATGACAGGTACCTCCTATTATACATCATACTGAAATAATTACGAAAGAAGAGTGTTTGAATAACGCTTATACTTGCTCTCTAGCAACAAGTCTCAGGGAATGCTTGACACTACGTACTGTTTAGGACAATTGATGCACTGATTGCAGGAGCTGCCCACAGAAAACAGTATGAGGTCTTGTAAGCACAAAATCAGCAGTTTCCCAACTTTCCCAAATGCAGCTCCCTCTTCTCCTGGGCTTATAGGCCCCAACAACCACATACATGGCTGTATTCTGGCCAGTCCACAATTCCACCATTAAGTCCTGCAAGTCCACATCTCACAGCAAGTTTTTCAGGCATGATTTCAGGATGTTTTAAACAAACCACAGATCAAAAAGTGCCAGTTACATTCCTAGTTAAAACATTCATATATAGAAGAGAAGCAAAAAATCCCTTCCTTTACATATGCATTTCTCAGCTACAACTCACAGTGAATCATGAGACATATAAATAGGAGAAGGGAGGACAATCATGGGAAAGAGGCAACTTGATTATAACCTAAAGAAATACACCCGCATACAAAAACCTTTTTTTTACTTTCCACACTTCCCTAGGCTTCAATTCAGATGTTTGTAATGAAAATGTAACTAACACAAGCTTGCAAACTGCTTATATATAAAAATGAATTCTTAGTCTGAAATTCAGCCCTGTTTCTCCATTCTAAATGAACTGTTACATCATACATAAAAGGGGAATCATCAAAAATAATGGAGAGTAGTATTTCTGTAGAATGCATTATTTCTTTTCAAAGAGAAATGGCACTGTGTCATGATTTAGGAATGGTACTTCCCAATTCCGTGCTCCCACTGACACTCTCCAAACCACATGCCACTCTCTCACTTTCCCCCTCCCCTCCCCACTGTGTGGCATAGAGAGAAGAACTGGAGGCACAAAAGATAAGAACAATTTTCTGGAAAAAGCAATGAACTAAGAAAATAAACAGTAACAGCAACAATACTAACAACAGGGTACACAGGAAAAAAGCCAACAATAGACAATACCGGATGGTTCCCTCCTCCATGTTTTCTCAACCAGATTCCTTTTCTCCACCCTTGGCAATAATGTGAGGTGGTAGAAGAACCTCCTGTCCTGGCTACTGCAAAAATTAACCCTGTCCTGGCTGAAACCAGGACACACTATCATGTTGTTAAATAGCACTGTTCTGTGTATCCTTGCTTCTGAGAAACTGGGGAGTCAATCACATCTGAAGAGGTCCTTTAGCAGCAGACATTATTATCTGTCTAGTCAGTAGAAGAGAAGTGTATTTATAAAGGAAATTACTTGCTCTGCATATTAATTATCCATTTACAATTTCAACACTGAAGTAGGGAAAGTGACAATCAATACAGCTGCTGTACCAATATTCTTCGGACATCCCTTCTAAGTGGTATCAACTTCAAAAAACAGCATGTAATATGTGAATGCAGATGGTTTGTTGCATTTGCAATTGGAAGCAGCAGGTAAGGATAACGAAGAGGTGGAAATACAGCGTACACTCTTGATGGCAAGAACTGAATGCTCACCAGTATTAAGAGCAATATGACAAATTAAAAAGAAAATCCACTTATTGGCTGAAATCATGGCATTTTGATGGCTCATACAAAGACATCTGTACTAACATGCTTTTCATGTTTTACTGCCTCAGTAACACTAGCTAAGAGTATCTCATGACTCCTGATAACCTGGCTTCAGAGTATTAATTCATAGTATGCTCTGACTTCCTAAAACTTCTAAGAAGCCCACTTGGAAATACAAAAAGAGAAACCTTCCCCGAATTTGTGCAAGGTAGACTAAGAGCACTAACAAACTGGCACAAAACATCTCTAAGCATGCTCCTCTGTATGTACCTGCAGTTGAACAACACACCACACTCAACTCTCACACCTGATCTTTTGTACAACCTCTTATCTCATGCTCATTCTAAATGGTCTATCGTAGTCTGCATGAATGCAACTAATTGAACATTCTTGATGAAATCTAGCAACTACTTTTTCATAACAATTCTAACACTGAATGGCAGAACTTAGCTAGAATCTGAACTTTCAAAAAACTGTCAGAAACAACATCAAGCATGTCATCTCTATTCATTATCACAATTCTTTCCATAATGGCTGAGTGAAAAAGTCTGACCAGAGTTCAAAACAGGTGCTTTCTATCTACATTACAGTGTTTTTATTGTTCTACATGAACACACAGAATTCCACTTGTATATAATGAAATAGAATATTTGTTTCTAGAACACTATTTAGGACACAGTTTTGTTAAGATGGGTTTGTTAGGCTAACTTTCTGGACTCCTTTAGAAAATAATATTGCAAAATATTTTTAAGATTAGTTATGGAAGACTAAAACCAGCATGAATTAGTTCCGCAACTAATCAAGGAAAATGACATTAAGTCCATCATGAAGAAGCCAAATTAATTCAAAACTCAGAGAGAAGTTAAAAAACCCTCAAACATTCCTACCAGTCCTGACAACTATAGGCACACTACGCAATAAAAATCCCAAACCCTGCCAATAAAGATGTTGTTTTGGGTTTTTTTAAGTTAACACTTTCTTAAGGCACAGTAATCCAAAGGATACTCAGTTTCCTCATCCCCAATGGTTTATAGCAATGATGTCTATTAATAGCATAAAACAGAAATAGAAAGATTATTATTTCAGTAATACCATAAGCCTTATAGTCTGTATCTTGCTCCAAGTTTAACAGCAACTCCAGGGACCACTAATGATACAACTACATAGAAAGTACACATTCTTTAAGATATACTTTTCATTTTTGTAGAACTGAACCTAAAAAAGACTCAAGCTACCACACATGATTTGTAGTTTGTGGCATATTTACTAACAGTAATTCATTTATACGTTTTAATACCATCAATGTGTTAGACAGAATGTTTTATTCACTTGCCTGAAACAAATGTGATGTGATGATTTGGTGGAAATTTCTATGACTGACTATTTTCTTGAATTTCAGAACTAGCAATTTAGAAAAATACAAATGAAAGGACAAAAGTATTTGGCTGATGGAGAAAATCATCATTTCTATACAAATATTCCCAGCACCAAGCACTTGGACCACAATGTTTATTTTAATTGAGGCAGAGTGAGTTAGGAAAAAATAGCTGTGTTTTTTCCATGCAATGTTTCAAAGCTTTTAATATTTTTATTAGTATTATACACACAGTCATGGGCCTACTGACGTTACTGCAGGGTCGATGAGCTTACAATGCGTGGCAGAGAAAACATGCAAAACTTAGCCAAAGACACAGAGATCACATTCCCTAAATCCAGAGAGTACTTAAGATCAACAAGCTGAACCTATAAAGGTTCCAGATTAGAATTATCATTGTATGTGATATTTTCTCTCGGCTATTTCACATAAAAGATTCAACAGAACAATCAGTTAGAGTTGCATAGATAGCTCTCAAACATACTAAGTTACAAGAGTGATCCTTGCAAACTTGTAGGACAAATGGAAAAACAGTCATTAAATTGCTACTGATGTCTAGCCCACGTCCATGTAGATATCTATATTTTTATGTGCTATTTGGTTGAAAACTTTCCAGGCAAGTGTTCAAATAATCGATTTCCCTCTTAGCTGCTTACTTTTTTATCAGACTCTGTGACAAAAAATTTGACAGTTGTATCAGAGCTGCATCTGCCCTGACAGGCCTGGGTCTGCAAGGAGTTTGTTTTGATATATTTTTTCGATATACTCCCCACACCTGTTACCCCTACACAGCACAACAGCCAAGATCAGCAAGGACAGCCCCCTACCTGTCCCGAGGAATGCTCAGCCGTACTGAAGGTAGAGTGACCACAGTTCAGTCTTGCCATTTGTCTGACAAATTATCACTATTACTTCATTTTCAGGTCACATTGACAAATACATCTTTTCGCTTACACTTTACTAAATGTTGAGGACAAGTGAAAAAGGGTTTTTATCTCATGGAATATTGCATTTGTTGAGGGGTACAGCATCTTTCTTTTTCTGGATGCAATCCTGTGCCATGTGCTCTAGCATTTACTAAAAAACACAAAACCAAAAAAAGACCCAACCAAACAAAACCCCCAAAACAAAAGACCAACATTACTTTTAGAATTTGCATGTACTTCAAACCCTTCCATTCCTAAGGACAGATTCCTTCTATTTCCAATACATATTGCTTTGATAACAATGACATTTTCAGTTTTCGTATTTTTCTAGTGCTGACAGAGGAAAGAAAGAAGTGGCCACATGTCACTTGTGTGGCACTATGCCAGCTATATCTCAGGAAACCTAAATCCAATTCTCAATTTAGTGTACATACTCACTAAGAAAGACCATTTGGATGTTCTTCACCCAGCCCTCACACTTACACATGAAAAACAAAACAATCACACAAAGGATTGCAGTGACAAAAGCCAAGATCTGCTTATGTACCGAAACATGTCCCTTACATGGAAAGGGCCAAGAAATACAGCACTTGATGCTCTAGAATGTTAAGCACCTCTGCTTTACTACAACCAATTAAAAGTGAATAGCCATAAAAGTGCAGATACTACTGTAGGGTAATAAACCAGACTTTATCAGTGACAGTGGTGCACATTACAAACTTCAAACTCATTCCTTGTTCTAATCCATCAGAAACTTCCTGGCTTTAACAGGCTATAAACAGCAGAAGCTTTGAAGTCTGAGGATTAGGATCAGTAATAGACAGACTGAACGAGAGACTGGCTGAAGAGCCAAGTGGAATGCCCTGCATGGACCTGGAATAAAACAAGGTAATTTAATCAAACTGACCTCTCTCTAGCCATAGGCCAAGAGATTACAATGGTTGTAACAGAAATAAAGGGACTAGAAACAAATAGTTATTCACTTCAATGCAATGCCTAGGCTAATGCAAGGAGAAAATTGCCTATCCTTTCAACTGTGCTCTTGAATCCACTATTTTAAGCTCCACTGGCAAAGGCCTTTTTTTCTTCTTCTTTTTAGCTAGTTTACGACTTAGCTGTAATAGAGGCAGAAAAAAATTAAACACACTTTAATTTTCAAGATTAACACAATAATTCAAAATAAAAGGTCCTTCTAATGATCTATTTGCTTCAACTGTCCTGTATCTCAGATCACTCAAAGGAAATGTGGAAACAATTTATTGAGTCAAATCCACCTGCATTCAGTGATCACAAAACTGAATATAACAGTAAGCGGTTTTGCTTTCAGGAAAGAACCTTTTACTGCGAAAGTTCCAGTTGTTATCAATTTATATGCAAGAAATTTTACTCCAAAGGGCTGTAAAACATAAAAAACCCACTTAACTTGAGGTTTTTAGCAGAGCAGTATTACAAAAGACTTTTTAAAGCAAACAATAAAGCTACTCTGCTTTAAACTGGAGCGAGTTGCCAAAATGGCAAATGAGACAAGGGAATGGCAGCAATAGATTGGCTCTGAGAAGTAGCTAGGAGATGGCAAATGGAGACGAGGGGTCAGGAATTAATCTTTACATTGTATCTTGCCGGTATGCAGAATGGCTAACTTTGAAGAGTAAAATGCTGCAGCATCGAAGCCTCTGGAAAGAGAATTACAAAGTGAGGAGTCCTAACAACACACTTAATTCACTACAGAAGACAGAAGAATCCACAATACAGCATTTTTTTGAACAAGTATTCCTAGAAGGAAACATTTCTTGTCCCACAAAATCACCACATTTTCAGATGAGAATGAGAGATTCATGTGTACAGCATACGGGAACCAGGCTCATACACAGCTACTGTATCTACAGTATTTAAACCAGAATGAGAAGAGGAGGCTCTCATTGCCTAGCACAGTGCTCAGGATTTTAGTACTAGTATTCGGAACTTGGAAGAAGATCATCCTAGGAAATAATAAGCATGGAAATAAAATAAGGAGCGTTGGAGTGTAGGTCTAGCACTGGAGAGGACTACCAAAAACCAAGCCTAGCTACCTTTGTCTGCAAGGGGCAATGCCTCCCATTTATTTCATGGTGATTTTGTAATGGAATTCAGCAATGTCAGGACTTATGTTTCCAGCTGAATACCTGGGAGAAGATTAGCAGCAGCACATTCTCATGAGACATGTGGCCCAGGGCTGGAAAATAAGGGAGTTGGTTGGACACTGAGCAGCCATGGAGCGTGCAGTGGCATTGCATGGAAGGAGACAAAAAAACATGGGATTGGGATCTTGGGTTTGAAAACGTAGGCTTCAGGTTGTGAGGACTGGGCAGCCTGAGACTGAGGTCATGGCATGAGGGAGTACAGTATGTCAGACTGGCACAGCACACCTCAGCTACTGAAATTTAAACAACTTCAATGAGACATTTACAGCACTGAATTCATACTGGGGTCATCAATATACCTTTGAAACTAACTCTTCTTCCAAAAATCTACACATTCAAACAATTTGAGAAAATGCCCATGAATGTGCCCTCATTTTAAAATAACCATAAATTAAAAAAAATTAAGATATCATGCAGATGTCACTATACTCACTCAGATACTATGAAGAGCAAAACAGTGTATCATACTTGTTGGAAAGAGAAACACTTTAAAACAGCAACTACTGTCTTACTGGGCAAAGAGTAGCATTTCCACAAGATATTCTGGTGATACAGGAATTTGTTTTCAGACACTCAATATGCCCTAAGTTTTCATTTCATCAGTCAAAATATTCACTTATTTCATAGCTACAAGTATTCAAACTACTTTGCTGCTTTCAACCACGTTTGTTGTAGGAAACAGTCCAGCAGCAGTGGTGCATTATATTAGCACACATACACTGTGATGAGAGACTGTCTACAGAGAAATAATACCAAGTATATATAAATAATACCAAATATACCAAGTATACCCACACATCAAAGATAGTTCTGTTCTTATCACTCACCCAAAAAAAGTTAAGGACAGAAATGTTTCTGTAACTATTGTATTTGTTACTTCTGATTTCGAAGTTAGCAGCACAACCACCGGTATGCTTTTTTCTTACCTTCTTCACCTTTTCTCACTTCACTTTCAAAAACATCGCCACAAAAAAATCCAAATGTATTATTTTGAAAGAACCATAAAATACTTCTCAAATATTAATGAAGTAGAAGAGAGGTCATTCTGCAACAGGTGCAAATAAACATGCTATGTTCAGTTTCACCCTCCTCCATCACACCAACCATGGGGTCTTACCTTCTGGTGGATTCTTATTCTGGTTATTCCAGACAACTAACAATTTCGATAGACTAGGCACTTTAGACACCTCTGTGATGACTCGGAAAAGGCTCTCCACTCGGTCATAGGTCAGAACTATGGCCGTGAAACCTTGGGACTGAGGTGGGATCAGTGGAAGGAAGAGCGGGTTGCTCACACTGCTCCATTTCTGTGAAGGAAAACAAGAAAACAGCAAAACAATTTGATTAAAGTGACTTTTCACAGTAGGGAGTAATTCATATAGCCAGGACCTAACTGCCAGACTCGGAATTTGCTCAGACCTGGCAGGTTGACTCTCCAATTCTGACAACAGTGGACTACAAAAATTTCTCAAAACCTTTATTCTAATCTCTTTCCTAATTCAAATTTCATTTTTGCCTAGCTGTAACATTGAAAACCAGTATGGGTTTAGGTAAAAAATAAAGTGAAAGAGGTAGATAGATTTGTGAAGAAGGAAAACCAAGCGTGAATTCTTAGCCCCACCAGCATGACTCAATTCTGATTTACTAATCACTCTTTCAAGACATCTATATTTATAGCCAGAACTCAATAAACAAAGAGAAACTTCATCAGAATCACAATTTCAGAAGTGAAAAAGCATTAACAACAAAACCAAAGCAACAAAACCATAAACCTGGCACAAAATGTGCACCCAAGCAAAAAGGGCAAAAGCAGCCACAAAGAGGAATAACGTACCAGCTTCCACAAAGCTGAGTTTGTTCAATGGTGGAAAATCCCCAGCCACTACATAAAACAAACAAACAAACAAAAAAAAAACCCAACCAAGGCATGAGATCCAAAGATGAATTTCAGAGAGTTATCTGCTCCCTGTGAATTTTAACTAGGGCATCCCTTTTAAGACTTTAAAGGTCTTACTGCAACATATTCTCAGCATAAGGAAGCCAGCCCAGCTGGCAAAAAACAAGACAGACAGCTAAATTCTCACTGAATCTGCCAACCTCCTTTGGAGCTGACAATGTGGGGGAGGAAGCACTGAAGGGACCATTTCACAAGAATGAAAGCACCAGCATTTTAGTCTCAACTTTTCCATTCCAACTGACATTTTAAGCAGGAGTCGGTCAGAGAAGCAAAGGGAAAAAACCAGACCCTTTGGGATAAGGTGAAAAGGGGGGCTGGGAAAGCATAAACTGAGTGATCCTGTTTTGCAGGGAAGTTCTGAATCCTAGCCTGTAAAAATTATGAACACACATAAGAGGCTAATAACTGACAGCAGTTTACAAAAATACCATTAAAATTGCCAGCTAAGCTCGTACCATAAACTTGCTTGTATCAGAAAGAGAGCAAGTTTTGCAGATTCAGAGGTATCAGCCCATATTTGCAGGAAGTAAACCTTGCAATTTTCTGTTTCCCTATTTAGTCTGTGGGTTACTTTATACACCAAACAATCACCTTTCCTCCTGTTTAATGGCTACACAGCTCTGACTAAAATAACTCCAAGGATGAGGAGAATAGAGAGCCTATTTACTCAAAGACATAATAACATTTTGACCACTCTGGTAAAGGAGAAAGAAATAAGATGTGAATATGATTTCCTTCTATGAACAAATCAAAACTGAAGTGGGGATAAATACGTGAAGCGGAAAAGTTAAGCACAGCACTGGCACACCTCTTGTCCAGGATGGTCTAAGGGTATGTTCCAGGCAACAATCTGTCACTAGCAGTAATAAGTTCAGACATCCTGAATTATTTGGAAAGACAGACTGCCTTCAGCTACACATACTTTATCGGGTCTAGTAAAAGCTGCATTCAACTTAAACTGTTTGTGAGGTTCCTAATAGAATACATGAAGCTCTAGTTTTTATCCAAAAGGAGCAACAGGATAATGTAGAAACAGTAACAGTACAATATGGAACTTTGGTTCATGAAAGGGAGAGAGCTACCTGTGATAGCAGAGGACTATGGTCAGTAATTCAAAAAATATATATCCATTACTTCAGTTACTGATATGTGCAGAGACAAATCTGCTTTCAGATTAGCATGTTTTCTAAAATGAAAGCTTTTGTACATGCTTTGCTAATTGCGTAACATGACTGGTGGCAGACAGGGACAGACCTCTGATTTTTCTGCAGCTTCAGTTCCTGCAGCAAATCACAATCTAAACGTTACCAGAGCGTAATCCACCTCATTAAAGCTTTACTACAGACCTGTTTCCACACAGCCCCCACTGCTATTATCCGAACGACCCTGGTAATGTCAAGCAGCTTCTTAAAACAACCTTTAGAACTTCTTTTGATTAATACTTGAAACAGAGGTTTAACATCATAATCAAAATGCCAAGAAAATATTATGTTTCTGCCCTACAAGAAAAAATAACTGGTAGAGCAATCTACAAACAACGTTCTGTTTATTACTTATGGGTGAGAATTGCAAGTTTGATTAATGGCTCTCATTTGAAGTTTTTCTAGAAACTTTTTCTCTGTTCACAGCACTCCCTAACAAATTGCTTGCTATAATATGCTTTCAAAAGGATTGTTCCTTTTCCATCATCTAAGACTATTTTAGGTACTTACAGAAAAAAATACATAAACAAGCACATGCATATGTCTGCAAGTACATTTATATGAACCTGAATTGGTCACGATTTCTCTTATAAACTTACATTTTTAAGTACATTACTTAAATCCCAACTTCTACTAATTTCAAAAAGGCATGAAAATTCTCCCCTGCTGGTCATAACTTAGGAAAAATAAGGCAACTTTTGAGCTGGTTTTGCTCATGCACCTACTAAAGGATGATGGAGGGAGGGAAAAGCCTGTAGACACACACTAATGGATGCGAGAATCATGCCTCTCATTTGAGAAAAGCATTTCAAAAAGGCAATTAAGCATCTCTCAAGTGCCATTAAGAGCCAACCCCCTGCTGCCTGCCTGAAGAGTGTGTCTACAGTCTGAGACCTATTGACCCCACTTTCTGCAGGAAATCGGGCAAATTCAAGCCTCCATAATTTGCTAAAGTCTTCCAGATTTCTGCTTAGAAAAAGCAAACCATACAGGCAATTAATTCAACAGCAACCTAATTAAATCTCCATTATGGCAGCAAAGCATGAAATGGTTAATGACATAGGGATGGCTTCTTCCAGTCACTATTCAAGCAACGAAGTGGTGTCCTTTCCCATTTTTACTACCATTCTTGATAGAAATTCACAGGAACTTTCACTCTCAGAGAGGAGAGCAAACAGGAACAGTAGATTGATCATCCATCACCTTTCTTTGACAAACTGCTGACACTCAGCTATGGATAAGACAGCCCTTCACTATCACCCTCCCAGCTAATATCATTAGAAGGGCCAGGATAATTAATCCAGGATTAATAGGTCACTTGCTGTGAATCATTTTTATGGGCAAAAAGGATCAAGTTCAAATGCCAGTTTCCTAAGAATAATTTCATGTCACTTAAGTCTCACAGTTGTCTGACAGCTCTTTGCAGTTCATATGAAAATCCAAAGTAGTAGGACCTGAGCAACAGTGAAAACTTAGGAATAGCCTGAAGCTAGGGAGAGAGAAGAAGTCAGGAATGGTTATGTACACATGTAAGGATTCTGACTGCTGCAGCTGTCCTGTGCATGTCTTCTACGAGTGTGCATGTGTAATAATGCCTTAGAAACAAGGCATCTTCCTTTACAATAGATAGATCAAATACTGTCCTCCCTCTTGGTCATTAAAAGCAACCTGATTCTACTTTAGGAGAAGTTAATACCTTAAGGACACGGTACCAAGGGAAGTGAATTCTCATGATGTGGGAGGCTCAGACTGGACTTGATGTGGTCTTCAGGTTCAGCTTGGCAGAGAAGTTTTTAACAGACCATTCTTAGCAGGATACAGAAGGGAAACAGGTTGGAGCTTCAGGATATCAATGAACACAACTGGACTGAGAAATGGACAATCCTAATATATAAATGCTACAGAGCTTCAAAGATACTGGCAAAATAGAATAATAAGTACTACTATACTGAAATAAAATACATAACTAAGACTCAGTCTCATCCCAAAACTTCTTATTTGGGTGTTCACCACTGAAAGAGACTTGAAGAAAGATACAGCAGACACATTACAAACTGCATTGCAGACTGGTCTCCAGGAAAACACAGTTGTGTAAGACGTTCCATATTAAAGAAGAATCAAGAATTTCTCAGATACCATTTAGTGGAAAAACTCAGCAACAGTGCTTAAGAAGAATAAAATTTCACTACTCTGATTAACAAGACAATAGGCTTTCCTCCCTGAGTATTTTATTTTCAACACCTAGCCAGCTTGTTGTAAACTACATATTAATGAAACCACACAGTCTGAACAGCAACTCAGTGTTTTTTAAAAGCACAGAGGTAAGGATAGCTGTGTGTTGAACTCAGTAATTAAGCAGATCTTCTATACATCTAAACAAAACAGAGATATATCTCCTGCCACTGTGGCTAAAGCTTTTTCGGGGTTGTTCTTAAAATCAACCTAACCTCAATGTGGTTTCAATTATGTACTACCAGACCAAAAAAAGCTTTGATTTATTCTATTTTTCTCCAATTATTTATGGTAAGTTTCTATTGAATACTTTGAGAAAGTATTTCATCATGCTTCCCGTCCTCAACTGGTCATAGGGCAAAACCAAAGGAGTGAACTGTCCCTACTTCTCCAGAGCCAACCACAGTGCTCACATTCAGCAGAATCACAAACCAAGTTGCAGTGGCCAACTTTTCATGTTTTGATGAAGATCACAAACCCTCCTAAAAAAAAACTTAGCCACAAGACACACAGGAGTTTCTACCTACTGCAGAACAATCCACTGTGTAAAAGAACAATTCTAATCTCCAGACAAGTAAATTAAAGAACCAACTGTTAAAGCATGTTTCACACTCACATAAAAATACGAGTATTTACAGCCAAATGCATGTGGTATACTCAACTGGTCCATAATATCAACACCAAAAAAAATCCAATAAACCAAAATTTATTTAATATAAAAATAATACCTATCTTCTAATATAATAAATACAGCAAAATTTCATCCAGTTGATTCAAACCATCACACAAAGTAGCTGGAAACACAGCAGAAAAAGAAATCTAGTATTATTCAATGGCAAAATACCAGATGTGCACTGCCCAGCAAAGTGCTAGCTTGTTCTCATTTACAGGTAAATAAAAAAGTGTATGTTAATATTTGCTTAATACTTCAAAGATGACAAATGGTACTAGGATGGAAGTACAGTTGTAACTGGCATTATCTGAAAACTGAGGGTCATAAAATACTAGTCAAAGAGGTTAGGAATAGTTTAACTTTCTAACAAGCCTGATAATTGGCAGAGCCCACAAAGTATTCTGTAAATGAACATCCTACTCAGGCTTTGCCAAATGAATGGCAGTTTTGGCACCAAGTTAATTTTGCTGTTTCAGTTTAAACCAAATGATGGTGCTGTTTTCTGCCTCACTGGAAGAAATGAAATCTGGTATGTTTATTGTTCTGCATACTGATATTCTCAAGTGATTATTAAACTCTGGTCTGTATCATCCAAGGTCATAGCTCAAAAGCCCCTGACAAAAAAAACAAAAAACAACAAAACCCTCTAATGTTTCATAGCTCCACATTATAAACAGGCCTGAAAGAATTTCAACAAAAGCGACTGAAGAAATCTGGAAAAATTCTGTCATACTCATTTTTCAGAAACCCATTTATGTTAGTGAAGTATGAGGCAAAGGGGAGAATTTAAATTATCTACAAAGAAGCACAAGTGGGGAAGTAATTTACTTCTATCAGAGCATAAAAAAGGACTTAATTGAAGATAACAGATCACATCTCAAACACAAGTCATTATTTCTAATCCAGCCCAAACTGGTAACCATCAAAATGCACACTGTAGAATCGGTCATTTTTTGATTTACTTGAACACAGCTGATTATCTCTGCCTAATGGATAATGGCTGGGCCAAAAAACACAGAAAACATTAAACTCCCATTATTGCAGCAAAAGGCTGTCTGAGACATAAAGTACTCAAGTGGTCCAGGAATGAATTCCAGGCCCCAAAAGCATCACTTGCTCCTCTTCATTAAAAGGAGGAAATATCTCACAATGCATCTTTATTCAAAGTACTATTCCATAACATATTAGCATGGTATATGCTACTGGTCTTCCATTTCCTCAACAGGACAGTGAATAAGAAGAAAAATAATCCTCTTTATAACTTTTTTTTTCCTTTAGAAAGGCCACAGTCTTCAGTCAACCCATACAAACACATAGAAGTGCTTGGATCACTTCCCCAGTGCAATGTACTAAGTATGGAATTAACTGTATATGCATTCATCTTCTGTGTACCTTATACACCCTCCTGAAAAAACACCCTCCTGTACTGCTGCTCTATACACACTGTGGTGAAGATATTCAGGCAACAATCTCACTAATATCTTGAGCCAATGTAAGTCTAACTAATGCCAAGAAAAGCAGCCTTCCAGCTACCCAGTCCCTCCCTTACACGACACCCCCACTCCCTTTTTTTTTTTTATTTTGTCTGGTAAGTTTTATATGAGTTTTATTTTGGCTAATTCACCACAAGTGAATTAGAAAAAAAAAAACAAAAAGAAGGCAGCACATAAAAAGAGAAATTGTTATCCAATTGTAGAAGACTGCAGAATTGATTCTTTGGGCAGCAGTACCTACTAATAGTGGTTTCAAGTGTTTGGGAAACTACAGACTCAACACAAGATGCAATGGTGTTTCCTTGTGTTGAGACTTGGGAAATACTGGAGGAACAGGAATAAAGCCTATTTATGTGCAGATCTAGCCATGAGCATGCCTCACTCATTTTAAGTGAGCATCACTTTCACATTGACTGTCCAGGATAACAGCCACCCCCTCAATGCAATTTTGTGTTAAAAAGAAGGTAATCATTATTATGTTTGCAGATAAGTCTTAATTCCTACTCTGAAGTATCAGAGTTCAAAAAAAAAAAGGAAAGAGAAACCTATCAGTCCTTCTTCGCAAGTGACATCAAACTTGAAGCAGCCTTTTGTGAAAGATTTAGCTTTCTCTTCATAGGTGCTGCTGGTACAAACTTATTTAATTGAACACTTGAGGCCTCTAAAACCCTCTTTTGTTTAGCATACTTACATGCTGCAATCCCTTAAGTGTTAACCCAAAACCGAATCTATTCTACTATACTATAATCAAAACACTAAACAGCAGATATATACAAAATCACACAAAATATACTGAAATCAGATGATGAATTTAACTCTGAAAGTAAACTCATGAGGCTGCAATAGCTCAACAAAATGCAGAGTATAATGTACACCTTGGAGAGTTACGAGCTATGCTAGTTGTAGAAATAATGGTTATACTGCTTTATCTAACACCTGCAGCAGTTGTAACAATTGAACGTCAAAACAATTAGTAATGAGGACATCTTACCAAACTCTTTTTCTGTTATTTCTCAGGATCCTAGTGACATACTAAACAAAATTAACCCCTATAAGCACACAAAGAAAGAGAGATTTTAAACCAAGGAGACAGGCAGCTAAGTAACCATGGCCAAGGATTCTTTCTAAGTATTCTCTGCACAATGACCTTGCACAACAAGCTCTTGTTCCTGTTAGAAAGGTGAATTTGTCCTAGCAAGTAAGTTCATAAGCCCCTTGAAGTTGGCATTTTCTGCATATATATTCCACAAACAAATCCACGCTCTCATTTTCAAAACCTCACTATTCAGAGCACAGGGATCTGAGCCCTACTACCAGTCTTGTATTGGTTAAAGAAATCTCTTGCTAATTTCAGTAAGCCCTTCACCTTAAAACAGGGATTGTACCTCCGCACCTCCTGTTAATGTGCCTACAGCTTCTACACATTCTTTCTGCACCTTTGTGTCCCTATGTAAACCATGTAACAGGAACAAGAGCGTACAGAAGAGCATTGCACTTGATCTCTACCAACCACAACATCACAAGGAACAACAAGCAGACCTAAAGGAACTGGATGCTGAGTCAGCTGAGTTTGAAGGCAGAACACACAAGGCAATTTCTCTCTTCAGGAGGTTAGTTCTGGCCAATAACATAAGAATTTACAACACTCAGTTACTCACACTTTTCACCATGATATTAATGTTAACTCGCAGGTGCTTCATTTTAACTTAGCTATATCCTGGCCCTGAGGCTGACCAAAAATGATTTTCTTTTAAAGCTTCAGTCATTGCGTTTATTTAGAGAAGGACATAGCAATATTCCTGTAAATGAAAAGCATGTTCAGGCCATCTTTAGTTACTTCGTCTTCTTGTCAGAGTTAGTGGATACAGTTGCCATCTTCTGATGCCTCAAATATACATATGTACCTGCTTTCCAACTATAATGTTTCATCACGGCTTACTAGAAATTGAAATACTAGATATTAGGCAGGAGCTTAGATGAGAAACACACTCAGGCTCAAATGGATCATTACTCCCCTAACAAGCAGACACCAACTGTGGAACGTTGACCAGAGAATTATAAAAAAAAAATAAGTATAGGAGAGCACCCAGGAGAAGACATTTTTGCATCCCCTTTAAAGACTGAGTAATCCTTAAGCCATTTTCTTCATTTTATAGGCATTTAAAAGTGCTTGGTTTTGCTAACATAATCTAAAGGTGTTAAGGTACTCTGATCCCCTTCTCGTGGAGTACATACTTGCGCAGATTCATTTCGTCCTTAAATACTGACAAGGGCCATATTTCCTCTCCAAGCAATGACAATAGGAGACTATTAATGCCTTTGGCTAGGCAATGGAAAATCAACTTCTGAAACACAGCAATGAGCTTCTAACTCCTTGTCAGCAACTGTTCCCATCCCATCAGTCTGAAGAGTTTAAAGTAAAACACACTCTACTCCTGAGCACTCCTACCAAGCTTTCAGAGAAACTCCCTCTACACAATCATAAAGCAAGACAGTTAACAAGTTTGGGTTTATTAGTAAAACAAAGCTATTTTTTATACTTTGACACAGAGAAAATTAACTGATTATGAGTGAAAATCATCTACAGGCCTTTATATAGTAAAAAATCAGAACCAGCTGCTTGGTGCAAAATGTTAATTAATACTCCAGTGTTTTTTCTTAGCAGAAGTGGGTTCAGCCAGTGAAACTGAAAAAAAAAAAAAAAAGGGAAAAAACCACCCAGCAAAACTTTGATCATCAGTTTCTGTATAAGAGAAATTATGAAGAAATAACATGGAGAAAAATGTAAGCATAGGAATAATTTAATTATGTTGATATAGCTAAAGATCCTTGGAGACTGTTTGAGATCTTCAGCATTTCCACTGACTATTTTCTCTGCAATCATACATTTTTAAGCACAAACTCTCCCTAAATTCAACAGAAATAAAGAAGTGTGTGTGCATATGCATACAGAAAAAAAATATATAAACAAGGAAGCAATTTAGTGTGTGCAATAGCATAAGCTAAAAGTTTGCATTTCAGTGCCAGGACATAAAATGAACTGCTAGTTATTTTGCCAGCTGTCATAAAATATATTAGCTTCATCTGTTCAAGTTACCAGCACAACACATATACACACAAATTCACATACACAAAATTATTACCAAGTTTCATAGCACATACCTTTTATATGAGAAAAAAAACAACAAATCCACAATTTGTTTTATGAGTAAATCAAATGAATTTACTTACCACAGCTGGGGGATCATTCCATTCTTCATAAGAAATGGCAGCATAAGGATAAATTCTATCATTGATAATCTGAAGAGTAGCAAGAGCAATTGCTTTCATCGATCTAAAATACGCTTCCCAGAACCACCTTGCCTGTAAAGAGAATAAAGTTCACTTTCAGATTGCACAGATCCAATGCTTAACGATCAGTTTTGGCTTGCCATGCACAATCTGTTCCATGCACTCTACATGTCAGGTGGAAATTAAATTAGGAGACATGTTTATTGTAGAGAAAGTATTTCCATAGAGCCTGAAGGCTTCAAACTCAATTCTGTCCCCAAAAGAGGACTCACAGCCAATAAAAAGAAGCAGTATTATTTTGCAAGGGATTAAACAGAATGAGAATACTTGAACAAATCAGGTATGTTCACACTTTCTCATATGTTTTTCTCTTGAAAATTGTCAACAGCAGTTTGACCACAGAACAGAAGAAACTGCTGTTATACTCTTTTTTTTTTTCCCAATGCAGAGGACTCCACAGTGCAGCTAAACAGCCAAATAAAATCATCCAGCCTAAAAAAGTGGAACTTAGAAGTCACTTTTTAACATCAATATTAGAGACAGCTGATTAGATGGAGAATTCCGGTACTCATGAACTTTTACCAGACTAATACTTTTCCAAGTCTTCCAAAAAACCAAATATTACTTATACAAGTAAATATTAAGATTTTTACATAAAAGTACATGCATGTACCAATTTGTTACAATCATTAATCTTGGATAATTTATAGCACAGGCAGTGTAAAAGTGCTGAAATTAAGCATGGGATTGTTATACACAGGTGCTCTGAATTTCACAGATGAATCGTTCTCAAGCTAAAGTCCTGTATGCAAAATTTTCATCTTGTCCCAGTTTGTGTGTAGAACAGAAATGCTAGAAGAAAAACAGGGGTTTTGAAATGAAAATGCTGACTCTATCAGACCCTCTGTTAGAGACATAAACATACTTTTTAAATGCCTAGAACCATCAAATGATCCTGGAGATCCCCATTCAACTCAGAAGGAAACATGCTTTACCAATAAATGTAATTCAAGAGTTCTGGCCCAAGAGATAAAATTTTTTTTTCAACCTAATTTTTCCTTTGGGAAACTGCAGCACTTGAATTGTCCAGAAAGTAATTTAATTTGCAATCTCCCTATAGTTCACGATCAACT
Organism: Anabacerthia variegaticeps; assembly: GCA_035583185.1. Classification (NCBI taxonomy): domain Eukaryota; kingdom Metazoa; phylum Chordata; class Aves; order Passeriformes; family Furnariidae; genus Anabacerthia; species Anabacerthia variegaticeps. The sequence continues at coordinate 21,881,827 of JAWWEW010000165.1, read as the reverse complement.
GTAACAGTATGTGTTTACATCTAGAAGGCAGAACAATTAAAACAAATGCATTTTTTAATTAATTGGAAGCTTCAGAAGCTTTCAGAGTTAGAATACAATTGAAGATAATATAAAAATTTGGGCAAGTGCTATTTTATTCTTGTTACAGATTTCTTAAATAGCAAAAAAGCTCTATAGACAAGCCATTTTTAATTGCATGCTATGAAAATACTATTATTTACATTATTTAGTTACTGTATTATTTACCTTATTTAATTACTGAAGGAATACCAAGCTTCTGGAGGTACAGATCTTAGGACAAACCAAAAATAACTCTCATTTAGTTGTTGTTAACAAGTTCCAGCATGACTTATTCTGCAAGTCAGTAGTTTTTAACAGAAGACAAATAGTGATTCCTACATGTACACTTTCTTTTGGAGTACTCCTAGGCTAAATAACAGCGTACAGGAAAGATCACAAGTAGGAAAAATGCAAATGCACAGGCACAAACTTCCACGTATTCATGCTTATGCTACCTTGTATTTTACTCTGAGTGTAAACTATGGGATTAAAAACTACAGACTTCTTGTCAAAACACTAGCCCTAAAACTCTACTCTGTGTGTAGTTTGTAAAACAGATTCTGCATAAAAGTTCTATAAATATTTAAGATGAAAAAAATCCATGTTACAATGAAAAAAAACAGACTAGGAAAGAGATTGGTGTTCTCTGAAGCACTACTTTGATTGTGAGAACTGCCATAACTCTAACTACTTCACACTATTCCAAAATTTTATTAAAGAGAGTGATGAGTATGCCCAAAAATGGCATTACTCTGGAACCTGTCATCCAGGGAGATTGCAAAGTAACTTCCCTTTGGAACACAATCACCTCCCTCTTCTTATTTCTCTCCCTGGCAGGACTTAACAGCTGGATAACAGGCTGATTACCAAGAATACAGAACAAAATGAATACTGCATCCAATTGTAAAAGCAGAAGAAATACATAAACAGCTAAGAATAAATAAAATGACACTAAATAAAGCAAACACCACATGCTATGCAAAGGCATAAGTATTCCTTTCCCCATGCCTGATTTTTTTAAGAAAAATGTATTATCCAGAACTCAGCAGCAACCAATTTAAAAAGAAAACCAGAAACAGAATAAGAATTAAAATGGACCAGGACAGCCAAGCTCTCCGTTCAAGTATCCTAAAGAAACAGAAGTAAGAATATTTCAAATTTTATTTTCATGTTTAGAATATGTTTAGGACAACTGTTATAAGCAGCACAAAGTAGGAAGGAGAAACTATTTTATGTAGCTTTTTAACATACAGTTTTATAAGCAATTAAGTAGCTATTAATCATGTGAAACATACAGGATTATGTATTTCCACTGTTACTAAATGACACCATTCCTATACTGTTCTAAGATTGTTCATTAATACTTAATATCACTTATTATGTAACTTCATAACAACCAAAGTTGGTATGCTCCTTCAGCAAAACTAGAATGGATATGATCTAGCTTCTCTGCTCAAAGAATAGCTTCCAGTGTCAGGCAAGATTACACCTTTGTACCAGAAGCAAATCTGGAGAAGAGGGCAGAGGGAATTTATGTTTTATAGACTAATATTTATGTAATTAATTTTTTGCAAAGAGCCATAAAATGTTCCCACAGTTGCTTGTAATGTTTTTGGAGTTGTGTTTCTTTAAGGCAGAACTCAAAACCTTCTAAGGGGATTTGAAGTCCCCAAACAGATGTTTCAGGGTCTCATTACTTCCTCCCCACCTTGTTTGCTTTTATAAAGCAGAACTGATTAACATGGCTTGCTAGTGTCTGCTGCTCCACATGCTGAGTTACTAAACATTTTGGGAAAGTTTTCTATTGGGAAGATGTATGTTGATTCCATTTCAAATGTATTTTCTGCTCTACTGGGTGAGGTTGAAAAGCTTATGTTGGAATGTGACAAATAGAGGGGATAAAAACCCCTCAAACACATTTGTGATACAGGAGAGAGTAACAACAATAACAAAAAAGATATCTGTTCCAGGTTCCTATGCCAACTTACTTATTTTTACATAGTTTTACTGAGCTCTCTTTTCCTTATCTATGAATCCAGAAGACTAATGGTTACACACTCTGGACTAACTTTAACACACTGGACAATGTTTTTAAGGTATGGCAGTTGTAACATACTAATTAGAGCTACCTGAATGCCTTTCAGGACCCTGAGATCAAAAATCTGTAAGGTCAGATTTTGTCTTTCACATAGCATTGATTACACAGAGACTACAACTATGATAAAGTCAGGCTACCACTTCTTTCATTTTGAACTGAAATTAGCTTCTAGTACTCTTCTAGAAGACTGCTTGATGAGGTTTCCAAATTCTCTAAGGAAACACACTATGTGGACCACAGACTTGCAGACAATGCCAACTTTGTGCACACCTAAGTATTACTTAGGTCACGGGCAATCTAAGTGGTAGAGATGAAACATGTACTTTGTACAGCTGCCAAAACAACACAGATCAATGTACATTAGCCTTTATGGCTTATCAGGAATAGAAACCACGTATTTAAGAAACTTAAATCTAGGATAGATTCAAAATGAAAGACAGAAAAACATTATTTTCTGTAACAGTTTTACCAGCGTTTCAAGGAGTCAAATGACGCATACTGTATGACTTGACTGAGAATGAGAAATACATTGTATTAGTGGATTGCCCGATAGGTTGGAAGTGACAGGAAACTCTCATTAATTAATAGACCCCCCATGAATCACCTGAATTCAGTTTCTGCAGTAAATTTAACCAAGCCATGACAACGTCATCATGGACTGAAGGAATTGAGGACAGACTCTCTCCTCTCACCAAGCAGTGAGTTGTGTATGGACCAAGACCATGGCAATGCTCATAAGTAGTTCTAAGCTGTTGCTCCTCCTTCCTCCCTGCCCTACTTTCAACTGCTGCATTAGATCAGCCATGAAAACCCATTACTTTCTCTAAAGGCCAAAATTGCTTAATATAATGTAGTGTTATACTTCATCTCTAAAAATACAAATGCACACTTTGAGAAAGACAAGTAGTATCAGAAAGACAGGTGTTCCTTCAACCAAGTAAGCAACCATCCAAACCAAAAGTTCAATTCCTCTTGTTTTGTAGTTACAGGATTATGTTCAAGAGGACTATGAAGAAACTAAACTGACAATATTCAGCACAAATTGGTACAGGCAATAGCTTGGGAAGGAAGCATTTGCAGTTATTTTCATAGCAGACAACAGGCAGCAGCATGCAGCAACAGGGTAGCCTATTCATAGAAAGTAACATTTATTTAGGGAAGGTGTTATTTTCCTTAGGAATAAACACACTTGGGGGCCTAGCATCTCTTTATAAGCTCTTTACAAGCCAGCATAGTATCAGGTTACAGAGTCCATTCATATAATGTTTATAAGTTCTGGTGTTAATGCCACTAATGGTGCTCCAGTGCAGACTGCAAGAACAGATCAATGTAAATCTTTTGATTAGTTTGTGAAAAGACAAACATTGGGCAGAAGGCAAGGAAAGAACTACTTTCTATAACATTTAGATCAAGGGGAATACAATCCATGAAAGGTACTTTCTAGCCTCCTGTCTTTTCACAGTCCGTGATTTGGTGGACATTGGTAAAGTTAGCAAAAGGGGAAAAAACCACAAAATTCACAAAAGAGCAGTAAAATTTAACTGCCCATAAACCACCACTTTTCTCAACTTTTAGTTCAGGCGCCATGATGCTGTAAGGTTCTGCCCCACTGCAGCAGTTCAGTGTTTTCAAAATGCCTTGAAAAGGTTTACGAGGCTCTGAAACACAACAATTTTCACCCTAGCTGGGATGACTCTGCTTAAATGCTTGCCCTTCTTGATGGCTCTTGGTATTCCTAGTTTTTACTCCCAGCTAGGTTAGGGAAGTTTAGCAAAAGAAAAGAGAGTGACATGGCTGCTGGAACAGCACTGGCCTGGAAGCTTGGTGATCTTACTTTTAATCCTGCTTTTGTTACTTATTTACAAATAAATGTTTGGCACTCATTTGATTTCTTCCTTCTACTTCAGTCTCTCAGCAGTATGTGTAATACTGACCTCACAGAGATGTTGTGAGACTCAACCATTCTAGACCTTTCAAAATTTAGGATGGATAAAAAAGTCAAGTTTATCTACCTTTTTCATTTCTTAATAGAAATTTTAAACTAATAAAATTCATACTTAGCTAAGTAACCAAAGTAAATGAGTGCAGCAACCCTTTGCTAAAACATGTACCTTCAGTAGAGATACAAGAGATATTGCAAGAAATATCTATAGCTCAGCTGTGCATCTGCAGCTCTGGGCATGGAAGTGCAACCACTACAACCTTCTGAAGCTTTGTATCAATATAGTCAAGTGTTTTCTAAGTTACTGAGACCTAACAACTTATCATCCACCAAGTAAACAACTAGCACTAGTCACAGGCAACCTCCCATCCCCAGGACCTATTTCCATTGTGCAGGAGGATTAGACAGTCTACTCGGGTTCAAAATCAACTGAGTTTTTGTATGTTTGCCCTGTACTAAAGATGCATATGAGCATAGCTAATGTTATATAGTAGTCAGCAGTAAGCTTGAACTATTAAGCACCCTACTGACCTTCTCTGCAAAATGAGACTGAAGAAAGCATAAGTTCTTCTTTAAAGCAACGAGCATTTCACAAAAAGTTTCCCAAGACAAATTTTGGGTTCAGACTGAGGGTCCTATAATAACCCCAAGTTTTCAAATATTTTTGTTTATAAATTGTAATCTGCACCCTCTTTCTGTACTGCTTTATCATTTCTACATCCACTTCCCTGTTCCAATAAGTTCCTTGCCAATCACACGTATTACTTTTACTATGCAGTAAGTGACCAGCTGTAGGCCATGACCCTTCTTCCCCTTAAAGCCCTGTCTTCAATAAAAACCTGAGGTCCTTGCCCAGGGAGGCATGAAGATGTGAAATGAGAACAAGCAAAAACATAGGCTACATTTTTCAAAAATAGTTCATGTGTTTCAGACTATGAAAAAAAGCAAGAGAGCTGTGCTCTGAAAAGTTGACTCACTTTTGGGGTGCCAGTACAAATACCTGAAACTGGAGGTAAAGTCTTTAGAAACTGCAATCTGAAAGTAAAAATTAGTTTCTCATCCCCATACATGGATTATGTAGGAATTTTAAGAGTTAATCCATTAAATCAATGGAACACTGTTAAAATCATGCTAACTTGCCTAAAACTAAAAAGTTTTCTAAGTTATTTTCATGTTTTATAGAATATCAGATTAGGAGCACCTTTCAAATTCAATCTAAGCTGGTTTTGTTGAATCTGTTTGTCAACACAGGCCTATCCAAGAAAAGCAATAATGCAGACAATATATAAAGAGGGATCAGAACATCAGTGTGTTACTTCCAAAGCTAAAAAATGGGGGTAAGCAAGGAATTGCACTTTTGGGGGTGCCTGATCACTTCAGACAAAGACTAATCTATAATTCAGCATTGGGGATAATTCAACATTGGGGCTGCCTGAACCTCAAACCAGAAGTTCCTCTACAACAGAAAAAGAGGAATGATCAGTAGAACAATGCAGGGCACATACTGTTTTTTCCAGTTAGCTGAAATTTGCTTCTAATGTAACATGACAGCATACTTCTAATATTATTTATGAATTTTCATTCTATCTTTCAACCCTTGTTTCTGAGCTATGCATGAATCTCAAGTCAAGCCCTGAAAATATTAAATTCATCTGTTTAAGCTATACAAATTATATGAGTGGTCTATAGAGGAATATTCCTTAATTGCAACACACTTCTACAGAATGAGCAAACAAAACAACAATTTGCACCATTACAGTAAAATATTTTAAGAAAGAGATTCTAGAAAGGCATTTCATGGTGCTGGTTTTTATTGTATTTCAGACTTGAGAACTACTTCTTCAAAAGTGAAGCAACAAGTGGATTTAATCATTTGGCTCAATATTCTCTACTATAGTAATTTCAGCCATGAAACAAGTACATTTGCCTGCTTCAAATACAATGGAGAGTGAAAACTAAATTTCTCCATTATCTAAATTTCTTTTTCTACCCCCCTTTTCTTTTTGAAGTTGCCAGTTCATAAGGGGATAGGGGTCAGAGTTCAAAATGCTAGTCTTACCCTTCAGATACCAGCCACTTGGGAGCAACTCACTTCTCTGGCTCTCAGTTTTACTGCTGTTAGGCTGCTTGATGACTCATAAGAGGTAAGGGTAAAGGAAAATGTCTGTGCAAGCTCATGTACTAAACTTAAGCTTCTTGCACTGCAGCCTTCCTAAGATTCTCCTCTTTGGTGCTTTGAAAAGGATGACTTACATCAATTATAGTAATTCATATGCACAACAACATATACTGTGCATATATGAGAATGATTCTTTGAAACATATCTGTTAATGTTTTCACTCTTGCTTCCATACTTTCAGATACTTTCCATACTTTCATACTTTGGATACTTCCAGTGGGAATTTCGGGGGTATTCTTGGTTTTAGGTGTGATGTTGACTTTTTGGGTTTGTTTTCGTGGTGTTAAGGTTTTCATCTTCTTTTATGAAGAGCCTTATTCTGCTTAAAAGTATGACACAAAAGATGGTCTTTTCAATAGAAGAGTTCTCATTCTCTCTCATGAAATGGTAGCATTTTATATAGTTTTGAAATCTTGCATTATCTTTACCCTTAAAATACAGATTTCCACTATTCCTTGTCCTAGTGATAGCAACTTAATTCTAAAAATACCAAGAACGCAAGACTTGAGTAGATAAAAATATCACTTAGCACTGGTGTTCTCCCCTCCCTTCATATATTTCTACACCTCAAACTTGCTTCGATTAATGAGTATGTAAACTTAACTCTGTGGCAGAAGGCAACATTGCACCAGCCAGGAAACCTGACTTACTGCCCTGGCACCCTACAAATCCATGGCCAAAATATATCTAAGTTACGGAGCCAACAGATATCAGCACTATGAGCAGCAAGGAACCACCCCATTCTCAGCTGTGGCTGGGAATACTGTTGCAAAGCATGGAAACAGAGCCAAGAAAGAAAGCTGCAGGACAAGAAGAAAGAAAAGAAAGAAAAGGAAAAAAAAAAGCAGAAAAAGCATTTACAGCTTTAAAAACATGTGATGTAAAAATAGCTACCATTTTCTGAATTCCCTTTGCTCCCAAAGACCTTTCAGTTCTGTCTGCCTATTTACAGACAAATGACATTTGTTGACATCACAGAAATAACACAGCTGAAAAAGAGTAATACACCTGAAAAACAGTAATACAGATTCTACTCTGGCTTCCAATAGTCATTATCTACATAATCATCAATAATGATATAAAGACACAAAAATAGCCCACTCTCTTCCCTCCAGTTTCCAGGAGTTGACATGGCTCCCTAATTACTCCACTTTCTCCAGGCTGTTACTGTGAAAGAAGGTGCAGGCACACCTAACATAAGGAGTAGTCAAATTACTTGGATCAGTATAATCCTTATGATGATGTTTGTCCTCTGCACACTCCCTGATAACATGAAACCAGACCTTACAGTGAGCTACACTTATGCTACCACTGATTCAATGTCAGCCCAAAAAATAATAGAAAACAAATTCGTGTATGTAATTGCAGGGAATATTCAACTACTGTATGATCAGAAGTTGGGGGTGGGAGGATGTTTTAGTCACATTTCTTGACAAATGATGGACAGCTCCTGAAACTGAAAGCAATAGGTTTCTAGTCCTAGGGGTATTGCCTTCAAATATGTCTATGTTCTCAGGGTAGATCAGTTTTCCCTGCTGCAGACATCCTGCTGAGAGGTGAGGTCCCAAGCAAAACACAGGAATCTGACTGCAAGCCTTTGAGGTGGCAGGAGCCAAGGGAGGTTCAAAGACAAGGCTGGCTGGTGGGCAGCACCTCTGAGTATTGCAGAGGTTAGAGGTTAGTAAAGCAGGAGCCACTGGCCAATAATACAGTGTTTGGAGAGCCCACTCTACAGATAAATTGGGGATCTGTTTACACCTTTCCCAGCTTTCTGAGTTACACACACTGATGCTTCCCACTGTGATCTTGTCCTCTGTCCACCAGCATCTCCTTTCCTTGGCAGCTGCCCTGCTCTCTGCTGGTTGGCTTTATAACATGGCTCAAGGATGCTTGAAAACTTTTAATCAGCATCCAACATCAAAAATAAATAAATAAAAGCACAACTGCTTTTATTTGTGTCAACTGCTGCAACAAGATCTGGCTTGTCTGAGATTTCCCATGACTGCTGTACTAATGCTGGGAGAATAGAAGCTTAAACTCCCTTGATTAGAGAAACTAAACACAAAGCAAGGCCAGTGCCAATCACACACATGAAAGGACAGCTTTCTGAAGGAAGGAAAAAAAAAATCTAGGTAGGGTTACCACCATATTACAGCAGTCAAAAATCACCAAATACCTCAATTTCAGAGCTTAAGCTCTATATCAGGAAGAACTTGTCCTGTTGATGAAGACATGTTTTGCTCAGTTTCCTGAAAGCTATATAGCTCTGTTTTATATAAGCACAAATATAATACACATACGCCCATACACATAGTTCTCAACATTGGACATTACTGTCAGCATTGCCTCAATACAAATATATCTTACTGACTTCTGTAAGGATAAAAGCTCAAGGACAGCAGTCATGAGGTTTTTTCCATACCTACTGGAAAAATTCCATTTAGAACATGGTCCTGCTTTTTTCCTCTGCACCTTAAAAATAACTAATCTTAGCTCAAGCTATATAAATATCCCTCATCCTTCATGGCCCAAACTGCACATGACTGTATGGCTATCTGATGAAATAGGTAAGGTGATCATTAATCGGTGGTTGTGATAATAATATGTCACACTGCAATGGATCAGGAGTGAAAATAATTTTACATGAACAAAGTAACTAATAAACATCAACACAAGTTATTTATTTCTTCTTGGCAAACATCTGAAATACCATGCTACTACAGGTAGCAACAGACCAAAAAACAAAAGCAGTGGTGAGAGGAAGAGTACAGAGCCTGGCCTGGTGCTGCTAGCTTACTGAGACATTTCAGCCAGTTGGGTAATGGCTGCAGTATTTATGCTCAGGCTTAACCTAATCACCAGATTCAGGATCAAGGAAGTTTTTCTCAATGTCTCAACAGGCACCACTGATAATTTTTGCTTTTGTTTGCTACAGTGTGGGGAAGCATATTTATGATAGGCTGTGCTGTGTTGGGGAAAAGAGATGAAGTATTCTGTGGCCCCTATGGGACCAGAATTCCACTACCAGATGAGTCTGGTTGCAGGAAACTGTATTTCTTAATCTTAACCATAATCTAAAATCTTCTATCCATGATTCCCTACTGCACCCTTAGTATTCTGGAATATGTACACCCTCTGTAATCCTCCATGCCAGAGCATCTGTACAGATTTAAGTTGCCAGAAGAGAATACGTATTAAAAGACAACTCATGCCAGGTGCCATTTTAATTTCTAGAGAGCATTAAAATTGTCACGAATGAAAAAAAAAAAAAAAAAAGGGGGGGGCAGCAAAAGGGAAAGGAAGAAGCCAACCCCTATATACAAATTACACCATTTGCAAGTCAAAGGGCATTGCATTATATTCCTAAAACCTCCCTCTACTCAATACATAACAAAGATACATCATTTTCCCATATACAGGTATCTAAGAAACTTCTGGATATATCTGCATAATTTGCAGACAAAGATTAAAGGAAAAGCTGTCTAAAGATTATCTGGCAGCAGATTGTTTCTACAGAACATGTAAAACTTTTCTAATTTAAAAGGCAAACATTCCTACTGCGTTGTAAGACACATTTGATTTAAACATCAAAACAGGATCCAGGACTTCTAAATTTCATTATTAATATTATGATTTGACCTTGTACAAGTTATTTATGTATCTATCATCAGTATATGGATGCAAGACTAAGGTGTTATTTACTACCACTATTGCATACGCTCACATGCAAATTACTACAGCAATACAGTGTATTTATGCTACATAGATAAATGCTAAAGTTGTAACACTTTCTATAATGAAAGCGGGTAAGCAGAGCAAGTGCATTTGATAAAGAAATGTGATGTGGTACACACTAAGCAGCAGCAGAGGGAAAGGAGAGTAACAAGGAAAGAGTGGAACAATGGGATATAAGCTTAATCATTCGTCTGCACTTAACTGTTTCATGTGCCTGACGGAATATTTTCAAATATTCTTTCTAAAAGTACATGCCTTTCCAAATTTTGGATCATCTGGGTTTATCTGAAGTCTATCCAAACCATGCATAAGCAATCTGCAAAAGTGTAAGTACCAAAAATTCACTGTGCAACAAGATGAAGACTCTTAAAATCCCATCCTAAAAACAAACAAAAAAATTGTCTTAAAATAGCATAATTTCCCTCTTAATAGTTAAGTTTAACCTTTTGCTGTTTGTAAGCTACCAACACACATACAAAAACAGCCCAACTTTATGCTATAAAAATTATTCATTGAGGTGCTGATCTCAAATTTCAGAGTTCTTTCTCAGAGATGCCATGAAGACAGCTTTCTTCATTCTCAAAAGCAACAAGGCAGGAGAGACAAGAAAAAAAATCTAGGATAAGGATACTCTCTGCAACACATGAAGGGAGCAGGGAGCAATGAAAGGCTCATATATAAATGCCAAGGATTCTACAACTCCCACGGTGATCCTGGCAGTAAGCCAGGAAAAAGTTTTCTCTTTCCTTTGCTGTTTGCAGCAACAAATCTTCCCTCTGGGGGAGGGGTGAGAGGACTGGAACTAACTTCACTGCATCTGATAAGATGGCAAATTGTCCAGGCCTGACATTTACTGGGGACCGGGTGCTCCACTGAAGCACTCTAGGAGGATTAAGGCACGGTTAGCCTCTGCAGTCACACTCCTGAAAATGCTACAAATGGAAGACAGATGAAAGTTAGCTTAAATTTGTTAACGATGAGTCTAAGGAACCCCGAGACAGAAGCTGTCCCCTGTCAGGGAAAGAACTGCAGCTGTAACTTTAATATTCGCATTAGAAGGACTTGTAAAAATCTAACTATACTCAAAGAGTTTCTAGTGTCCCGATATCGAAATGAATTTCTGTTTAATTGGTTAACAAGAACTAAATCCCATCGCTTTTATGTAAGCTGCACCACCCACAGGAAAACTCCACCACCCATTTGCTTTAACTCTATCCAAGACCATTTCTCTGCAAGAATGGGATGTTTCACATGCTGGCAGTGATTGCCTGGAGCCAGCAGAAAGGCTCATATAGCTGTCAGCAAGCTGATAAGAGTTGAAATTACTCTACAGAGCCCTTTAAAGAAGAGCCAAAGAAGCACATTAAATGAAAGGGAGGAGGGGTCAGAAAAGCCAGCCACTCATGTTGTTTTAACGTGGCACTAAAACAAGTCATTGATTTATGCATGTGTCTTCAGCTCTGTTTGACCTGGAGACTGAACTTTTCTTCAGGTCAGGGCTGAGGCACATGGGACATGCACTACAAAAACCACAACAGCTTGTAAGGTATTCTGACTGTGGGAACAAACATTGCAAACTGCATGTTTTCTATCCACACATTTTACACTGAATTTACATCCCTTTTCAGTTTTTAATTTCCCACAGAGGCTGAAAATACAAGAGATTGTGAATATCTAAAACTTTAATTAATGAAAAGCAAGAATGCTGTGTGGCCACTATTTGAAAGAGTACCTTGTAGAGCTTCAGGAAAGTGAATTACCCATTCATCCAAAGGAGGAAAGTATACATCACAGTCAATATTCTCTCACTGAAGTGTTTGGCAGCCAGTGAAGTCAAGATGCGTTTTAAAAACCACTGATTATCTGACAAGGTTATTCCACAAGGCAGTACCAAGGTCTTCTGTAAACCCAAGTCCTGAAGTTGCATCACTGTGCCTGCACCAGGTCTCACCAAATGGCCTTCTGCTCCTGGATTCTGACAGTACTCTGCAGCACGTACTTTAGGAACCCCCCTCCCACAGACAAGCAGGGATAAGCCACCACTTCCTCAAAGTACTCTCCAGCTTTCAGAACTCTGCAATGCAGAAACTTCTAAGCCAGAGGGTGCATCTTTGCATTCATCTCTGACAGATTTCCCTTCTCTGGATTTCTTCATTCTGCCTTTTGCCAATAAAACCCCTTAACTCACACAAAATGATGCAGCAGTGATTCTCACAGTCTATGTACTAGTTCATCTAGTACTGATCGAGAGAAGATAATTTCCTTTTTAATTTTTTTTAGACCACATTCCAAATAATACAAGTTCTATGAAACATCAAATGAAATTGTATCAAACAATGTACAGTCATATCTATTCACTTTTTCATGCTCTTCTTATTTTATAATTCTGTATTATATTCTTGCTTCATCTTACTGCCACTTGTTCAAGATGAAGATCACTCTTCTCTTGAATCTTTTGATCATCCTTTTTCTATTATACCCTTTTTAAGATGAGAGAACCATAACTACAGACTATTCATGGTGCAGACATACAACAGATTTACATGGTGGCATGGTATTTTCCATCTTGTTCCCTATCTTTTTTCTAAAAAGTCATTGGTTTTTCGGGTTGGGGGTTTTTGTGTGGGGTTTGTTTGGTTGGTTGTGGTGATGTTGTTTTTTGTTTTGTTTTTATTACTATAATTGACCATGGAATTTATACTTTCACATAGCTATTTATTACAGCTCTAAGAATTATTTTCCAGGTGATCGTAGCTAGTTGAGAGGCCATAACTGCCTATGAGAAGGCTGTTTTAAATTGCATATAGACCCATTTCTTTGTACACTGTATTGAATTTGTCACTATCATTTGGTCATGCTGTACTGGAATTTCTGTGGCCTAAGATGTGCCAGTTCCAAATAAAACCTTTCCCAAAGCAGATAATTCAGAATAGGTAAATGCAAGTGATTTTTCTAGGACTGTTAGCTTGAGTTGCAAATTTTCCCTTAAAAAGCTGTGTTGTTCTGGATGCTTACCTTCTACACAGCTACCTAGATTTATGGAATTTCTTATCTCCAACATCTCCACTTCTCTATAAGTTTGATTGAAATTGGGCAGCGACTGAAATCAGAAGAGAAATCAGAATGCATGCTGTATGTGATCGTAGCCTTTTTTCCCCAGGAAACCAGGATGAAAAGAATTCACACACTCAAGAACACTTGCTCTTCATTCTTGTACCATCAGAGCACACAAAGTCACCCAGTCTTCCAGAATAGATATTAATTCAGAAGTTTTATTTCTTGGAGATGGGAAGTATTATAAAGTAAAAAAGGAACAGGAATACAAAGGCTTCTTTTGAAAATAAACTCCTTGCCTAAAATCTATTCAGTGAGAAAGCAAGCCTGAATAAACAGAGGAATAACTCTTCTATTCCCATTACATAGTACTGCCATATTCTGATCCTATCCAAGGCCTTAATGAGCCTTGTTAAAAGACTTGTAAGTATGTTGCTATTAAGTGAGGAAAACTATTTACAAGATGACTGTATATTCAGGTAGACAGTCATCTCACAAAAAGAGGAGGAAAATGGCAGAGAGGTTGAGACATGAGCTGAGGAAAACTTTCTTACAAATTAGAGACATTTATACATCAACTACACTACTGAAACATGTTTCCAGAGACTAACAGGCTTTCAAATCAAAACTATAGGAAGAAAACACTGCTGCAACAGAAACTATACAAGGCATGGGATAAGGTGACACCAGCAAAGTTTTGTTTTGCTTTTTTTCCTTTACCTATTTCACTCTTCAGAAGCAAGATAAAATTTCAGATTTTACTCTCTGTCATACAGGTCTATTACATTTACTTCTATTTCTTGCCCCTCCACTTCTAGAACTTGGCTATTACCAGGGTGCTGGTTAGAGGTGCAGAGAAAATGAAAGCATAAGGAGGCAGCAGCAAGTCGCTGGATCAGTAGCTGTGCAGCTGAGCTGCCTCTGGGCACTTCTGCCAGCGTTTCAGACTCCATATGGAACTATTTGTGAGAGGGGGGATGGTTCAAGGAAGCT
>JAWWEW010000165.1:21846275-21867666 GCA_035583185.1 Anabacerthia variegaticeps | reverse complement strand
TGCCTCTGGGCACTTCTGCCAGCGTTTCAGACTCCATATGGAACTATTTGTGAGAGGGGGGATGGTTCAAGGAAGCTTCAAAGAAAATGAGAATGACAACATTACTGTAGAAAACAGACAAGACAGCAATCCCAGAGATAGATAAGTTTCATCCAGACTGCTATTAATTTTAGCAGATCAACTCACAGAGGCTGGTTTTGATGGTCAAAACGTTGCAGTTTATAAAAGCCATCACATCCTAGTCTTCAGGTTTTCAAGGACAAAAGCTGTATATGTAGTATTGAAAATATGTAAGAATTTTTTACAACAGTGTAAACTAGGCTACAAGCACAGAAACTACTCCCTTTTGTGAGGAAAGAAAGGAAACTGAACCAGGAATTGTTGAGAGCAAAATGTTCTGCAAGTATGAACAATAAAAGCATAAGTTAATACAGTTAATTTGGAGACCTCAGTGCAATCAGGTACAATGCAGGGCAGTAGAACTAACTCTTGATTCCCAACATCGGCTCTGCTCAAACCAATAAACCTCTTTTCCAGTTTATACCATGTACCGTCTGATAAAACAACTGAGAAAAATAAAATTGTCACAGCTCAGGTCATACCAATCTCAGATCCTAGCAGATGAGGTATCCAAAACTTAAACACCTGTATTTAATCCTCTTCATGACAGTATTGTACAATGCCCATGATAGGTATACAAACTGCAAGAAAATATTTTCAAGTATGGGTTCTTATATAATTTAAATGTAATGACTTCTCTTTAAGAGCTTTCCTCTCTTCTCCAGCAGATGTATGGCTAGAAGTATCTCCAGAAACAAAGCAAAAATATACATGTAGAGAAAATTTTATGCATTAAGAGCAGGCAATATATTTCAACTTGAAAAAAATTACATATAAGTATATATTTGTGTATGTATATATATTTCTATTAACATTTTAAACTTGACACATGATCTCCAGTGAATCAGCTGTAATAAAATCGTGAAAAAAATACCTAATCAACAAACTGGCAAGCTAACATTTACAATAATACTTGTTTGAAGTATGGTGTTTTCCAACTAAGGATAAGAACTATGGCATAAGACAACCACTGAAACCAATGCAATTGGACAGCAAGGCTTCAGTTCCACAAAGGTTATCAGACCTAGAAAGTCTGATAGGTATGATGAATGCATGCTTCAGCCTACTAAAAATCATGAGAAGTTCAGAGCAAGGATTTGTTCTATTTACCTAGAAACACGATGACCTCAACCATAGATGTCAACTGATCTCAACTCTGTATGTCAACTGGTTTCTTAATTTACTGAAAAAATACATTAATTGGTAGGTACTGGCACAACATTTTTCACAAGTCTTTATAAAAAATGTACTGTTTCCCCTGGTGGAATTCTTTTGTTCAAAAACAAATCCAGTTTTTGATGTAGAACCTAAACACAGCCTAACCACAAAGGAAACAGTGAGATGTTGTAAAACAGTTTTCATACCAATTTTAATAAAAGGTCTGTGCAAAGATCACGTTTTCCCCATTTTAATATCAGTTGTGGACCCATCTTTTTGCAACTGTTATATCAAACTCCAAGTTTTCCACTTGAAAACAAGAAAGAACATAACCATTGTTATCTAATTATCTGTGTTTCCATCTTGATCAGAGCAATGCTCAGTGAAAACTAGAATGGACTGGAAAAAACCAAACTTATCAAAAGACCAGTGTCAGTCAATCCTTTTCCACCAGTCAAAAAAAAGCACGTCAAAATACTGCATATCAAGTGTTATTAGCCCTTGAAGGACCAACAGAAAGCAGCTTAAATATTATTGAGAAATATGGGTTACTTGCAAAACCAGAATATTTGAAAGCTTTTGTTGCCCTTCCATGACTAAGCAGCATGAAAAACTGCTATAGATCACATCTGAAAACATGTATAAATCACTCCATCTATAAATGACTATTAGTTGAGCTTCATTCTAGTAATTCCTTATCCAAGAAACAAAATAGAGCAGTTGTGATAAATTCATGTTGCCTTTGATCTACCCTTAACACGAGTCTCCTCAAGAGGTTCATTCCAACTTCAAATTCTCTCTTCTCCTATCACTTTAGCCTCATTATGGGAATCTTTATTCATTAATCCCTGTACATTGTTGCTGAAGTGAAGACACCGAAAAAAACTGAGAACACATTTTGTCTAGCCAAAAAGTCCTAGGATACTTTCCCAAACTCTTTAAACTGAAAAACAGCAAGTAAAGTATGAAACTGCTCCCTACTGTGAGACTGATGAGGGGGAAGAAAACAAAAATTTGTAACACAGGTGGAGTAATAATGCAAACTTGTCAATGAGGAAAAGCAATCAAGTTACTGGTAGACCTCATGGTATCAGTCACTAAGTACTTTTCACCATGTTAGATAGCCAGTATACAGAACCATGTATCAGCAAGGGAATTTAACAGATGCTTACACTGGGACTTTGCCTTATAAATAACGCTGACAGTACATGACATGCATGATAGCATGTTTTAAGTATCCTTAATATGCAGAGAGAAATAAGTTCACAAAAATGAAAGACAGACCTTGTGATATCATCCTGTTACTTTTACTATCAAAACACATAACTATGTCCTTAACAAAAGCAACAAGATGTGAGCGGAAGCTTTAGAAAAACATATTTCACACCTCTGGTTAACAGAATCACATTTCCAATGATGTTCAGTGATGCTCTGAACCAGTGACAATGACTACTGCAAACCATCTATAATACAACGAACTTCACTCCAGACAGAGACTGTAATTGCATTATTAGCATTAAAGTATTTTCTGTTTTAGTTTATGGAGTTACAGATAACAGAAATAATGTATACATCATCTGAATTAACAGAGTTATTGCGAATGTTTGGGGCATTCATTTGTTTGTTTTCATTTTGTTTGCTTGGTTTTTTACAGACTGCCCATAATATCCAGTGCATTCTCCATAGATGGAGAACACTATCCTGAAATTATAATTTTATGTTATTAATAAAATGGACTACAAGAAAATTAATGCACACTTTAACAGACTACTAATATCAGTTTTTAAGCTTTATTATGCAAAACTCCCTAGTGTTAACATCTCAAAAGCAAAATCACGTATCTAGGGGCTGTAACACCAAAGCTACTTTTTCACCTGCCTTTTCTGGTGACAATTTGGTGCTGCCAGTGGGCCCCACCAAAATGGCTCGTTTGTGTGAAGGCACTAAGAGAAAGGAGACCCCTGACGGCTGCAGTGGTATTTGCAGACTCTCTGTACACAGAATGAAGTGAAGCTGGCAGCAGAATTCAAGTGTGAAAGACATTTACTTCTAAATTTGGTAATCTATTATCTCCAGACATATCAGTATTAATGTACACTGTGCAGCTTTTAGCACTGCCTAAGTGGAAGTAACTAGAGTGTTGTAGGCTACACCCTGAAGAATCATGTCCTAGTTCACTTTTGGCAAGGACCACACAAAAGATGGCTTTGGCACTAAGGTTGGGTAAGTGAATTTCAGAAACATGACTTCATGATTCTTGCAGACATTTGACTACAGAAATTCCATGCATCTTTAAAAGTCACCTGAGGTCGGTTAACTTTTTCCTTACATACCTAGCTCTTACTTCCTTATGTTTTTCCTAACAAGGAACTGAGGCAACAATGAGTATCTTCCTACCTTATAACAATATATGCTCAGGTACAGTAAGATGTCAAGGATGAAACACCCTAGATACAAGTGTACAGTATACGTTAGTATCTTCTTTGCTGGCCTGAAAATACAACCTATATATTCCAACCACCAAAAGAACCACATGCTTGAATCCTAACCCCTAATCTGAGAGCAAAACTTCACAGTCTGTGAAAATCTTCCTATGGCTAAGAGTCCTCATTGCTGAGCTTGCTCTTTCTGTGCAAGCTCTAGAATTAAAGCAACTGATGATGACAGTGTCCATAATAACAAAGTCAATGAACAGAAATCAGCATCAACTGGAGCAAACTAGGAGACATTTCCTATATACCCAGCTGACACAGGCCTCATTCACAAGTTTGGACAGTTCACATAGTCTCAGCCATTCCAGTCACCAAATAAGTAAAATCTCCCTCTCAGAGGAATTAATATTTAAAACATTTTGGACTTAAAGCTTCCCTCACATTTTGAGCGATTAAAATTTAGCTACTAACCAAAGCTTCTCTTGAGATAAAGACAGACTCTTCAGCTTTTTTAATATAATTTAAATACTATGTAGAATAAAGAAACAAATATAAACTGTGATTTCATCAGAAATATCTTAATAAATGCACGTAGGAAGTACACTTACATTCAGGGAGAGCTTCTATCCCACTGAAAAGGGTGAATGAAGATGTTTAGCATAAAAAAAGAACAGGGTCAAATAATCAAAATATTGACATGAGAGTACAGTGGATGTTTCTGCATTTCAACAGCTTTCAGAGCAAGGCAGGTATATGAACCTACACTCCAACTGTAAATAAAGGAAAATAATTTTAACACAGTACATTATTTTACCTGTCTTTGCATCTCTTCAATTTGTCGCTGGGGGATACTTTGCAGAATACTGTACATTTCAGGCATCTTTTCTTCAGGGATGACAACAGAGGCCCTATAAGCAAAAACCAGAAAACAAAGGGCAAGTTGAGAAGAAATTCTACATTAAAAGATGTCAACTCCTTTTCCAACCCAGAATCTTCTCTTATTTTAATAAGACATATTCAAAAGACACGAGCAGAAAGAAGCAGTCTTCTCTCAGTGTAATGAATTACTCTGTAGCAGTTCCTCCACAACATCAGCCAGTCTGCCCACAGACAATGTTGCCAAAGTCTGTGGACTGATCTGTCCAAACAATCTAATAACTATGGAAGGGACAGAGACCCAGAAATCCTGAATTCTCATCTCTGGATGACTTGCTGTCAGCAAAGATTTTTTTGAGTGACCAAACAGCAATAGTATACACAGCGTTACACATACAAACTAGTAATCTTTATACATGTTGTCCCAAGGTCACATAACTGGGCATAGGGCATTCAAGGAAAAATAATATAAGCTCCTAACACAGTGTACTCAGCTACAAAATAATTATACTTTTCCATCTCAGATTAACTTGGGAATCATGAAATGATATAGAGAATTTACATTTCTGCAATGCAATCTTTAGTATATACTTCCCTTAAAAGAGCCTGAATGGAGACTAGTCCTCACTAAATTCATGCACAAGATAATAAAGCAAATCTGTTTTAGAAAAAAAATATGACCGGCTACAGGATAATCAAATGCTCTGTCATATCTGTCTCATTTGTTTTCCTCTCCTATTTTTGATACATAATCTATCAAGGGTAAAGACTGTGTGTATCTTATTCTCTACTCCCTGTAATGCCCAGTACACTTCACTTTTCATACAGATTTTACTCAAATCGCTGAAGGCAGTGAAGTATCTTATGCAGTGGTACAACATACAACAGTGAGGGTACAGACCTCTTCCAGTCCAGAACCTCAGAGAAAGGTAAAATGTAGGAGTCAGCAATGATGACTGGGACACAGCCAGCTTGAAGAACATCACTTAGCACAGCCTGTCCCAGGCGGGCTCCACGTAGAACAACACAGAACAGAGACTCCTGTCAACAAATGGCATCCAACACAAAGATGAGGAAAAAAAGGGAAATGTTAGATTTACACTCTGCATGTGTATGTATATATGCATTATGTTTTCCTGCTCTCCCCCTTGTAAAAAAAACCAGTCAAAAGGAAAACTGTCTTGCTCTGTGTAGTTCATATACTCTGTATTATTAGCCAATTAAAAATAATTATACATCTAATAATAAAGAAATCCTAAGTAGAGGGATGAGAAATCAGCTAGTGGGATGATTCTATTTATTTTAATGCCCAAACTTCAGAATTCTGAGGAAACTCAAAGAGAAAAATATGTTTAAAACACTTTGAAAGTTTGGCATAACAAGATGAGCAACAATTAATATGAATTTATTTGAGTTCAAAGTATACGAAGCCAACTTAATTTTCTTCTGTTATAAGGTAATGTAGCTCTATGGATAGCAGGGTTGCATATCACAAGTTTAAAAGTCATTTGACACCTTTGATAGCATTTTCAGAGGCAAATTAAGAAATCAGGGGCTAGATAAAGCCCTCATAGGCTTTACAGTTACATAAATTACAGTCACAGAACTCCAAGTATAAAGCAGTTAGCAGTGGCTCACAAGTAAAACAGTGATGGACCAAATAACCTTTCCTAAGTGCAACAGCATTCAGTGTGTTCTTTAGTTAACTGAGTAGCAGAATTAAGACCATACCTATTAGACCCGACAACACCTATGATTTTGTAGGATTGGCAGCTATAAAGGATAGCAGGATTAGATTTTGACATTATATGGATAAATCAGCTAAAAAATACCAATACATATAGGATTCAACACTTAGATAAAAATAACAAACTCCACACACATAAAGCATGAAGTAACAGGCCAGAATTTGCACTTTTCAGAAGAGGACATTTCCTACAAAAGAACTGGCAAAGAAAGGGTATTCATGTGACAGCAATGTTGTACTATTGAAAAAACAAACCACTTCATTCACAGGTAGTATTACAACGCAAAAAGAAGTATCATTTAAGAGACCTGAAGGATTCACTCAGTCTTCTCAGTAACAACAGACCTCAGACAGAGCAGTGTTCAGACTTGGGTAATGCACTTTCAGTGGTACGAAAAGGACAATTACTTGCCTTGTAAGTATGATCTACAGGGAAGGACTGACTATATCAGCACTACTTATTCTGAAGGTGTGAGGGCAGGAGGAAAGAAGCTTCAAAGATAAAAAGTGTTGTTGCAAAAAGGAAGAACATAATCCACTTACTCATGTTTACAGCACACAAGACAAAATGCCATGAGTTTAAACTGCAGCAGAGAAGACTTCTTGACTATGCCATACTCTCCCTGTATATAGGGACTTTAGTTCTCACTGCCACTGAGGAATCTTGCTACAGATTCAAGATTGCAAAATAAATGCTAGTCGAGTTCAACTACACAACAAGGAAAAATACAAAGTCAGTATTATCCCTAAGTTTAAGAAAGAAAAATTATAAAGCTGATAGAGGAGCTCCCACAGATAAGAAAACATCTTTCCAGCTTGTGTTCCATGGCCTAAAGGAAGGGAGCCAGGAGGCTCAATAGGGCAGCAAAACATCAAAATGGAACTAGGAAATACAGTGGGGTTTGTTGGCTCTTCACTTGTTTCCTACTGCAATCATAAGGCCTGTGTTCATACCCACGGAGTACTTAAAGCCTCGAAAATATCATCTAAGAGAAGACTGCGAACAGGAAGCATTAACAACATACAAGCCCAGGAGTCTGTCTAGTAAGAAGTCTGTAAAGGCAGTGCTGGAATGGACGAACTGTGATCAAAGCCCCCCTTCCCCCACTCTTAGACAGGAAAAGAAGGGTGTGGGAAATGGAAGAAGCTGTGAGAATGAACACACACTTTAACCATTGACTCACTAGATCACACCGAAGCAGGTGGAAGAGACTGTAGTAAGGTCTGGGAGAGAAAAAGAAAAAAGCACAGATGTGGACACACAAGCTCATCTGCCCAGATAACCATTTTTCCTGTCTAGACAAAGGTTACTATAAATACATCTCCTCACATCATCACTGTTATCAGCCAGACATTCCAAAGGGAAATGCAGAGCTCTGCAAAGGAAAGTATTTTAACAATCTCGGCATGTGCCAGCTCTCTTCTAAGTTATAAAATCATATATAGCAAGATATAGATATAGATTCCCTGACTTGCTATCCTTTAGCAATCCAGTCTGTATTTAAAGAAATAAAGCAAACCAGTATTTTTTTTTTACTCAAACTTTAGGACTCAGAGTGACCCTTTTCTCCCTCTCCTCCTCCTCCACAAGGAATTTTAAACATATTTCCTACAAAACATAACAGGAGGGGTGGAAACTTTGCCTTTCCTCAGCTTGTTTGTTATTTTACCATCATTTGCTGAAGTTCAAAGACAGATTATATGCTGGTGGCTGCAGACAGAGCACAGTGGCCTATGGCATAACTTACTTTACCACACTGCATGCCAAAGCACCTCTCTGTTAGTGAACTGCCAAGAGACACAGGGGTCTGAGAACATTATCTAGTTTTACCTTCACTGACACATCAAAAGGCCTCTGGAAGTTGAGCCAAGGCCATGAAACACATTTCACCTAGATGTTTTCATAGCTGCATGCTGACAACTCTTCTAGCTCAGTCTGTCATATCTATACAGATACTTTTGTACGATTTAACTACTAAGCTGCATACAAAAAATGTAATCTGACTAATTCTCCTTAAATGTAACAGCCTTTTTTGGCCCAAACACATCCACACATAAGCTCTTTAAAGTTCATTTAACCCTCCATCCAATTGACAGAGCCATCTTCTGTTCCAAGCTTCATCTTGCAAGGGTTGGACTGCCCCATGTAAGAAATCAATTCCAAATTCATGCCCGCTAAAGGTCCTTTTACCAGCTATTTTGAAAGCTGTAGATTCCAATGTTCCTTCCCAATTCTGAAGTGAGCAGCTTTGTATGGCCTCCAAAAGTTTCTCCTCACATGGCTGCGGAATTTGGCAGTATCTTCGTGGAATTTTTTGTTTACATGACGTTATCTTGTGTTACTAGACCACCATGACCAATATCATGAACTTGTTATACACAAGCAGTGTTTTCAAATTGCAGCGCAGTTTGATTATAGTTTCTGGCCCTCTTAAAAATAAGGATAAAATTAGGATATAATATTCAAGACAACATAACAAATTACGCAAATCAAAACACAGCCGGCAAGTTAATTAAATACAAGGAAGTACCCCCCCAGTGCTGCACAGGAACAGCACCAGAGCTAAACAGATACCAAAGTAAAGAGAACCTTGCAGGAGATACATCCTTACCTGAAGGACCTGAGGATAATCAAAGACTTGATTCTTGTAACAGCGTTTGCGAACAGCAGGGACTCCATCCGACAGATTTGTACATTTGTCTAGGATCAACACTGATTCCCCATTCTCAGCCTGAAGAGCTTCTAACTCAGACTGGTATTCTGGGTGCAGAGCCATTTGAGATGACAGAATGAAATACCTGCGAGGACTGAAAAACCACAGCAAGGTTACCTGACAGCACTGTGAATTTACTTCCAAGATGCTCTAGAATGCATTTCCTTCCATGCTGGAAAAGCAGAGCAGGATTAACTAAATGTGGACAAAATGCTAAGATCGTATTTTCAGACAAGGCTGGAAAGGGTAATGGTGTAACACCATTCAATCTGAGATAGTAAGCAGCTCAACATTACTTAGAATTCTAAATCAATTTGTACTTGGAAAGAGTACTTATTACAT
Source organism: Anabacerthia variegaticeps (assembly GCA_035583185.1). Lineage (NCBI taxonomy): Eukaryota > Metazoa > Chordata > Aves > Passeriformes > Furnariidae > Anabacerthia > Anabacerthia variegaticeps. Next base: position 21,858,277 of record JAWWEW010000165.1, on the reverse strand, counting down.
AAGAATAGGCACTCATAACCTCTATTATAAAGTGAAATAAACATTATTTAGCTACATACAAAAATAGCCTGCTACTGATGCCAGGATTGTTTGTACTTTCGTTTGGTGCTTGTGTACTAAAACAAAGTAGATAGGATACTGAATGCTGCTGCCAGTTTCTCCTCATACATTTTGTCATGAATTTTGATTGAAAAAAGATGCTAAACTGAAAATTCAGTCTTTAGTATTTAGCTTATTTAGTCTTGATATGGTGACAGCAGTAACAGGACAAGCTCATCTTTTTTAACTGTGATTCAGTTCTGTCCCTTTTGAGCAACATAAAGGTAACATTTCTAGGGAAAAGTTAAAGGCCTGTCATCCCATGTTATCCCTGTTATCCCAGTTATCTCAACTTCTACCATGTTCCAAAATCACAAATATTTAAAATGTGCCTTGACATTGAAGTGTTTAAAAACACTAATTAACACAGGAGGTAAACCACACAGGAATACAGGCTCAAATTAGGTGCTTGCTGCTTTAAAAAGTTATGCTAATATTGAAAAATTGCATGTCATATAATTGTGATATTCGTCTACTTGGGTTTTGTTTCTAAACAGGTCAGCTAAGTCAGACTGCTCCACTGCTCTCCTGCTCCCCATTGAAAGGAACACACAGAGAGTGACTGCCCTCATGCTGCCAAAAGAACACAGGAAGCACAAGGCCTGCACTCAGGATTCCAGTTTTACTCCGTGTGATGCTATCTTTAATTTACAGCTCTGAAAACACACACAAACACACACACTTTATAAAGTCAGACCTCTCCTGCTGCTCTTCTCACCTCTTCTACTCATTTTCATGCTGGCCACTTTAGTTGCTGCAATTAACAGATGAGACTTGCATAATATTTTTTTTAAACATTCTTTTTCCCAAGCCTCCAGCTGCTACCAACTTGCTACCGGCAGCTCTACAGAACAGATATTTCTCGCAGAGGTAGATTGTAAGCAATCCAATTAAGAAGGCAAATAAATAAAACCCCTTCAGTTCAGCTTGGTAAGAGGCCTTAAAAAAGGAAATAATGATGCAGATGAATGGTAATAAATGCCTAAATCCAGATAAAAAATATGTAGGTTTGTTTGGGCATATCCTTAAAACCAAATTTTGTCTTGAAAGTGTCATTCTTTGACACTCAAAATCTAGCTATCAAATCTTGCTAAAAAAGAAAGTACATCCCATCTCCCAAGAAATAACACAGTAGCACTGTGGAATGTAATAGTTCATCCCAAGCAAGCCTGAATTCTGAGCAGTGTGCCCTTGCCACACGACTCCTGCAAAAAGCAGTTGAAGCTGTGAATGCGTCTCACTAGTAACGCTAACTGGCCACTAGATGGTACTACGGAGACCAGTCCGCTCCTCAACCGAAAATAACAACCCAATTTTGAGAAAGATCAAACACCTTCACTGAACACAAGGGTCATTTCTCTTATCCGACCCAAAACCAGACATAGTGTTTAGCTGACTACATGGACATGAACAATATGACTGCATCTCTCTTTACAGCTGGCTCTATACATGCTGAAGCCTATCATCACATTCATGCTTTACAAACAGAAATACAAAGTGTGCTTTCACTCTGTGTCAGAATGTAGTAGCACTTGAGACCTATGAAGACTCAACTGGGATGCAACCAGATGCCCCTACACTGGTCTGGTCCAGGAGCATCACAAGCAGGAACATAAAGGGTGTGAGCAAAGTAAACCACTGCTTCACAAGTTTGTTCTGATTGACTGCAGTACCATACTCAGGAGCAGCCCAGAACATCAGAAAGAGCATTGCCCTTACCAGAAAAGACAACTGAAGCCAAAGACCAAAAGCTTTCATGTTTGATAGAGGTTGAACCCTTTCTATCACAGTTTTCAACTCTTAAATTTCATATTCTCTACAGAATGCTGTCAGAAAAAAAGGGCCTAAAGTTTCTGCATTTATAAACTTGATCTACACAATGAGTGGACACATCGATTCCCACCGCCTCAGTCTGCCATCTTTTAAACCGTACCAGAGGTAAGACCTTGTTACAGTGAAACGCTTTCAGCTGTGTAACTACAAGATTTACAAAATATTAAAAGAGCAGCCTTCCATAATCAATTAAAACATGTCTTCCAGACTTCTGCCTGCTTGTGTTCCAAAGACATGAATGGATTAGAGAAACTACCATTTTCCAGGGTAGCTCATTTCAATGGCTAATTACAATCTCTGATAAAATTAGTGCTTTATTTCCCAATTGTCTTGCTTTACTTCCAGCTACAGGGTTTAGGGAGGAAGGCGTTGAGTTGTTTGTGCTTATGTTTTACTCCACTACTTTAAAAACGAAACAAACAAAATCAGTATTCTAAGCTCTGGGTGTATGTATTCCCATAATCAAAACAGTTCTCATTTTTCTTTTTCATGAGACAACCACAGGTCAGGCACAAAGAGTTATAGTGAACGGGGTAACATCAGACTGGCGATCTGTCACTAGAAGGGTTTTACAGGGCTCCATCTTGGGCCCTGTGCTCTTCAATATCTTCATAAATGACTTGGATGCAGGACTGCAAGGGATACTAAGCAAGTTTGCAGATGACACAAAACTGGGAGGAGCTGTTTACTCTCTTGAGGGCGGAGCAGCCCTACAGAGAGACCTTGACAAATTATAGGCTGGGCAATCACCAACCATATGAAGTTCAACAAAGGCAAGTGCAAGCTTCTGCACAAGGAAAGGAGCAACCTTGGATGTACATACAGACTGGGGAAAGAGGCTGGAGAGCAGTGCTGTGGAAAGGGACCTGGAGGTCCTGGTCGATGGCAAGTTTAGTCAGCAGTGCCCTGGCAGCCAGGAGGGCCAACCCTGTCCTGGGGGGCATCAGGCAAAGCATTGCCAGCCAGTCAAGCAAGTGGATTGTCCTGCTCTGCTCTGCACTGGTGCAGCCTTATCTCAAGTCCTATGTACAGTTTAGGGCTCATCAATATAAGAAAGTTATAAATCCATTAGAGAGAGTCCAAAGGAGAGAGATGAAGGTAAAGGGCCTTGATGGGAAGCCATACAAGGAGCAGCTGAGCTCACTTTGCTTATTCATCCTGGAAAAGAAAGGACTGAGGGGAGATCTCATCTCTGTCTGCAGCTTCGTCAGGAAGGGAAGCAGAGGGAAAGGCACTGATAGCTTGTCTCTGGTGACCACTGACAGAACCTGAGGGAATGGACTGAAATTGTGTCAGTGGAGGTTTAGGTTAGATATTAGGAAAAGGTTCTTCATGCAGAGGGTGGCTGGGCACTGGAAGAGGCTCCCCAGAAATGTGGTCATGGCACCAAGCCTGACAGAGTTCAAAAAGTGTTTGGACAATAACCTCAGGCACTCCTAGGGATGTCCTGTGCAGGGCCAGGATTTCAATGATCCCTGTAGGTCTCTTCCAACTCAGGATGTTCTATCTCTTCAAAGTCACAATGAAGGTATAGCAAACTTTTATCTTCGCAATAGTGTCTTTTGTCATTACTTTAAAGTATCCCTAGATAAACTGTCTGAAGTGATCATTTATTAGGGAATCTATATTGTTTTGAATTACTGCCCTACTTTACATGCCCTTCAAAGAAACCAAACATATTAGCAACTACTCTTATTTATATCCAAAATACCTCATCAGCTCACTGGAAATACTGAATCTAATTCCACCAGGAACACTGTCATGTTGTCATCTTTTACAGTTCAGTTTCTGGCGTGGGAAAAACAGAATCACTAAAAAAAACCACATTGGCTCATAGCAACATTCGCAGATAAGCCAAGACCAGTATTGGAACCATCAGCATTGGAGGAATCTTGCATTTTAATAGCAAGATCTGTTAAAAACAACTCTTACAAAATTGCCCAAGCTCACCATAAAGTTAGTAGCTATATTTACACTTTGTATCATCTATACTAAACATGATACTGCACACACTTTGCCCAATTCATGAGGACTACTTTACCCTGGTCCTCTTTCTGGCAGATCTACTTCTCCTGACAAGGGGCTGTAAACAGGAATACTGACATCGTAGCCTTGCCGGTAAGTCCATGTAGAAAAGCCTCCACCAGCCAACAGAGCTCTGGAAAATACAAGAAACATAACATTCAATTCAAACTCCAGTGATTCACAGCTTGTGATTAAGATGATACACGCTCTGAGGTTTTTCCCTTGACTTTTTTCAGTGGCATTTTTTCATGCTGTTTTTAGGTTCACTTCAGTTTTCATGCTCAGAACTTACTGCTAGATTGGAACTAGTCACCAACACAATGCTTACATTTGTGTATGATCACCGAGAAATGGACCATTTTTGAATTAATCCAGGGAAATTTAATATATTGCTGTCACGATGATAATTTTGCAAATATCAAGTTTCCATGTCCTAAGTCAATTTTAATTTAAAGAAATACACTCTGAATTATTTATACTAGTTAAGATGTTCCTTGATGTCAGCACTAAAACATGGTATAGAACAACTTTCAAAGTGTCAGAGGTAAGTTACATTTCAGATAGAAATCACAGTAGAATAACACAGTAATTTGGCATCTCACAGTGACTGTGGACTTCTCAGGCTGGAAACACAACAGTTATTTGCCACTGTATTTTCAAAGCTATCATACCAGCTAGCAAAATTTATTTCATTTTTATATTACACAAAAGATTCTATAAACAGAAAACAAACTTGTATGTTATCAAACTAAGTTCCAACAGAAGAGGTTGCTTGGAACACTATGTGCTAGAGAACATAGAGAGTGTGGGACACTATGTGCTAGAGAACATGGCAGTCATCAAGGACTGATAAATTAAAATGCAGTTCAACCTTCCAAAAGGATGACCCTCACTATGCATTTTCCTAGATGGAGCAATCTTTTGCCACCCAGAATGCTTTAAGAAACAGAACAACGTGTACAAAAGAAAACATTGTATCATTTACAGTTCCAGAAAAAAAACAGGTTTGTTACTATCTCCTATCACAAATTAAGCTTCTTTTAAACATGCTATTAGAGGACTACAGCTTTTCCGTTGCCATTTCATCTCCAGTGACCAGGTGGCACCATGAACACACCATCCTAGTTCCAAAACAAGCTCAGATTCAGGTTCTTTGGTGAGATCTCACAATCAGCTGATCAAACTTTCAGTCCTTTGTCACTCAACAAGAGGGTGTGCTATACTTTCAGTTGCCCCATAATACTGAGTCTGCTTAAGGTACCATACAAAGCATTTGGAGAAAAATACTTCTCAGTTCCAGTTTCGTTCCTTATCTCTGGAAGGAAGCAGAACACAAATACACTACAAGACAAGGCACTACTGAAAGGATCTTGAGGCACTGTATGCCTTGTCATAGCTATGATTACAGACAAAAGTCTTATTATCACCAATCTGCATACCGCCACAGTGCAGATCAGAGTAGGCACACATCTCATCAGTAATCAGAACAGACATATAGGAACAAAAAGTCAAGGTAAGACTGGAAGAGGCACTGACAACCCATTAGCTGATACTCTTTTTTTCAGATATTACTCAATGAAATCCTCAGTATCATGCTTGGAGAAGCAGTTTTTCCACAGCTGCTAGATAACAGATTATTATATACCTAATTATCACCAAGACCCATAATTTTTTCCCATCAGAACAAGACACGCCGGATGAACACCAGTATGTTCGGCCTCTTCTAGTCCCTGTCAGATGTCCCACAGGATACTTCACTTCCTGCTCTGACTGGTAGCACAGTTGCTCCATGTTCAAGCACCATGATCACACTTTGCCATAAATGTGACTGACTTCACCAAGTACTCAAGGCAAACACTCTTTGAAGATCCCAGGCTCTGGATTAGAGATGCATTTCAGTTAATAACTACAAAATCAAAACAACTTGCCCTCTATTTCTCTTCATTCAGAATGCAAACAATGATGAGAGCAAAAAATCAACTTGAGAACAAGATGGTAAATCAACTACATGCTGAGTTAGAATTCATGTTCCAAATCAAGCAATTATTTCTAATTCCCTTCCAATGATTCTCCGTCTCCCTGCATTTGGTGATGTGTACAATGCTGCTATAACTACGTCCCACCCTTGAAGCTGCATGTTCCATATCTTATCCATATTCATTCAGTTACAAGCAGGGAGAAAAAAAACTGGCTTGGGTGTTGCTATTCTTGCACTTGATATACTCCTCCTCTTCTTTAGCTCCCAGCTCCCAGTTGGGAAGCCGGAACCAGATTGTTTTAATTGGATCCGGTGAAAACATGGCAGCACCTCATCAGCCTTGCGAAAGCAGGTGTGTGTCATGCAGACTTTCATCTAAACAAACCCACAGGGAATCAACACCAGTTAAGTAACTCCATGCAGATTTTCAGGTACAGTGCAGTAAGGGAATAGGAATATTAACTCTTAATGTACTCAAGACAATAATGTTTAAATTGCACTGATCAGTGACGAATGAGCCTGTTCCTGAGCAACATTTCACCACTTTTCAAATATTGATCCTTCTCTCTCTGCATGAAGTGCTCTAGCTGGCCTCTACTCTAAGTGTTTCTGCCCAGCTGCCAACAGCAGAGCTTTCTGCCAAATTTCACAAGGCATTGAAACCCAATTCATGAACTACAGCAGAAATAAATAAAAAGTATCTTAATTTCTATGTTCAATTCTATAGCTATGGATCAGCTTTGCAAAAGAAATCCTTTCAACCTCATTATTGTACCAAATTCAACAGCACTAATTAATAAATAATATTGAGCTTATTTTTTAAGTTTTATGGCAGGAGATTGCATACGTTATGGCAGCCAATACCAGCAACATAGCCCCCATGCCCACAAGGCAGACTTCCACCTTTGAAATTATGGAATAAAGCCCTTTTACACTGTCTTTGGAAATTGGATTTAAAGATTTAACAAACAACCAACCCCTTGGTGAAATACCTTAGCTAAGATGTAAAATTATCACATGACTCAATTCCCCTTTGTCTGTAAGGTCTTGCTTTACCTGGATTAATATTCTGCACCAAATCAACAGAACGTAAACCTATCAAACCTCATAATCCACTACCATTCAACTCTGTATGATCTCTGATACATGCTGAATGCAGAAGGCAGGCCACACTCCCTCTGTGAACTTCACAAATTTTACCTGTGTATTTTACAAGTGATCCACACAATCCAAAAAGTGCCACCTTTCTGGAGTTGTCTTGGTACAGTTCAGACAGCACCCATTCCATAACACCAGTAGACATTTTCAAACTAAGATAATGCACCCAGGTCACTTGTTCTGTTAGGCATGAACTAAGAACTCCAAAGGTCTCCAAAATCATACTGAAAGCTTGTACTGCATCACTCAGGCCTTTCCAGGACTAGGTCCACACTACTGACTTCTTTCACAGATGCCTTGCCTTCACACCTGTGACCTGCAGTACAGGTTCTGTACATTGAATAGTCTAACTGTTGGCTGCCTACAAAAAGGAATTTCCACTTTTGGCTGTCTCATGCACTGTTGTTGCCTCTCTTATGTATTACAGCTCGTGACCATACAGCTGCAGGGTGAATCAGATTGGCAAGTTAGGAAAACAGCTGTATGTCAAAAAAAATTTTAGCTTTTTACTTAAATCGCTGAGCTTTCCATGTTAGTATGACGAACGTTTAGGACAAACACCTATCAAAATAATACATTTCCTGCATACTAAGCCGTATAAATGGAGATTTGAGATAAAAAAGTAAAAAAAAAAAAAAAAACAGAAAAGTTTTGCAGTAGATCTATTCTCTTCAATTAATAAATCCACTTCTTCAATAGACACATGCATCCATAAATATGCAGTCCATTCCATTAAACAGCATTGTCAAATGAAAATTCTCCTGAAGAAACACAAATCTAAAGTAACAAATGCAAGTATTTACTAACAGATTAATACATTTGGTTATATGAGACTGATGCTTGACTGCCCTCTCCAGGCTAACCCACATACGTACAACATATTTCATATACAGAAGTAAAAAATTAAAGCCTTACTTCACAGTAATGTAATTATAATGAGTAAATTTATTCTTTAAACATGTTCAGAAAAAAATACATTCTATTCTGGTACTGGAGGATGTTTTAAATTTTCTTAGCTGCAAAGAAATCAAGACAGACTCCACACACAATCATCTCAGCAAAGATCCCACATCTCAGGCAAGATTTTGTTGACATTTCGCAGAAGAAAGTTAACCCTGACCTTCAACAGAGAGGCTGGTTACATGGGATCTAACTTAGCAGAACTAAGCACACAGAGGCTAATACAGTAGAAACATATTCAGTAACAGTATCTAAGCTAAATAAGCTTGCTTTGCTCTTATTCCGATTTTCTTTGCCTTACCACCTCCTTTCTTCTTCCAAAAGTGAACTATTTTGCAAGTGAAAACTGAGCTCTGAATTTATGCCTTTTAAGTTCCTTGCAAATCACACATTTTCAAAACACTTACCAAAGAATAACTAAGAGCATTTGTCCAATTACTAATACAGTGTAATCATTAAGATAACAAAAACTATTGAAATTCGTCAAGCAGAGAAGCTGCTTTAAAATACCCCTGAAACACCTGATTTCTCTCAGAAAGCTGCAGCTACAATCATCTATGAACTTCTAATCTGCAACAAATGGGACATTCAGTAAAGCATTCAGGTTCAGTAACACACCAGATATAGGTCTAACAGATTCTCCAACCTTATAACAAGTTCAACACTTAAAAGCAAACTCTTTCAGCCACATCCATATAAAATTAAGGACAGGATGAAACTTTCAGATTTCAGAAGTAAATACCTGTTCTACACAAGGCAGGGACATCTTTACTTCCCTTTTCACATTCCAGCTTTGTAAATGTTAATGAGCACATCCTTTCCTATCAACTGCCCTTCTGAGCTTGTTGCTTCTTCAGTGGCATTTAAATCCAGATCTGTGCAATTAAACACAGTACAATGCATACCTATCTCTAGGAACATCTAGGGCAGTATTATAATCTGGTGGCCCTCCAGGCAGCATATTGAAGAGCAAGTGATTCGTGCCTCGATCCCACCTATAGCAAAAGAAGAAACAGAAAGCAATGAGAAAGGTGTTCTTTGCACATAGACAAGTCCTGTCACAGCCTAGCTCTGGCATTAACACACTGCATCCTCCCCATTAACCTTAGGGTTTTTCCACTTTGTTTTCTTTAAATTCACACACTGAAGTTTCAGCATGTACCTGGATAATTGTGCCAAAGCCTGAGCTGTCTCCTTGATACGGAGCACGTTCTGATTGAGGACATCTATGGATGGCACAAAAAGGCAGGCCCGGTTGACATCGTCAGTGTAGAATTCACTGTCAGAGATGGCTGTCAGCAGCTCATTGTATTCCCTGGAAATGGTGTTGCTCACCGATGTCCCATATTCATCCACATACTTTTTCAGTGAGTAGATATACACCTTGATTTTGTTTTTGGGACTGAAGCCACATCTGTAGACATCGAAGCATGTGTGCATCCTACAGCTGAGGTCTCCCCGCTCAGGAATGGGGCTATCAGCGGGAAGCTTGACCACAGGCACATCATGGACGCTGCGTTTTTCAACAGTCCAGTCACTGGATGACTCAATGGAGTGAGGCCAGAACTGGAACATTCCTGTGGCAATTAGGCCAAGCAGAACTATAGAAAAGAGAGTGATGTAATAGATGCGATGCTTGGTTTTCATCCTTGGGATGAGGGCTGGACCCCGGGTGTTATATTTGGCCGACGCACACATAATGGAATCAATTATCTCGTCTCTACAAAATAGATAGAGAGGTTTTAAGACGAACTCTAGAAGAGAGATATAGTTATCACAATAGAGAGAAACATCCCATTAGCCCTTTCATGGAAGGTTCTTTGCCTCAGCAGACTGCAGCGAACTTTGTTCAGATGCTCACATCCCACCAGAATGTACGATGACAACTGGGACTGCCACTTGGCAAGGACAAATTGAGGGTGATCTGCTGGGCCTGGTTGTAACAAAATGATATCATCCAGTTAACAATCACAAGTTAGAAAAAGGTATGGCTTGGGCAGAGAGGGGAAGTGGAAATCTTACGCTCCCTGGAAATGATGAGGCCTCAGAGGTGCCACTCCACCTAAAATGACATGCATTCATAGTGAATGCTAATAAAAAACCAAAACGCTTACCTACAGGAGAAGAGGAACAACCTGGATATCCTTCAAAGGGCTTATAACAGGGCATCACACAGAACTTAGGATCATGATACTGTTTCTAACGTAAAGATGCTTTTGAACCAAATTTCATAGGAGCCCCACCATATATGACCAGAATGATGGTAAACTACTTCTGGCAAGAAAAAGGAATTCACTTGCCATCTTTGTTCACATGCCTTTTTTGGGCAAAAAAGTGTTCTATGAGCTCCCACTGCAGCCACGTTAAGAAAAGCATTTACATAATAGTTCAGCACGGTCTGAACTACAATTGTAATGAAAAACACGATGCAATCTCAAGTATCACAAACTACTGTCACATAACTACTGTCATCTTTGATAGTTCTTACAAGTTTATACACACAGAATTGTGGTTCCCGCAAAAGGCAATGTACATTAACTACAGACTGAAGAATAAAACAAGAAAACTTGTTTAGGTTTTCAACTGTAAATTCCATAATAAATAAATTCAACCTGAACTCTCCACAGTTAGAGTTTTTTAAAAGTAGTAAGTATCTTTTCCAGAAAAAGAACGTGAATGGTATAATTATGTCTTTTCCTTTTGGACAAATGGGATGGTTTCTTGTTTTGTAAGCTAGAAAGAAAGTCTGACAAGTCAACTGTCCAGTAGACAACAAATATGAACAAAAGTATCAATTTCATTATCAATCGAATGGTCTTTGTAACAAACCGGGTCATTTGGCAATTCTTAACAAAAGACTGTTAGGATAGGGTGGTCAATGCATGACTTGACTGTACTTACATACAGTAGCGCTAAAACAATTTCAGATGTTAATAAACATTCCACATTTAACAGCTGCTCTCATCAATTTACATCCACATTCTGACTCTGGAAGAAGCTTCTAACACCTCCTCTACAAGGCAATACGTGCGTGATGCTGTTTTAAGGACAGACGCTAGAATTACTATCGGGTTTATAACTAAAACCTTTCTATACGGTTCCGACTGTAAACCACGTCATTCCTCCTTCCTGACACAGCACCAGAACCACCTGCGTGACGATAAAGGCCGTACATTTGCAGTGAGTATTTCAGTCACTGGGCAGCTCTGTCCAGACCTGAGCCGGGGGGTAAGAATCCCCAAGGAAAGGTACCTCTCCATCCATGGAAACGTTCATTCCCTCTCACACAGCACACAATCCACTGAGGAAACTGCAGGCACGGACAAGGCGTACTCGCACCTGGGGTACTGGAAATAACCATTGTATCTGATCTTGGATATTGGATCTTGATATGATATCGGATGCTCCCAGCAGCAAGTTTGCAGTCATTGTAATAAATCCACAAACTATGACGTGGAAGCTACAGTATCTCCAGAAAGGATTAGAAGAAGCACATTGTAAGTAAACCTACTTAGGAAGGAAGGTTTAAATCTGGACAGTGTTTTTGACAAATTGTGGCAACACGTACTCTGTGGAAGGGCACGCAAAGGAGCATGCTACTTTAACACCTTATTTTCTGGTAGTTAATACGGGTCATTGAAGGGGTAATGGGGGTGTCCAGCATTACCAGAACAAGACACAGCGGACAGAGAGGTGGCAACACCACCATGGGACGCAAGGGGTGCAGGACGGGCCGGGCCGGGCCGGGCCGCCTTCCGAGGGGCACGGCGGGCGGGCCCGGGGCACCGCCGGCAGGAGCCGGGTCCCCGCCCCCGCGGCTGCCTCACCTCCTGCTCTCCGGGTACCCGCCGGGACGCAGGGCCGCCCTCGCACACACCCGCCACCCGCACTCACCCAACCACCCGCTCACCCACTCACCTCCGACCGCAGTCGCCGGGCCCGCAGATCG